>SJYX01007157.1:51995-81858 GCA_006410675.1 Oreotragus oreotragus
TCCCACCACCCCCCCGCCCCGTCTCCTTGCGAACATTTCTTCACTCTTCTTTCAAGACCCATCTTAAATACCACCTTCTGCACGGAGAATCAGGTCCTCCATCAGAATAACCCTTACCCCATCTGGCCGGCGTGTCTGTTGTAATTTACCTGTTGGCATGTTTTCCCCATCTGGAGAATAGGCAGTGACTTCAAATCATATTTTTCCATCTTCTGTACCTGGCTCAAGGGTTGCATTTGTTGCCGTTTAGTCACTCAGTCGTGTCCGACTCTTGTTCGACCCCATGGACTGTAGCCCGCCAGGGCTCCTCTGTCCATGGGATTTCCCAGGCAAGAAGACTGGAGCGGGTTGCCGACCCAGGGATTGAACACGCATCTCCTGCATTGGCAGGCGGATTCTTTACCCCTGAGCCATCTGGGAAGCCTCAGGGGTTGTGTAGTTGATGCTTATTCAGTAATTATTGTTTAATCCAGTTTCAAATACAAAAAACACAGAGTTTTTCTGAAGAGGTGAAGGTTATTTTTGGAAAAGAGCACTATAATTGGGAAGCTAAGTCCTAAATATCGGTACAGATTAAGAGAAGGAAACTAAAGTTTTCCAGCAAACCTGTCTCCCAGAAATTGGGTGCTAAGTGCACACTGGTGGGAAAGTGTTTTGAATTACAGAAATTTTAAAATAAAAGTTTGCTCAGCTTAATTTACTCAGAATTAAAGAGAAAGAAAACGTTGTTAATGCCTGATTGCTCTAAAAGCTGTCACACTGGGGCCCTTACTAATTATAACCACTTTTCATGGCTCTTGGTTTGAAGTTTATATTAAATAGGAGAGATGGGCACACAGATCAAAGACCAGAATCATTTCAGAGCTCCAATGTGTGGGCCCATTTTCTCTGCTTAGTTAGATTTTTGTTTCATTAGTGGTATGAGTTAATAGGAGTGTTGGTCTGTATATAATTTAACTTTTCTTTTTTGCCATTACTGCTTGGATTTAACACAAAATGCCAAACCAGAAACCTACAGGGTACAGTTCTTGCTTTATTTGAGTCTGTGTGCACACAATATACATTCATACTTACATGATAGAAGTTGATTGTAGATCATATTTATAGAAAGAATCATTTCCACTGTTGTATGGGAAATTCCTTTATGCTGAAACTTTATTGTAAAAAAAAAAAAACACAAATACTGCGAATACACAAAATCATCTCAAAATCTTTTCTTAGCTTTCTTCTAAAAGAGGTACATATGTCTTCAGAAATAGGGGACTATGGAAGACAGCGCAAAGATGGGGTGAGAGAGGCATTTTATGGATCCTTTTATACTTTTATATTTGTAACTATATAGGATAGGTTTCCTTTTCAAATAAGGAATTAATTTTTTATTTTTTTTTACATTAGAAGATCTTACTATCCTTTATACAAGATAAAATCCTAGTCGATTAAAAGTACATTATTTCTACCCTTAAATAGTCCTTAATGTCCTCACCTGATAACTAGAGTTTAGGCTCAGATCTGGCAGATAACATTCAAATATATTAGTCCAACTTCATCTTATTTCTAAGGAGACTTGTATATTTTCCTCTCATGTGAAAAAAGGTGTTGTTGGTTTTTTTTTTTAAAGCCATTTTCTCTTTGGCTTTAGGGCTTTTGATTGTTTGCAAAGGTAATTACATAAAACTGCCTAGTGAGCATCTCAAACAGGTTTTCACAACTTGGTCAGTTAAAACTACGTTGGATCAAACTGTTCCACTTAAAATCTTGAACCAAGCATAATTTAAAGGAGGCTCAGCTCGCACACCATAGTCTAAGTTACACTTGTTTTTAAAATCATGAAAATAAAGTTTCTGAAAACCGTTTGTTGTCTGAAAGCTTACCTCTGTCTGTGGAATTCCCCAGGCAAGAATACTGGAGTGAGTAGCCATTCCCTTCTTTCGGGGATCTTCCCGACCCAGGGTCTCCTGCATTGCTTAGTGAAAGTCACTCGGTCATGTCTGAGTGACCCCATGGACTACACGGTCCATGGAGTTCTCCAGGTCAGAATACTGGAATGGGTAGCCTGTCCCTTCTCCAGCAGATCTTCCGGTCCCAGGAATTGAACTGGGGTCTCCTGCATTGCAGGCGGATTCTTTACCAACTGAGCTATCAGGCAGGCAAACTCTTTCACCATTGGAGCCTCCAGGGAAGCCCCTAGCGAAGCTTTACAACCCTGTTTTCCTAAAATACTGCATCGAGTTGGATTCAGTATCCCATTCAGCCTCCTTTTGGAAAACAGGCACTTTCCACCCCTGAATTTGCAAACCTCATAGTGCTTCTTTTTTTTTTTGTTTTTTAAACTCATAGATCTTTATTTATTCAACAAATCTGAACTTCAGCAATGCGACACCTGTGCCAAGTACCAAGGATATTACTAGTGTGAGAAAGAGGCAGTGGCTAGCTTCACAGACGTGGAAAGACACTGGACCACTGAGTGGCCTGCGTCCGGGCGGCGTGTTTGGTGCGGCAGGGGCGTGGGATGTGCTGGCGGGGTGGAGGGTGCCGAGAGGAAGGGGCGTGCAGGGGCACGGACGGTGATGCTGACGCCCTGAGGTTGGTGAGGAGGCCGGAGTGCGGAGAGGAGCCCACCAGGCCTGAGGACCGCGTGGTGCGCTGGGCTGGGCCGGAGCCGCGGCGCCTCCCTCGCAGGTATTTGGAGCTTTCCCTGAAGAACTCTGGGAATCCTTGCAGGGTGTCAGGCCAAGGACTGGCATGATGAGATTTGCATTTTTAAAGACCACTCCTGGCCAGAGTGGAAGATAATGTAGAGCAGAAGGCTGCAGCTCTTCCGCCTTCTGTCTGCAAGACCGTTGAGAAGGTTAGTGGTTCGCGGCTTTGAGAAGCAGCGGCGGTGCGTCCTGGCTGGCAGTGGAGGTGGGAGCCTGGGTGGCTTCCGTGGAGCTGCAGGCCGGTCGAAGGGCCGGAGGCTGGGCGACATGATTTCCAGGCCTCTGGCTTCCCCGGCGGGCGGCTGGTGCTGCCCCTCTCCGGGATCAGGTTGCGGGATAAAGCTAGGTTTATGAACCAGGTACAGTTCCCTGCCCTTTAAAGAAGTGATGTGTTTGAACTTTATCACCATTTTCTCTGCTTGGACTGTTTTCACGGGTTAAAACGTAACGTACCTGGTGTGAATGACTCTTGGAAAGGACTTCTATAAAATTAAGAGACAGAATGAGGTTCTTACCTATGGCTTCCTCCTCCCCTCCCCTCCCTCCTCTTCTCTTTCCTTTTTCTCCTTTTTAATTTCCTGAGGCCAAAAGGAAGTTGGAAGAGTTCTTGCCAGTAGCCCGAGCTTCTGAATGGTTTTCAGATGAGACATAGGACTAAAGTCTTGAGCACATTTAAGTTTCTGTTTGCTTTAGAGATGCTTTATCTCTTTGCCTTGAGCCCGGGGCTCGGGGGCAGAGGCTCCAGGTAAGAACCGAGGCAGGACTCTCAAACTCCCCCCAGTTTTCCACTGAAGAGGGTCAGAACTCTTCACTGACCTGACTGTCCCAACTTTCTTAGGTTTCCAGTCCCCCGCTGATGCTCTGAGTGTCTTAGAATGACATCAGTATCTTGCTTGACCAGTAATATGTGTGGAAATAAAGTCCCTTCAGTGAATCAGACTTGCCGCATGTCTCCCAAGGGTGCCAAAGGAAGAGAGTCCATCCTTGCCCAGGGCTGGTCCCCACCGAGCCACAGTCCAGCCTGCGTCGGACCATCTCCAGTGATGGCAGATTTGCTGTCTGTTCCGAGGCAGTCTGTGGAGTTTTACTGCGTTAGGTACCTTTTTTTTTTTTTAATTCTTCTCAAGGCAAACAGAATCTTTTTGAAATGGAGCTAGAAAGTGGTGTGTTTTCTGCTGAGTTGGTGAAAGCTGGGAGCTGGAGGACAGACCGCTGCCTTGTGCAATCTGACCCCCAGAGAGTCCCTGGAGACTGGCTGCCACCCTCCTGACTCCTCCTGCTTCGTGCAGGGTGGGAGGGGGTCCTGCCTCACTTGGCCTGCACGGCCATCCTCTTGGGTGTGAGCTAGGACTCCTTTCTTCAAACAGCCCCCAAGAAAGCATGAACAGTGCTGCTGGATTTGAGTAAAGCTTCTCTCTGAAGTCATAGAAATGACTCATCCAAACCACCCACGAGCCCCAGTCTGCCTCTCCCCGATCCCCACTTCTGTATGGGATCCATCCTGACCCAGGTCACCCCACCGCTGGTCCCCAGAGAGCGCTGCCCCTCTCAGGGAGAACATGAGTTTTCATCTTTTGCTTAAAGAGCACGGATGTTCCCGAATCAGCAACCTCACTCTTATTTGTACGGATGGCGCACTTTTTCCCAGCCGTACATTTGACAAGATGAGCTGATGAAGGGAAGAGCTCCACAGAGACCTTGCCCCTCCTACTCTTCCCAGCTGAAACAGCTTGGTGAGATGTACTGGGAAGGGAACTTGAGAAATGGAGTTTATGGCATCTTTTGGAAAATTTAAATCTTAAGGTTCAGTTGCACGCAGCTTGGCCCCTCACCTCATCATGACCCAAGCCGAAGCGTGGATTTGGAGATCGAATACATCTGTCACAAAAATAGCTTACAGGGATGGCCTTGTAATGTGTCCAGAATTGGGGGGAGGTGGTACGTGCAGTAGCCAGTTCATGGTGACGAAGTATTAGGCTTGCTTGCAGATAACCCGCCCATAACTGCTGGATAATGGTGACAGTTTCTTGCTCTCTGTTGGGTGATTTCTTTCTTTACATGGCTGTGTGTTTAATCCCTGGTATTGGTTCTTGAAGGGCTTGGGGTGGTCAGATTATTGCACTTAGAGATCATAACCAAAATGGCTTGACGGGCTTTGCTGCCTTTGCAGCGGATGGAATCTGGGGAGGTTCCTTTGGCTGCTGAGAAGTCTAGTGATGGCTCCTGCGCAGACGGCAGAAGACAGAGAAATCCAGCAGAAACTGTGACCTGGTTATTCACATTTTTATAAACAGATCACTGAGAGTGCATTTAAATACAGTCAGCAGTCCGCCCTTGGTGAAAAGCATCAGTAGTCAAAGCCCACCTGTATTTGCTTTAGGTCAAATAAACCGGATGTTGTGTTTTGGGCCGTCTCCTGCCCACGCTAGACTTAATCCATAGATGACTCCAGTCTTCAGTCAAAACTCTCAAGTTCCCGCACTTTTTCACCATTCTGTGGTTGGGTTTTTCATCTGGAAAAACACTCGCGTGCTGGGGGAAGCGGTCCTGTGAACTGAGGTTTCAGGCACACACCAGTTATGTCGTTGTCCTGAACGCTTGACGTGGGTCATCCCATTCTGCCTTCACACCCCCTCGTGGCCCCCGTGCTGTAGGTAGGATCATTATCCCCTTTATTTAGGGGAGGAAACAGACCCAGTGAGACAGCCAGCTCGTCGTTGTCGAACAGCGGCCAGTGCTCCACTTCTCCCACGATGCTGTGACGTCCTCCCCAAGTGAATATGCCCGAAAGCCCGCTGTGTAGAGCCGTGCAGTACACAGCAAGGGGAGAGTCAGGGGCATGCATGGGACAGAGCTGCTGGCTCTTGGAAAGAGCAGATTAAAACCCAGCCTGTGAAACGAGTCTGTGTGGTTTTTAGACAAAGTGAGTTAGGCCATCACTTCTGTGGAAGATCAAGGGGGAGGGGCGGGTTGCTAGAGAGACAGGCCTGCAAAGGTGCTTCGTTGTTGAATTGCTAAGTCCAGCTCTTTTGCGACCCCATGGACTGTAGCCCACCAGGCTCCTTTGTCCATGGAATTCTCTAGGCTAGAACCCTGGAGTGGGTTGCCATCTCCTTCTCCAGGGGATCTTCCCAATCCAGGGATTGAACCCGGATCTTCCTGCATTGCAATAGGTGGTTTCTTTGCCACTGAGCACCAGGGCGTGGGTTGCAGAGATGCTGCTTGTTGACAAATCAGCCGGTGGGAAGTGGCTGTCCCAGAGCACCTGGGGCCCAGGAGACCCTGCTGAGAGTGAGGAGAGGCCCTGATTATCCTGCTGGGGGCCTCACTGTCCCCAAGTTCCCATCAGACACCCCAGAGGGTGGGGAGGGTGGGCCTGCACTCGGGGCTTCTGCTGGTCCTGTGTGAGGTGGGGAGTGGGGTACACGCCTGCCCCTCAGCTTCTTTCTTGTGGACACCCATGTTTAACCTTGCTGAAAGTGCTTGATCACCGATTCCAAGCAAGCATGGTGTGTCGGCCACTTTGGAAGGGCTGGGACACTCTCGGTTCCGTGAGTGTCTGGGGACGAGGGTTCCTGGAGAGCCTGGTTCCTCCAAACAGGTCCCTTGTTCTTCGTTGTCATAACAGGGCATTCCCACTTCATTAAATTTATAAAATCAACATTTTGCCTCGGAGTCAGTGATCTGAGGGGCCACTGGTCTCTGGTTCCAGGGAGGCTGGCGCAGTTGATCTGATTACTGAGCTGGGGCTTCCCTGGTAGCTTAGCAGTACAGGAGCCACCCGCAGTGCAGGAGACAAGGCTTCCATCCCTGGGTCGGGAAGATCCTCTGGAGAAGGACATGGCAACCCACTCCAGTATTCTTGCGTGGAGAATCCCGTGGACTGAGGAGCCTGGCCTGCTGCAGTCCATGGGGACACAAAGAACCAGACAAGACTGAGCGACTGAACAATTGCTAACCTGATGTTCGAGTTTGTCCTTATTTAAGGGAGATAGCCTCAAGGAGAGTTTTGTTTTTTTTTTTCTTTTCCCCTGCTTCTTAAGCAGTAGGAGCTACAGGGACTGCGGGACAGCAGTGGAGGACGCCCTGTCTCCCTTGGGATGTTACTGGGGCTGGAGGTGTCCTACCCTTTTATGGGGGCCCACTCAAGTTGTGGAACCAGCAAGTCTTAAATTGTGATGAGGGCTTCATGGCCTGTTTCCTGTTTCCGGTGGGTCTGTTGGAGAAGGGTTGTTTTGAAATTTAGTAACAGAGAATTTCAGCGTCCTGTGCTACCAGTTTGACTGTAACCGACCTAGCTTCCCCTTACTACCACCATGATTCTTACCGCTGCTATTTTGCTGGTGGCAGTTTGACAGTTCCAATGAAAGAGCAGGGCAAGAAGTCTCTGTTGAAGACCAGCATCCCATGCTGTCTCTTTCTCGGGGTTGGAATCAGCTTCCTGCATCGGAATGCTGCTCGACACCTCCCCCAGGCACTAGGCTCCAGGGAGGCGAGGATGCGTAAGACGTGGTCCAGCCCTGAGACGCACCAGTGCGTCACAACCGGCAGAGACACCGGGACAGGCAGTGGGAAGCAGTCGGGAAAAGAGGAAGTGATGGGGTCCTCAGATGTGAGCGGCCGGCCACGTGGAGAAGCACGTAGGGAAGAGGAAACGAACATCTAGGCTGAGAGGGGTGTGAGTAGAGGCCCTGGGGACCGACAGCACGGGGCTTCCTGGGGGATGGGATGGATGGGCAGTGGGATGAGGCCAGAGAGCAGGGTCGGGTGCTGTGTCGAGTCGGGGTGGAAGGGGTGTTGAGAGGTGTCTCTGGCAGAATAGATGGCCGGTTGTGGAAGCAGTCGTGCGCCAGGGAGTGCTTTGAAGCCGGGTTGCGATGTGAGAAGTTCTGTCCTGGAGAGAACTGTGCTAACTAACCCTTTAGAAAAGTCAGGTTGCAGAGGAGGCATGTCTGGCAGAATGAACTTGACGTTGGTGCCGTACTGAACAGAATTATTTCTTCTCCTTTTTTTTCAAAGAAATTTTTTTCAGTCCAGGACATGGGGGCTGCTGTCTGGGGTGATGTTAAATGATCATTCAAAGGTGGGAGCTTGATTTTCAGCAAATAGAATTCAGTTCACTAAGGTTTAAACTTCCCAGGTTGTGTTTTACTGCTTGGAGCTTAAGCTCATCAGGGAGAGCAATAGACTCATCCAGGTAATTAGACTCATTTCTGTTCCCTTGAGAATACTGAGGCTGGATGCTGGGAGTCCAGGGGAGCTATTTACTCGGTAGGATCACTGGTTTGTCAGCTGGGAGT
Source organism: Oreotragus oreotragus (assembly GCA_006410675.1). NCBI lineage: Eukaryota > Metazoa > Chordata > Mammalia > Artiodactyla > Bovidae > Oreotragus > Oreotragus oreotragus. The sequence continues at coordinate 59,995 of SJYX01007157.1, forward strand.
GAAGGCGGGCTTGGAGGGTGAGCTGATGAGCCTGTGGATGAATATTTCTGGAAGTTGCCGTGGATGTAGGATCTGCTCAGAAAGACAAAGCTGCCTTGAGCAGGGGTGTCTCACGTGGGCAGCCTCTGCCCTGGCCCTGTGCACGCCCCCACCCCGCTGTTCCTGGTCCTCTGCAGAGATTTCACTTCCTCCCTCCCGTGAGGTCGGCCAGGAAAGACCCACAGGGATGCGGGGCATGAGGGCAGGTAGCGGGCCCCAGAGACGCTCGTGGTTGATTAATTACGGTGGAGGCACTCTCTGCCTTTCCCCCTGGGGAGAACAGGTCCCTTTTTTAATATGCGTGACTTCATATGTTTCAAGGCCTGAACTCAGGGACCGAGGGACCTGGCAGAGAGGGCTGTGGAAAATGTGGGGAGGCCCCTGCAGGTTGGACGGAACGCATATCTTAAGGTTAATAATTTCGTCACCTAAAACTGATTTTTTTATGGTAAGGTTTTACGAACTGCTGGCAGCCTCTCTCGTCCGTTTCGTTTCTTAACCGTGCTCTCTCGCTGGCGCTGGGATTGTGTGGGAGGAGGTGGGATGCTGTGAGCTGGGGTGGGCTTTGGGGGGCCAGGCGGGGAGGTGCGGCAGAGATGGGGGGCTCTCAGAGTGCTGAGTGGATTCCCCTTGCCCGTGACCAGCCAGGGCAGATCACTAAGGGAGGAGAGCCCCACTTGGGGCCAGGACCCAGGGGTGCTTGCCGTTGTGACCCCATGGGTAGGGTGGAGGTATCGTCCTCCTCTTCTTAAAGACGGGAAACTGAGGCTTAGGGGAGTTACCTTTTTTCTGAGATCAAACAGGCGGTGTCAGGCCGCTGGGAAGCATTCGGCCACAGCCGCAGACTGCAGACTGAAAGATGTTCTCCAGTCCCATGGGACTTCGGGACAGCTGTGTGCCCTGAGAGAGTTCCCAGCCCAGCAACTGCGACCCTTGATCTGGACTCTTCAATAGTTAGCTGGGATTGGAGCTCAGCACATTTGAATACCTCTACGTGTAGGACACCGGGTTGAGGCACGATGAAACCCCGTGGTTCTTGCCTTGGGGGAGTCCCCATCTTGAAAAGGGGCAGGGCAGGGTCACCCCTGAGCCTTGCTCCCATGGGCAGGGGCAGGCTGGGGGTCACTTGGGGTGGAGGACCATGACCTGCAAGGGGGTAAAGTGGGAGGGCTCCTTGGGGTGGGGCAGAATTGGAGTTTTCCTTCTGTCCGTGGGACACAGTCTCAGGTTTGGAGCAGAGGAGCGACTGGCCACCTGATAAAGCTTGGGAGACATCCTCAAAGAGGGAGTGTGGCCACGGCTGTCCCCGGGGTGGCTGCTGGGGGCCCTGTCACTGCTGATCGCTGGCCTGAGGCAGAGAGCCCAGCCCGGTCAGCTGGTCCGGAACAAGCCCAGCAGCAGGCAGATCCCTGCATTGCTCCGCCAGACTGACGTCCACAAACAGGGGGCTTGCTTTCTTTACAGCCGCAGACTTGTTTCAAAGCTGACTCACACACTCTGGCTTAATATTTCACTTCTTAGTTAACCAGCTCCAGAGAAGCCACGTGGAGAGGGTGAAGGACCCCAGGGAGCGGGAGGCCTGCTTCCAGGTTAGGCCCCGATGGAGATGGTTCAGGCTCAGAGCTCAGAGCTCTGCGTTCTAGCTTTCCTCTCTGTGGGGCTTGTCTGCTGAAATGCTGGATCTCGTTCATAATGTTGGCATATTGGTGTAGAGGTTAACCCCGGTTTACTGAAACCAGGGCGGAGAGCCTTTCCTGATGGGTCCTGAGGCTTCTACGAGGAGCTGCCCCTGGGGCGGGGCCTGAGCCCGGCTCCTGATCCTTCCCCCGCACCCAGTTTCCGAGCCTTTGGCTTCCCTGGGGGTCTCAGATGGTAAAGAATCTGACTGCAGTGCAGGAGACCCAGGTTTGATCCCGGGGTCTGGAAGATTCCCCTGGAGAAAGGGCATGGCAGCCCACTCCAGTGCTCTCGCCTGGAGAATCCCATGGACAGAGGAGCCTGGTGGGCCACAGTCCATGGGGTCACAGAGTCAGACACGACTGAGTGACTCACACTTCCTGTCTTATCTGTCGGTTCAGTCGCTAAGCTGGGTCCTAGCGGTGCCCGGCTGCTTGCGGCCCCGTGGCCTGCAGCACGCCAGGCTCCTCTGTCCCCCAGTGCCTCGCGTTTGCTCAGACTCCCGTCCTTTGAGTCTGACGCCATCCGGCCATCTCGTGCTCGGCCGCCTCTTTCTCCTCTGGTATCTGCCCGCCCCACCTGGGCTGGAAGCGAAGTGCTCTTAGGAGGCTCTTAGAGCCCCTGGCGTGGCCTCCCCAGCTTTTTGTCTTGAGCTCTGGCCTGGGGGTGCCGTCGTGGTCACCTCCCCATTCATTGGTGTCACTGGCATTTTAAAGACGCAAACACGGACATCGCCTGCAGTCCCGTAAATGCTTTTAATGCTTTATTTCCATACTGCTCACAACAAGCCCACGAGGCTTGAACCAGCCACATTCTGCTGGTTCAGAGGCACCAAATCATGCCCTGAAGGTCCGGGGGCACTGGACCCTCCCCCCTCTGCCCCTTTCTGTGTTTTGTCTCATTTAACCTCTGCTTCGACTTCTGAGGTCACTGTTATCTCCATCTTTCAGGTGAGGAAGCTGAGGCTTAGGGAGTTTAAAGAACTTGCCCGAGGCCGCTCCAGGGTAAATGACATTGAGCCTGAGCTGGTGTACTCCTTAATCTTTGCTCTTCTGTATTTGTTTATGAAGTAAAACTTGCTAGCTTGGGGCTGGCTCAGAGCTGATGGCTTCCCTTGGATTTGCTTTCCTGGGCTTTTCCCATTCCTAAAGGAGGAGGGAGGAGCTGTTTGTCAAGCGCCCACTCCCTTGCTCAGTTCAGTTCAGTTCAGTCACTCAGTCGTGTCTGACTCTTGGCAACCCCACGGACTGCAGCACGCCAGGCCTCCCTGGCCATCACCCACTCCCGGAGCTCACCCTACTCCCGTTCTAGGCTTGGTTATCTGTTTTCCTTGTACCAGAGTGTAAGCTTCCCGAGAGCTTCTTGCTGCATTTTCCTTGTTTGTTCACCCATGCCCGGAGGCACCCACCCTAGTGCCTGGCACAGCCTGGGTGCTCAGGCAGCACTGAATGAATGAATGAATGAGCGGGTCGTCTTATACCCGTGTCCGAGGTGGAGGCCCTCAGAGCAGTTTGGTGCCTTGCCCACAGGCACAAATAACTCTTGCTGGTCACACCTCAGATCTCTTGTTTTCTCAGCAGACCTTTTTTACACATGTAAAATTTCGAGAGTAATCGGATCTATGTCATGGGATTGGAGGGCATGATATAAAACACTATAAATACTTGGCAGTGCCTGGCGCCTCGCCAGCCATCGGAGAGTGGCCTTGGGAGGGTCGTCTCCACTCCCTTGTCTGTGTCTGTCTTCCTTGGGGGCAGGGGCGCCGCACCAATTAGCCAGGCTCAAACGTGTCGGCCACCGAACTTCTAAAAAGTGCTTTTTATTCATCTAAGGTTGCTGGGTTGGCTGTACTATCTAGCAAGCGATGGAAGTGGTAACATTGATGGAATCCATTTAAAGCTACCCTGGGCCAGTGGTCACCACTCGCAAGGTGGTGATTAAGCTGGTTTTCATCTTTTCTGTTTCCAGTCAGAATATTGTTCTAGGAGGGGCCTCCGGGATCCTCGTCCAGATTATCTCCTTCCAACCCCCCTAGTTTCCAGGTGAGGAACATCAGGCCAGGAGAGTGGCAGGAGCAGGGCTGGGTCTTACACGGTCCATTCTCTTCAGTGGCAGCAATACTACCAAGTCCAGATGGCCAGATTCTTGTATTCGTGGCAGGGGGTTGTCTGAACATTTCTATGGTGGAACCACCATTATTCTCATCAGGGATGTTAGTGAGCAGATTATATCCATAACCCTAAGTATTAAGAAGGGTTTTTCCCGTTAGAGTTTTATTTTTTGCACATTTAACTCCTATTCACCATAGAAAAGTTCTAAATAAACAAAAAGAAAAATCGAGTAAAGCATGTAAGAAAGTAAAACTACTTTCATGAGTCACAAGTCTCCTTGTTGTAATCTCCTTCCTCTTAATACATACACTTACTACGGAAATGGGATTTATTACGTTTGTGAACAATAAAAAGCCCATTTTTTAATATGCCTTTAAATTATACCGTATCCATTGAAAATTTAATGTGATAAGCATTTTCTGATGTATCCAAATGTTCTTTGCCAAGAAAATCACTTTATTTTGATGTGGCATAATTTGAGGAGGGGAGAGTCGTAGGTTAATATTTTTATTATTTTGCACTCCCTGGCACTCACTGGTCCTAGGTTAGTTTTGGGGTTTTCTTTATTCGGTTGGTTTTTTGTTTGTTTGTTTTTGTTTTTCTTGCATTGTGTGGCATGTGGGATCTTAGTTCCCTGAACAGGGATTGAATTTGTGTCCCCTGCAGTGAAAGTGCAGAGCCTTAACCACTGGTCCCAGGTTAAATAAAGCCAATTTAGGGTTAAAATTTTTACGTAAATTATGAATAGGTAAACGGAAATTGATTTATTCTGAAGAGGAAATGCTGAACTGACAAAATGCATTTATTTATTTTTTGATTACCCTGTGATGTGTCATCCTATTGCTCCAAACACACACCAGTGAAAAGCAAATCGAGCAGTTCAAAAAGTCCCTCCAAAGGGTCCAGTTCTCTTGATAAGGAGGTGTTTTCCGTCTTCTTAGGTCACAGGGGTGAGTGTTAGGACTGATGGTAGGTTAGGTTCCTTTGGTTGTGTTTATAGTCAGATGTTTGTTTTAATCTGACACTTGAGTGCAGCTATCCCCATGGGGTCTTTTCTAACACAAGGACCTCTCTTAATGTATTAATAAAAAATGTTTCCGGGGTAAGTATAATTTTAGTTGTATTTTTAGACTCTGTTGAGAAGCTCTGACAAAATGTTTTTGAAAAATAATACTTTCATTGGAGCTTCTCTTTATTAAATTACAACCTCTTCATACAGCTTGCCCAACGATAGCACATACGTGTGTAGTTTACGAGGTTTGTAGATGCTTGATGGGCCTATGAGGACGTTCACCCTCTGAAATAGCTCCTAGGAGGCCCTTGCCCTCGAGGAAGATAGAGCCTGAATGTGAATCACTCTGAGGCCTAATGTTAGGTAGGTAATCATCAGATCCGTTCTGAAGGGCGAGTGGAATTCTCTAATTCCAAGAACAACTTGGGGGCCATTAAATGACAAGCCAGGGAGATGCGTTTTGTTCCCACCTGCTCACTGCTGACGTTTCCAGAGCGTCCCACCCCACCTTGCTCTCCTCTTCATTTCAGAGGAAGGACTAATGTGGGAGAAGGCAGTTGCATCAGGAATACTTGAACAAACCTGATGAACCATCTCCCTTGGTCCTTTGCACACACTTTGCATTTGTCAGCTCAGAGACTAAGGTCCTAAACCCAAGCCCAACCCCAATTACAGTTAATGCAAAGATGTTAACACCTTCAGTCCAGTTCAGTCGCTGAGTCTTGTCTGACTCTTTGCGACCCCATGGACTGCAGCACGCCAGGCCTCCCTGTCCATTACCAACTCCCAGAGTTTTCTCAAACTCATGTCCATTGAGTCAATGATGCCATCCGGCCAGCCATCTGATCCTCTGTCCCCTTCTCCTGCCCTCAATCNCTGACTCTTTGCGACCCCATGGACTGCAGCACGCCAGGCCTCCCTGTCCATTACCAACTCCCAGAGTTTTCTCAAACTCATGTCCATTGAGTCAATGATGCCATCCGGCCAGCCATCTGATCCTCTGTCCCCTTCTCCTGCCCTCAATCTTTTCCGGCATCAGGGTCTTTTCCAATGAGTCAGTTACACCTTGGGCCTCAGTTTTTTCATCTGCAGAATCTTTCTTTTGTTCTTAGGAGGTGACACACTGATGCCCCCAAGCAGCATTTTTCTCTCTTTTTAATCAGTGAAAACAAACAAGAAAAACCTTTGTGAGGCTAGATGCTATTGTCCCAGGAAAAGTACCATAACATTAGAGAAATTCTAAGCATCTCAAAAGCTTATTTAGGGCAGGGAAACAGAGCAAGGCCTGCCAGCAGAGTGAGACCCTCCTCAAAAATCTTATCTCCATTCTCCTAGAGTTCTGTTTTTTTCTTAGTGATTGTTACAGAGATGCCTCATATAGCACTAGTCTTGAGCTCTGAGAACAAAGTTCTCACTGTTTAGCCCAAACAGGATTCGGGTGGAAGTTCAGTTCAGTTCAGCCGCTCAGTCATGTCCAACTCTTTGCGACTCCATGAATCGCAGCACACCAGGCCTCCCTGTCCATCACCAACTCCCGGAGTTTACCCAAACTCATGTCCATCGAGTCAATGATGCCATCCAGCCATCTCATCCTCTGTCATCCCCTTCTCCTCCTGCCCCCAATCCCTCCCAGCATCAGAGTCTTTTCCAATGAGTCAACTCTTCGCATCAAATGGCCAATTGGAGTTTCAGCTTCAGCATCAGTCCTTCCAGTGAACACCCAGGACTGATCTCCTTTAGGATGGACTGGTTGGATCTCCTTGAAGTCCAAGGGACTCTCAAGAGTCTTCTCCAACACCACAGTTCAAGAGCATCAGTTCTTCGGTGCTCAGCTTTCTTCACAGTCCAACTCTCACATCCATACATGACTACTGGAAAAACCATAGCCTTGACTAGACGGACCTTTGTTGGCAAAGTAATGTCTCTGCTTTTGAATATGCTATCTTGGTTGGTCATAACTTTCCTTCCAAGGAGTAAGCGTCTTTTAATTTCATGGCTGCAGTCACCATCTGCAGTGATTTTGGAGCCCCCCAAAATAAAAGTCAGCCACTGTTTCCACTGTTTCTCCATCTATTTCCCGTGAAGTGATGGGACCGGATGCCATGAAGCTGCCTCATTTGTGGTGTCTCTGTATCATCAATGAAGGAGAATCATCCCAGCATTCCCTTTTATGGGAGTCAGGGCTGGGAGCATGCATTATGCTTAAGTTTTATGTGATATCTGTGTATTTTCAAAAAATGTTGACCATCATCTTTGTTTGAAGCTTCTATAGCCTTTCCAAGTTGCTCTGGAAAATCTTCCAAGAGTTTCTTAGCAAAACAAGGTACACAGTAAGACCATATCAGCTAGGCCCTATGTAGAAGAATTACTTTCATGAAGTGGGCGTGGGGAGCTGACCTCAGTTACAGAGCTTTGGCCATCTGTACAGTGGGACCAGCACTCACCATGATGGGCCAGTGGTCACTTTTGGATGGATGATGACCTCACAAAGGTTTCCAAGGGAAAACCCCCTCCAGACATCACTTCCAGAATTCCAAAGCAGTTTCACAATTCTGATTCTAAGAAAGGTTTGATTTCTGACAGGACTCCATCAGTGCCCTCTCATGCCTTTGTGTTATAGATGTCAGTAATTGTCTTTTTGAAAAAAATAGAAGTAAGCTATAAATTCTACCTGAAGAATTTGTTGTTTAGTTGCTCAGTTGTGTCCGACTGTTTGCGACCCCACGGACTATAACCCACCAGGCTCCTCTGTCCACAGGATTCTCCAGGCAGGAATCCTGGAGTGGGTTGCCGTTTCCTTCTCCAATCTGAAGAATTTAGCCTAGTTTATTTTGAAGAATTTTTTGTTTTAATCAGCTGGAGTTTTTCCCCTGCTCCAGTAGCTGGTTTCAGGTCCCAGTGCCTAGGCAATATGGAGTGATAGTAAATAACCAAGCTTTTTGTAAGTGATGTTATTTGAAGAGGGGGGGTTAAAACATAATAAACTTAGGGATACGTAAGTAAGGTTTTCTCTGAATCTGCCTTCCTTTCTGAACAGGAGAAAAGATGCATTTTAGGTATAAGGGTGCATGAAGTAATGGGTAGCACTCTCTAAAGACATTTACATCTGTTAAAGCGTATATATCTTTACTCAAAAATAGATTGAGCTCTGAATGCTGATGCTTTCAAGACTGCTTTGTGATAGGGTGGCTTGTAAGAGCACGTTGTTAATCAGACCTGTTGTGTTTCCCACAGAATTTCACTAAAAGCTTAGGAGAGGGGACAGTGAAACAGAAACATACTATAACAGAAATACTGAGGGGACAGGAGAGGATAAAGCTGCCCTGGTACCTGGGCTGCCTCCTTTTTCTTTCTTTCCCAGCTCTGCCTCTTGGAGACGTTGTTTGAGATGAGCAAGCTGGGGTCATGACCCTTGGTGTCCCCGAGTCTCTGGCTCAGCACTGGGAGTCCCTCCCCAAAGCCCAGCGCTGGTTCTTCCTGTCCCCAGCTTTCCAGAGAAGGCCTGGGAGGCGGCAGGGCCGGGGGGAGCTGAGGTGTGTTACCTCCGGGTCCCCTGGGCCCCTGGGGAAAGGAGCCACCTTCTGGAATGGGGTACAGGGAGGGGGAGGCTTGAGCAGGGGTGGATAGGCGGAGGGCAGTCACTGCCATTGTTTGGGTACAGACCAGGCTGTGTCTGGGGAGTTGTTGTCTTGGAAGGTGGCGTTCGGGCGACCCTTTATGGTTCCCTAACCTGAGTGTGACACGCATGTGCATTGCTGGAGTTTGAACAGGCAGATGACACGAACCATCTAAATACTCAGATGGCTGTTTTCCTGAGAAACTGAAGCAGGACTCATCTGCCCCAGCTGCTCTCGGTCGTCATTTTCGTTCGGTCTACTAAAAAAAAAAAAAAAAAAAATTTAAAAAACCATCCCTGGGAGAAGGGAGAGCAGCTCTGCCTTCTGTGACGCTGGAAGGAAGGATGGGGGAGACGCATCCTCTTCCCCTCGCGGCCCTGGAGCCACGGCTGCAGTTTCTAGAGGGTCAGCCTGCTGCTACGCCCAGCGGTGGTATTTTAAAGTATTTCTCAGTCGGTTTTTTAGGATTATCGGTCATCGCTTGCAGGGTTCCTTTTCATTTTCAAGGGCATCCAGTCTAACCGTTTAGCTCCCTTTCAAAAGCCTCCCTCCCTCCCTTCCTCGGGCCCAGTCAGCAAGATTAATAATGTTAACTGATTTACTGTCGCTGCAAAAAAAGCATTAGTTAATTAGACTTTTACACCTCAGTCAGATGGCATCAGACCCTCTTTGTGCACTTTAACTCAAGGATGTTAAAGACCTAAATCGTTGAGAAAAAAAGAAAAGAAAGAAAAAGGACAGGCACTTTTCCAGTTTAAGCTGCATGTTGGTCCATGTTAATTAGGCGTTTGTCCCTCAAGTCTGGAGGTGATGGAAAACGCCAGTTACCGTGGTATTTAGCTGACATCAAACTCCTGTCCAAATAATTCAGTTGGGCCCAGCCTTCTCTTTTAATTGGTGGGAAGGAAAGCTAGGCACACACCCAGAATAAGGAGGAAACTGTTGCATTTAACATTTAAAAATTTCACTCTGAAGGATCTGAAGTACACTCGTGTGTGTGTGTTTTTTAATTAACTATCCAGTTGAGCTTTTTAAAAAGAGTAACAACAGAATCTCCTCTCACACTTGAGCTACCCCAAATGATTAGCCCTTGTAAGTCTTTAAGAAATGAAAGTGTAATACTTGTTATCCAAGGTCAAAAACTGGTATATTATTATCTAGAGTCCTTACAGATTCATATATGTTTGGCACTGTCTAATAGGGTGTAGGTGCCAAGCAAGAGACAAGTTTTAGAAACCAATATTTAGTGGCATATATTTTTTAAATGCCATGATAGTTTTATAGAAGTAATTAGATAAAACATGCTTTAAAAAAAAAAAGATTTAAGCAATTTCTTACCAGTTTCGAGAGAAGGTAATTCTCAGTGACAAGAGTGTTGTTTACCTCATTCATGAGGTGTGTAAAAACAATTCCAAAAATAATGAAAGGATTTTCTTCTAACTAAGGGTAGCCTTGTCGGCCTTCCAGCCTTCCTGGCTTTGTCTGTGGTTTCTAGCCAAAGCTTCACACGTTTGCGAGCGCTTCATTTTCAGCACTGAACTACTTTTTGGTGCATTGAATGAATGCAATATGTTAAAACTCCTGTACGGCCCAGAATTGCTTGGCTGTCCCTTGGCCTGCCTGCTTGGTACTGGCTGAAAAGGTACCATTGTTTGTTCTGCAAACACTGGGTGATGTTTGTTTCCAAGGTGACTGGTTCTATTGCTGCCATTTAAGCAAGGGGGGGATGGGGAGAGAGAAAGTTGGCTTTAAACACCTGAGAGCATCCTGTTGCGGATACAGTCTCTCTGTGTGTATGTAAGTTGAATTATTATTTTAACTGAGGTAATGGGAGGAAGAGGAATAGTGTGGAAATGGGAGGAAGAAATAGATATCAGTAGGTTTAAAATATCACTAAGTTCTGATACACAGTATACTTAGAAGGTAATGGTGTGAGAAATGTTGAATTAAAGATCTGATTATCCTGCAGTTAACTGTTTTTACATTTGATAAACTAAAAAACAAGAGAAGAAAAATATTTTAGATGATATCCACTGAAATGTTAATTTATTTTTGCATGAAATATAGTTGTTTATCTATGACTTGTAAGCAGCTATTCAAATGAATAAATCTTTGAGAGTAGTATCATTAAAATCCATCAGGTCGCCGGACCTTCCAAGAAAAGTCAGAACAAGAGATACAAAGAGATTGGTTTCAGTCATAAAATCTATAAAGAAAAATTTGGAAAAATATGAAACGGTTGAAGTGTACTTGTGTTGAAAATATTCCAGAGAGATAATGAAAAAGATGAAAAGCAACTTTTGGTGATGAATAACTGACGTATTCATCAGTGACAGATTTTAAGTTCAAATTAGAAAGAGAAAAATGATTCCCTTCCTAGAATTGCACCCCCTCTTTTTTTAATTGTTTATTGTGCATGGATGCTGTTAACAGAACTTTGCCTTTTCACTCCTATCAGGTTTAGTACAGTTCATGCCCAGGTTTCAGTAAACATTAACTACTTTTATCAGGGCTTGCAGTGTGCTGAATGGCTAGCAAAGAGAGTGAACTGCAAGAGACAGATGAAAATGAGAAAGTCCAAGGTCACATAGATGTTGAATTTTTAAAAACTATGGAGAATTTAGGGGGAAAGACATCAAGTTTCACACTTTCAATATCCTCTCTTCAGTTATGTGGACCTGTAACAGGGCTGCTCGATCTGCCCTTTCTATGTCCTGGGGTTAAAACCATTTCTTCAGATGCTCCTTCTGAATGGCAAGAAAAGTAATTTTAAAAACATTATTTTTCTTTCCTTTCATTAAAAAAAAATCTGAAGACCCATCTTCTAGGATGAAAAGTTATTAAGGTCCCAGCAAAGTACTATAACATATATTGTGACAATTCTGACGATATCTGGTTTTACAGGGATTTCCTTTTTTTTTTCCTTTCTCAAAGATTAATTGGGATGGCCCTCTGAGCGCTATAATTTCAATTCCGGAGTTAGTACACTCAAGCCTGTTAGATGAAATATGGCCAGATTCAGAGTCAGTGTGCTGGCCTCGGAAGTCGTGTAATATTTAAAACTTTCGCCCATGCCTCTTTTCTGAGAATAGGAATGTGATTTGTGCTTCTTTTTTAGTGAAGAGTATCTGCACATTTTAAAAACTGCAGAGACAGTAGGAACTGCCCTCTTCCCGTCCTTCACTGCAGGCTGTCCCTGCGCACCGGTGGCCGACACGGAGGGTGGGGCTGCGAGCTGCGCCCCGAAGGTCGTGTCCCCTCCCCGGTGACCCCGCATCTAGGCCGTTGGGGTGGATTTCGGTCCTGGGGCTCCGGCGGCCGGGCCTGGGAGGACGCGGCGGAAGGCAGCCGGCCCTCCTGAGGCCGCGGCGCCTTCGAGCACACGGGGGACTGGCCGAGAGAAGCGCGTTTGCACAGGAGCGAGCGCGCGGCGGCCGGCGGGAAGAGGGGTGGACGACGGCCCGGGCGGCCGGGTCGCGGGGCGCCGCTGGTCCAGCCCGGGCCTCGGCGCCGCCCGCCCACTTCGGCGCCCCGCGCGGGGCGTCCCGGTGAGCGGGCGGCGGAGCCGTCAGTCAGGGCGGCGGGCACCGATTGGCCGAGCAGGCGGCCGGGGGCGGGGCTCGGCCGCCTTCCTGTGGGCCGCGGCGGCGTCGCCTCCACGAAGACCTTGAGCCGCTGTCTCCTGGGCCCGCGGTGGCCGGGGCGGCGATCCCGTGGAGAGCCGGAGGCCTTCGAAGAGCCCGTCTAGTAACTGAGTTGGTTGTTTAGAAAGGGGTTCCTCACAGGGAGAGTTTAGAAAATTGTGCGCCCTGAGAGAAGTCTTCCCACTTTGCCCCTCACCCCCCGCCCCCGGTGTTAGTTTGAGGCCATTTTTAGCCTGTGACCAGGTAAATTTCCAGAAGTTTTGCATAGGCGTGAGCGCGCCCACTTGCACCTAGAGTTACAGCCCAGAATGAGTACGCCTTAAGGGCTTGGGCTTACCTGATGGCTGTTCTAGTGAGAACGGCGCGGGGCTGAAAACAAGATGATGCCGAGCCCCCTGCAGGCTGAGGACAGGGAAGGAAGGGGACGAGGGCGTACAGGGGCAGCGTCGCTGCGGGCCGACGGGAAGCCGGCGGCCTCGGGGCCTCCCTGCCCTGAGTGTTGGGCGGCTGTTGGTCTCGTTTCCGATGTGACCCGCCTTCAGCACAGAACCGAACAAGTCCCCGTGGCCTCAGGTTTTAAATCCCCTCTCACAGCCGAGCGGAACCCCCCCAGGCACCTGTTCCCCAGGCCCCCTCCGGGGTCCACGTGGCCCTCGGAGCGACCAGCCCATTGAGCCGGGCGCCAGCCCCTTGTTCTGTGCTTCAGGCCCCACCATCAGAGGGGAAAGCTCGGCCTGTGGGAGCGCTGGGGCTCGCTCCCCAGGGCTCCAGGCCGCCTGCCCGCAGGCGTCCTGCCAATGTGCCCTGTGACCCCGCAGACCCTGCCCCCAGCGGGCACGGTGGGCGTGCACATCTGTGCGAGCATGAGGCGGGTTCACCCATCGAGGGCACTGCTGCCTCCTGCACCCAGGAGCCCCGGCCCCACTTCCATGAGCAGCTTGGTACCCAGAGCACTTCCGGTGAGCCCCCCTCAGATCTGACTTTTGCCTTCTTGGGTGATCACTCTTCACTGGGCTGCAGCATCCAATGATTCTTAAGAGCAGGGGATTCAGATTCAGTAGATCTGTTTGTGAGGCTGGGGCTTGTCCAGTTGAAAAAGCTTCTGGGGGTGATTAGTGAACACCCCTAATAATTAGCTTTCAAAGAATGTGTTTATAAACAGGCTATTACTTGTACATTTATGTCTGAGAGACCAATGAATATATTTCAGGCACTGGGTCTCTTTTTTTTTTTTTAAGAATTAGGACATGATACATAGACCTTGTAATTCTCCTATCTGATGCTTGCTTGTTGCAACACTGAGTTTCCTGTTAAGCGAGGTATTGTGGTGCCTGGGCTAGACCCCTGATAGGCCGTCTGCACTGGCAGGTGTAAATGCCACTAATTAATTTTTTAAGAAGTTGGCAGTGTGACAGAATTACCAGGGATGCTGAGTATCTGGTACTGGATGTTTTTTTGTTAAGGCTGTGGAGAGGTAATGTCACACACAGGTCATAAACCTGCGGACGTTTAATCCTTTGGTCTGAGGTTGTGGATTCAGGGGTGCTGAATATTTTCTTTAAAAAAATGGGTAGGGGAGGCTGTCCTGGTTTCCAATGGGCCTTCCCCGCCATCCCCCACAGCTCTTGCTGCATTATCTTCTGGTGAGGTGTTTACTCAATTATCATCAGGCCCAGCTCTTGTTAGAAGAGGATAAATGGTACTTGGGCCCCTTTATCTGGACCCTCTTGCTCACCATTTTGCCACAGCTGAAGAGACAGCCTGTGCCTCTAACTGAGTCCAGTCTTTTTTTTTCACTCCTTGACTGTGAAACAACAGGAAAGTCAGCCGCTCATCAGTTGCTGTGCAGATTCACAGCCTCTGCTCTCGCAGCTTATGAATGCACCATTTGTTGTTTGGCGCACAACTGTTAGATACAACTGGCCTTGCAGCCCACTCTGCCTGCGACCAGAGTACATCACTGTGGTCTTTTTTTTTCCTTTTCTTTCCCTTTTTTTTTTTTTTTTCCCTCTGCATAGGCCAAATTTTTGCTTTAAATAAAACCATTTTGTTCACACTAGTTTCTTTGACCCAGCTTACATTTTTTTAATGTAAATTTCAGAAATAGGCTTAATTTGCTCTAACTGTTTTAGTATAGGGGTTCTGAATCAGTGCAAGTATTTTACTTTATTAAAGGAGGAAATTACTTTGGTGGCTTGGTTTTTGCATATGTGCTTTTTCTCTCTTTTTTTTTGGTAGTATCAAAGAAGCATGTGACTTTGAAATTTTATTTTAAACTGCGTTGAAGTCAGAAAGTTTGGTTTTTTCCCTAGATCATAGTCTCTCCTACGCTTTACACAAAATCTCTTTGTCATCAAGTACTGTCTTCAGTTTAGACTTTAAGGAAAGCTGGTAAAAGTGCAATGTGGTTTTCCAGAGTATTTGAATATATCATTACAAATGACTGTTTATCATTGCTTTCTCTTGTTAAAACCAGGTTCCATCCCCAAATGATACCAGTAATGTTAAAATTTTCACTTCTGTTTTGTTTCTCTTTGCATACATTATTTGACTTTGTAATTATGTATGTGTTATAAATGCATACATTGGCATTATTCCTCCTTTAGATTTTATTTAATTGTATTTTGGGTGAAAGAACATGTTAGTGTATTTTTCTGCTGTACTTTACGTATTCAGCAACTGAACCAGATTCTTAGTTCTCATTGTTTTTAGGCCTTGCTCTGGCTAAGGAGACACGTTTCTGTTAAAATAGCAGTAAACATCCTACGGCAACCAACTCTACAAACCTTGGCATCCTGGAGCTTCCAGAAATGAAGCAGCCATTTGCCGAAAATGAAGCAGCTTTCTGTGGTTGAATTTTACAGTAGATATTTAGGTTTCAAGGACTGTGTTCACTCGTCGTCTTTCAAAGGGGATATGGATGCCCCGGGTTGCACTTAACATTTTTGTTAAAATTTAGACATAAAGGTTTGTGTAAGGAAGAACGTGTGATCGCTTGTAAGATTCATGCTTTCCTCTCACCGTTCAGTTGGGGGGAAATCTGTTTTGTGAAGACTGTCCCACCGCCTGAAGAATCCTTAAGGCTGCCGAAAGCAACGAGTCAGGACAGTGAGCCCAGGTCCCAGGGCTTCCTGGGGCAGTTCTCACCTGGGAGTCTGCTTTCAGCTTCCAGAACACCTCTCCTTGCCTAGCCCAGCGTTCTCATGCTTGGTTTTGATCTGCCCACTTAGGCTGGATAACCTCTCTGTGGACTTTTCTCCCTACACCGTCCGTGCTCTCTTAACTGCCCTTCTCATGTGATTAATATGTGTGTTGCTCAAAATGGCAACTGAAACATCACCAGGTATTTTCACCAGGTAGAAACTGCTTTTCCTGTGTCAAAACAACCAGTGTGGCTTAGTTGATGCTGCTGTTGCTAAGCAGGTAAATTTCTGGTCTGCAGGCTGTCTGTTAACCCCGTAAGTGCCTAATGTCAAGCAGAGAACAACAAGAAGAAAACCAGCTTTTGCTTCCTTCTGACATAGTGCAGTGTTCCAGCTGGTGAAAGCCGGGCCTCGCTCAGCCTCACCTGTACTTAGCTGTGTTCTAGGACCCAGCCTCGAGGGGAGGAGAGGGGTCAGACGATGGAGAGGGCTGGGAAGCTGGTGGAGAAGGGCCGGGGAGCTGGCAGCGGAGGTCTCCGCTGCAGGATGCAAATTACGGGCTCGAGTCCAGTCAGGAATGGGTTTAGCCTTTCTCTCTGGGTCTTTTCTCTGCGAGTCTGCCTTCCACTGCAGCCTGGCTGAGGGGAGAAAAGGAGAACGGGCTGCTCTGTCCGTCCCTCTGCCAGAAAGGAGTTAACAGAGCACACTGCAGAACAGGTTGGGCGAGACTGTTAACTGGTGATGGAGCCTCCCCTCTCTCCCTCTCCTTCCTCCTCTGCTCCTTGCTCCTCTCCCAGGACTTGGAGGCGTCTTCACCCCATCCCCTGCCCCCCCCAGCCCCCTCCCCACTCCAGTGTCTGGCTTTCCCTCTCCCGGGCAGGACATTTGATGTGATGAAAATCCTCTGTGGCAATGAGGAGCCTGTGCGAGAGGCCTCGGCCTTGCCAGCTGTTTCTGGAGAAATCGCCGTCTGTGCCTGTCGTCATGTAACATAGGCCCCATTCACCAGAGACATTCTTGAGTGTGCATTTATGCCTCTGCGGGGTGCGCAGCCTGCGGTGGGGGAGTGGCAGGGAGAGGCGGTGGCGAGGGGCGTCCCTGCGCCCCCAGTCGATGCCGTGGGTCCGGAGGTGTTGCCTCCTGAAGCATCCCCAGCTCGTCAGTCTCAGGGATGTCCTGTGGCCGTCAGCTCGGGGGAGCCGAGCTCTTGAGAAGGCAGCTCTGATCTGACATGAGTTCTGTGTGGTGTTTGTGTCGAACCCCTCCGTAAACATACCATATATAGTCATGCGGAGCCACTGTAACACGCTGCAGGGGAGCCTCTCCCGCCGCACCGCCCGGCGCCCAGAAGCAGGCCCGGCTATTTCTGGCTTGTCGCCGCTTTCCTTTTTCTCCTTTGGAGGGAGGAGGCAGGAGGCGGCTCTTTTCTTTCTGATCCTCACCCCGTTTGAAGCATGTTTCTGATGCTAGTGTGTCTGGCACGGTGAAAACTCAAGAAACTGTATCGTCACATGAGGAGAGAGCGGATTCTCTTTGCGCATCTGTTTTAGAACAGAGCCCTTGTTTTTCCTGGGACCTCTCACATGACGCACGGTTCGTGTTTCGTGGCCCCGGTCCTCCACTGCTTGTTTCTGGAGCATCCTGTAAGGCTGTGAGGGTGAGCTCCCCCCGGAGCACGTTACTGCCGTGGCCGGAGGAGAAGTTGCTCTTGTGTTCCCTCAGCATCCTCGCTGGGCCGTGCCCGCGCGTTCACAGCACCTCACCTTCACTCGCGAGGCCCGAGCCCAGGGCAGCGGTTCCCCGCCCGGCAGGGCTGGGTCTGTGGAGCAGAGGAGACCGTCATAAGAAAGAAATGCAGTGCGTGTGTTTAATCCCCCTGGAATACCTAGGCCACAGCACTTGAGCCTGTGGGAGGGAGGGAGGCATTTGTGGTTCAGATAGAGACTTCTTCCTCTTGCTTCTCTTCTCTTCCTTCCTTCCCGCCCTCCCTCCAAAGGCCGCTGCGCGCCTTCTCAGGCCTCGTGTGTGGCTGGTCCTGGGGGAGCGGCGGTCCGCCGCGCTGGGGAGTTTGGGTGTTGTGTCGAGAGACGAGTCGGGCGCCTCTGTTCCTTGTGTTCTGTCATGGGCCTCGTCAGCGTGAACTGTATCTGACTGTGTGACAGTTAATTGTACCATCCTTCCCATTTCTTAAGCTGATAAGCCCCTTTCTGTCTGCCTACATCAAGCCTCTTTGTTTGAGAACTTCCTAACACAGTAGAAGAACAAAGCAACAGTTTTCTTATTTACTGAAGTCTCTAAGGCACATTTATTATGCTCTTTATTGTTATCTTTTTTTTATATAACCTCATTCCTTTAACTTATATAATTGAAGTGTTCCAAGTAGTACAAAGTTAAAACTTCCCTAAAAATTATCAGTGTGTCCAGGATAGAAAAAAAAAAAACAAATATTTTTTAGGCTGTCTTTTCACGTCAAGCTCTTAACAGTGCTTGGTAGATAATGTTCAGAATAAGACACTGGGTACTGCCGGAGTACCAGTTACCAGTTATGGAAGCAGCAGTTGCTTAGCTAGTATTCAGTTGACTCAGTAGTAATATATCACTTATGTGCAGGTCACTTATTTGGCATTCTGAGGTCCAGAATCTTTAGCCTGTGCCGGGGTGGGGGTGGGGGGGGATATGCAAAATAGAGCTTGCTAGAAGCCGGGCAGGTTTAGGAAGTTTTAGTACTAAGACTCCTCCCCTTGATTCCTGATGGTCCTTTTAGACCCACACTTTATTTAGCCCTGTTTATTCTCACTGTAGATACAGCCCTCACCACCTTGTCTCCCGTTGTTCCAGTCAACAAGAAATCAGAGGCCAAATTGGTGGTTGGGGGTGAAAAATACCATCAGAAGGAGAGGTTCCGAGAGCCACACGAGAAAGGCTCTCAGGAGGTGAGACGGGCGCACTCACACAGCACAGCTGGTCCCAAGTGGACAGAGGCACCGTCTGTACTGTTTCTTGCAGCTGCCTCTGTACCCACACGCTCTCAGTAACAGTTTCAGTGAAAAAGACAGAACGCATGGCCGACCGAGGCCCCGGGTGGCATAGGAGCAGCGCTGGAGGAGGAAGGCTGTTGCGTGGTTCCCACAGGCGCCTTGTGTAATGGTTGTTCATTGTAGTGATCCTGAGTCATCACCCAGAAAGGCTTGATTAATCATACGTTGATTCACCGCGCTGTGCTTAAGGGGATGAGGAAGTTTGAAAGATACTTCAGAGAAATTTACACCCAGGAGTTTTATGTAGAAAATGAACTTCTTGATACTTTTCCCCCCCTTACCTCTACAGTTCTCCTCATTGATACGCAGCTGCTTTATGAGCTAACGTGCAGTGTTCGAACCCAGTGGGTTCAGATATATACTAAAATACTACTTGTTTTGACCAAATTTGCAGGGAAAAAAAGTGATGCAGTAACAGATTCAAACGATGTTCAGATGGTTTTATGAGGGTTGCTTTTCTGTATTCCTAATGTGAATTGTTCTTTCAGATTTTTAATTGAAATACTAATACAGAGAATGTCATAGAGTTTTTAAAGCAGGGACTAGAGAAGCCCCTCCATCTGGTGGCTACCATAGATGTCGTAGTTACCCTGGGAGGTGGAGTCTCTGTGGAAAAGGAGTTCCAAGCGTAAAGGAAGCCTCAGAAAACTTAAATAGTAAAAAAAAAATTTAAGTGTAAGTCATCAAAGGGCAAACAGAAGGAAGGAGTGTTTCCCCCCGCCCCCCCTCCATCCCAACTCGAGGCCCTTTCCAAGAACCATAGGACTTAGGAGTTGGAAGGTCACTTAGAGGTCACTTGGCCTGATTTTAGAAGTTTTGCCTTTATTTCCCTCAGTGTTCTTCAACAATTCATGTCTGTGCCCATGGCACTGCGTGGTTCCTTTGGCGGGAGGACTAATACTAACTTGAAAAATTAGATGTGCTTACTTGGCAGAAATGGCTGTATATTTTTTAGTTGGTTTTTTTTTTGTTGTTAATTTTATTCTCAGCAGCTCCATTTTACAGGTGGAGACCACTGTGGCACTCTTGTGGTGATACACCAAACATCTCTTGGCATCATTAAGTATTTGCAGATATTTTCATGGAAATCCCAGAGTAGAAAACTCCCCAGGGTAACTCATACCTACTAGTAGTTCCCAAGCATTTTGATTTTATCTGCTTAAGTATAGAGCATTGCTGGGCCTGAACTTTAATGATTATTCTCATAGGTGTATTTTAAATGCATATTAGCTTCTAACAGTATTAAATTTATATCTTTTGTGCACTTGGTTTTGCTTTTTTTTTTTAACCAAGAGAAATTGTTCCTTTTAGAAATGTGATTGGTTTTGAAATTTGGTCTTCTGGGTATCCATGGGAACTGCATCTCCTGGTTGCCATGCCGAAGGTGGAGCGCATTCTCTTAGAGTTGGATGTTTGTGACTCTGTCGGGGAAGGAAAATGTATATGAACTGCGTGTAAGAAATGAGAATTAGGTCTCTGGATGTTAGACACTCAGAGCAGATGGAAAAGCAGTAAAACCCAGTACTTTCCCGGAAGCAAGGCGTGGGTCTCAGGCTGGCCTTTGGGGGTGAGGGCAGCGCCGAGAGGGCTGCAAGAGGGAGGGGCATGGCGGGGGTGGAAGGGCTTGGTCTCCTCCTCTTCGATGGCCTGTGCAGGCCTGCAGCTCCTCGCGCTGGCTCAGTTGAGATGGTGTCCGCACGGCACCCACCACGGGCAGACCAGCTCCGGGACACCTGTTGAGAGACTGGGATGGTGGGGCTGGAGGAGCAGGGAGGCAGCATCCAGGCATGGGTTCGAGCAGCCGCTGGCTGCCCAGAGCTCAGCCTGTGTGTGTCACAGAGGCCTCACCTGTGGGCCTGAAGGCTGCTGTGGAGTGGAAGGGGGCCATCCATTAAATACTCTGATGTCCCCAGAGCACTCTAAGGGCATGACAGAAATTGTGGGTCTGTTACTAGCAGCTCAGTCCATCACGTTCACTGTTGTGGTGCTTCCCTCCTTCACGTAATCTTACTGTTTTATTGAAAGCAAGTGCTGTGGGTCTGCCTTAAAAGCCTCCTGAAATGGCTTTTCCTGGACATCGTGTTGTTTATAAAGGGGGACATGAGACCCAAAGAGAAGAGTTGGGTCAGTGGAGTTAATTTGGGTCAGTGGAGTTAAGGTTGTTGGAGGATTGAAGCATTAACTTGATGGCTGGTCTTATCCAGGATTTTGAGATTTCAAGGAAAAGTGGACAATGGCTGCTTGTGTCCGAGGGATTCGGCCTGTCATATGATCTGCAGACCAGCCCCCAAGTCGCCTTGCGGGCAGCCGGGGCGTCCACGGAGACCGTGAGCTGTGGAGCGCGTGGGATGGGCTGGCTTGGAAATTGCGGAGCCCAGAACTGGTTTTGGCCATAGCCTCAGGTCTGCATAAAAGTTGCACCTCACAGGGACGTGATGTCTGTATGGCCTGAGATTTATTACTCAGGTGGAGGAGACAGCTGCAGGAGCTGCTGGGGGAGAGCCGTCCTGTGAAGGACCAGGACACACAGACAGTGGGGAGGAAGGACTCGGCCACGCAGACCTCTTCGGGTATAAGAAATGGAAAGGGGCTTTGGGCTGTATAAAGCATCGTGTTTATAAACCCCTGGCCCTTGACTTATAGATTGATTCTCTCAATAGGAACAGGATTATGGAAGAAATAAACTGAACAAATTAGACTGCAAAATCACATGAGACTGCTTTTCTCTGGCTTTCACTTTCTGAATGCAGACCTTCCTAGTATGTGTCTCTCGGTAGTACACACAGTGACTCTGACCTACGGATGCATCGTGAACCAGCCACGATGCCCACTGTCAGCTCGCTTGCTGAATAAGAGGAGTTTTGGGGGCCTTGTGGGAGGATCCTGGCAGGATGAATGCACTGCTGAATTTCTTTAGTTCCGTGATTTCTAATAGATCCACCGATTATCTGATTGCACATTATTCATATTATCCTGTATCCTAAGAGAAGGCTCCCCAGGGTTATTAGCTTCTTAATGAAAAGCAGAGAAGTAAACCCTGTTTTCTGGTTTACATGGAGACTTTATTGTTCTGCCTAGGGTCTCCAAGGTAGATGTGAGGTATTTAAAGAAAATAGAAATGTTTCAATTTTCAGGTTTTTTTTTTTTTAGGTGACTTTTTCATGTCTCCTGTAAGAAGTGAAAAAATTAAAAAAAAATGTACTCACCAGTAAAATCCAGCAGTTGCTGAATAGCTATAAAACATTAGAGAAATTAGTGTTGGGCCTTCTTATTTTTAGCTCTGATTTTACAGCTGGGTTATAATAGATGAGCAAATGCATTGTACAAGTGTTTACCTTTTTTTTTTCCTTTTTGGCCACGTGGAAGGACCTCAAGAGGTGGAATGAGACACACCCAGAGCATGAGGCACTCGAGGGCCTAGGAACTTGAGAAGGCCAGGGCAGCGGGCTCTTCAGCTCAGCTCAGCTCTGCCGTGCTCGCCGGGGAGCAGAGCACCCCCCGGCCCCCGAGGAGCTGAGTTTGTAAATGTTTCTGTGTGTTCAAGGGGCTTGTCCTCCTGCTAGGGAGAATTCCAGCAAAAAAG
>SJYX01007157.1:100574-170820 GCA_006410675.1 Oreotragus oreotragus
CTTACTCCTTGGAAGAAAAGTTATGACCAACCTGGATAGTATATTCAAAAGCAGAGACATTACTTTGCCGACTAAGGTCCGCCTAGTCAAGGCTATGGTTTTTCCTGTGGTCATGTATGGATGTGAGTTGGACTGTGAAGAAAGCTGAGCGCCGAAGAATCGATGCTTTTGAACTGTGGTGTTGGAGAAGACTCTTGAGAGTCCCTTGGACTGCAAGGAGATCCAACCAGTCCATTTTGAAGGAGATCAACCCTGGGATTTCTTTGGAAGGACTGATGCTAAAGCTGAAACTCCAGTACTTTGGCCACCTCATGCGAAGAGTTGACTCATTGGAAAAGACTCTGATGCTGGGAGAGATTGGGGGCAGGAGGAGAAGAGGATGACCGAGGATGAGATGGCTGGCTGGATGGCATCACGGACTTGATGGACGTGAGTCTGAGTGAACTCCGGGAAATGGTGATGGACAGGGAGGCCTGGCGTGCTGTGATTCATGGGGTCGCAAAGAGTTGGACACGACTGAATGACTGAACTGAACTGAACTGATGCTGATGTGCTATGTATTTACCCTAAACTCTGTGTTCAAGTCTGTTCTGCCTCATGGCTCAGAACCTACTTGACAAACCAGTATGTTATACTCAGACATTGTTGCCCTAATCTATGTAAACGAAACTATTTGTATGGTAATCTGTCCTTCTACAAGATTTAAGGTAATCATTTTATGGCCCAGGATGAACCATTTGGTGCCAAGATTATCCCAAAATCCATCTAATGGGTGAGGGGCATGGTGCCATTCTGAGTTTTAAGACATTCCTTTAGGTTTCATTAGCAGACTGCTAGTGACTATTTAACATCCAGCTGAAGACTAGCAGGGGGGTACTTTTTCTGCCCCCTTCTGATGCCTATGTCAGAAGCTTTCTCTATCTCCTTTATACTTTAATAAAACTTTATTATACAAAACTCTGAGCAATCAGGCCTTGTCTCTGGCCCCAGATTGAATTCTTCTCCTCCAGAGGCCAAGAATCTCGGCCATCTTTTTTTGTTCAACAACAACCTTTCAAGTTCAGTTCAATCACTCAGCCATGTCCAGCTCTTTGTGACCCCACGAACTGCAGCACATCAGACCTACCTGTCCATCACAATTCCCAGAGTTTACCCAAACTCATGCCCATTGAGTCAGTAATGCCATCCAACCATCTCATCCTCTGTCATCCCCTTCTCTTCCTGCCTTCAATCTTTCCAAGTATCAGGATCTTTTCAAATCTCTTCTTATCAGCTAGCCAAAGTATTGGAGTTTCAGCTTCAACATCAGTCCTTCCAAAGAACACTCAAGACTGATCTCCTTTAGGATGGACTCATTGGATCTCCTTGTAGTCTACGGGACTCTCAAGAGTCTTCTCCAACATCACAGTTTAAAAGCATCAATTCTTCAGCAATCAGCTTTCTTTATAGTCCAACTCTCACATCCAATACATGACTACTGGAGAAACAATAGCCTTGACTAGACGGACTTATTTTGGTAAAGTAATGTCTAAAAATGAAGTTCTTAAAGGAAATTAAAAGTGCTGCTGCTGTGAACATACAAATGATAAAAAAGCAAGAAAGCACTATTGCTGATAAGGAAAAGGTTTAGTGGTGTAGATAGAAGATCAAATCAGACACAACATTTCCTTAAGCCAAAGATTAATACAGACAAGTCTCTAACTCTCTTTAATTTCATGAGGGCTCAGGGAAGAAAAGTTAGAAACTGGCAGAGGTTTTTTCATGACATGTAGGAAAGAAGCCATCTTCATAACATGAAAGTGCAAGGTAAAGCAGCAAGTGCCAGCACAAGAGCAGCAGCAAGTAAATCAGAAGATCTAGCTAACACGTGAAGGTGGCTACCCTAAACAACAGATTTTAAGTGCAGACAGAAGTGTCTCATATTGGAAGAACATGACTTCATAGCTAGAGAGGAGAAGCCAATGCCTGGCTTCAATACTTCGAAGGACTGTCAGACTCTTGTTAGGAGCTAAGGGTGACAATTTGAAGCCAATTCTCATTCACTTTACTGAAATCTTAGGGCCCTTAAGAATTACATTAAGTGTCTTCACCTGTTTTCCATAAATGGGACAACAAGGCATGAAGATTGACTATCTGTCCAAAATATAGCTTATTAAATATTTTAAGCCCCCCATTGAGACCTATTATTCAGAAAGAAAAAAGAAAAGCTTCTTTTCTAAATATAATAGCTCATAGAAGTTCAAGCTGGATTTAGAAGAGGCAGAGGAACCAGAGATCAAATTGCCAACATACTTTGAATCATCAAAAATGCAAGAGAGTTCCAGAAAAACATCTACTCCTGCTTTATGGACTCCAGCTTTGAACATGTGAAGCACAACACACAGTGGAAAATTCTGAAAGAGATGGGCATACCAGACCACCTGACTTGCCTCCTGAGAAATCTGTATGCAGGTCAAGAAGCAAGAGTTAGAGCTGGACATGGAACAACAAACTGGTTCCAAATTGGGAAAGGAGTACATAAAGGTTGTATATTGTCATCCTGCTTATTTAACTTATATGCAGAGTGCATCACGAGAAACTCTGGGCTAGATGAAGCACAAACTGGAATCAAGATTACCAGGAGATATATCAATAATCTTCGATATGCAGATGACACCAACCTTATGGCAGAAAGTGAAGAAAAGCTAAAGAGGCTCTTGATGAAAGTGAAAGAAGAGATTGAAAAAGTAGGCTTAAAACTCAACATTCAGAAAACTAAGATCATGGCATCACTTCATGGTAAACTGATGGGGGAACAATGGAAACAGTGGCAGACTTTATTTTTGGGGGGCCCCCAAATCACTGCAGATGGTGACTACATCCATGAAATTAAAAGACATTTAATTGGAAGAAAATTTATGACCAACTACACAGCATATTAAAGAGCAGAAACCTTACTTTGCTAACAAAATTCCATCTAGTCAAAGCTCCGGTTTTTCTGGTAGTCATGTATGGATGTGTGAGTTGGACTATAAAGAAAGCTGAGCACTGAAAAACTGATGCTTTTGAACTGTGATGTTGTAAAAGACTCTTGAAAATCCCTTGGACTGCAAGAAGATCCAACCAGTCCATTCTAAAGGAAGTAGGTTCTGAATATTCATTGGAAAGGATGATGTTGAAGCTGAAACTCCAATACTTTGGCTACCTGATGTGAAGAACTGACTCATTGGAAAAGACCCTGATGCTAGGAAATACTGAAGGCAGGAGGAGAAAGGAACTACAGAGGATGAGAGGGTTGGATGGTATCACCAACTCAATGGACATGAGTTTGAGTAAACTCCAGGAGTTGGTGATGGATAGGGAGGCCTGGCTTGCTGCAGTCTATGAGGTCACAAAGAGCCAGACACGACTGAGTGACTGAACTAAAGTGATTATTTCAAAGATACATTTTGTGAGACTATCATTGCTATAGATAGTGATTCCTCTAATGGAGCTGGGCAAAACAAACTGAAAACTTTCTGGAAACAGTCACCATTATAGATGTCATGAATTCATGATTCATAGGAAGCCATCAAAATATCATTGTTAACAGAAGTTTGGAAGAAATTAATTCCAACCCTTATGGATGACCTTGTGGGATTCAAAATGTCAGTGGAGGATACTATTGCATGTGTGGTGGAAAGAGCAACAGAACTAGAATTAGAAATGGAGACTGAAGACATGATTGAATTGCTGCAATCTAAGGATAAAGCTTTAATATATGTGAAGTTGCTTCTTATGGATGAGCAATTTTTTTTTTTCCAGATGTAATCTATTCCTGGTGAAGATGCTGTGAAAATTGCTGAGATAACAACAAACAATTTAGAATATTACATCAATTTAGTTGATAAAGCATTGGCAGGTTATGAGTAAATTAATTTCTATTTTTGAAAGAATATTCATGTCGGTAAAATTCTATCAAAGAGCTTTGCATGCTATAGACAAATCATTTATGGAAGAGTCAACTGATACGGCAAACATCTTAACTGCTTAGTTTCAGATTTTCTGTCCCTAGTGGTTACTTTCTAGCCATACATAATCTTAAATAATAATATGGTGAAGATTCTTCCAAAGTAAGTTTGACTGCCTAGTTTGTTAATTGTTCCTGGTTTAAGAATCTAAGATGGCAAAGTTTGTCATTTGCTTCAAACTATCTATACTCAACTCTCACATCCATACATGACAACTGGGAAAGAGAGTTGGATCATAAAGAAGGCTGAATAGAAAGAATTGATGGTTTCAAATTGTGGTGTTGGGTCTTGACAGTTCCTTGGACAGCAAGGAGATCAAACCAGTCAGTCATATAGGAAATCAACTCTGAATATTCATTGGAAGGACTGATGCTGTAGCTGAAGCTCCGGGACTTTGGCCACCTGATGTGAAGAGCCAACTCATCAGAAAAGACCCTAATGCTGGGAAAGATTGAAGGCAGGAGAAGAAGGGGACGACAGAGGATGGGATGGTTGGATGGTATCACTGACTCAATGAATTTAAATTTGAACAAACTCTGGGAGATAGTGAAGGATAGAAGAGCCTGGCCTGCAGTCCCTGGGGTCACAAAGCATCAGACATGACTTAGCAACTGAATGACAATAACATCTATACTTAATGCCATTAGTCCCGGTCCTACATTAACCATATCTTGATTAGATATGACAACTTAACCTCAGTCATCAGGTGACATTCTGCCCCCTCCTGAATGGGTAGGAATGAAAGAGGAAAGAGGAGTGAAGAGATGGGAAAAAATAAACAAGAAGTGTAGATTTAAAAGTGGAATGTGAGCCTGTCTCCTTTTATGGATATATGACCAAGTTAGTGATGAGATTGGAGATGAGTAAGGTTTATATAAAGGAATTTTCAGCTCAAGCCCCCATTGCTCAGTACTCATTTCAATTTAATTTTATCTGTTCATATATTTCAAAACTCACACAAAAGTAGTCTCTTGGTTATTGCTCTTTATTGGATATCTGTTAATTTATGCAATGTCTGTTTTTTTCTTTCCTTTTTTAAAAAATGTTTGTTAGATTTCTCAATTTCCCAGTGTATAAAAGGGCACCTGATAACATTATTTCTGGTGTGTGAAGCAGTAGAAAGTACAGGCTGACATACTCTACCCAGCTTTCTAATCACTTTATGAAAGGTCTATTTGTCCTAAATGCCCTCTTTTAGAGGCACAGAGTTATTGATTTCTAACTAGAATGCATCCTTCAGGCCTAAGCAGTAACACAGGAAACATGTTATCCTTTCCTTAAAGAAAGAAGCATATAAGCACTGGCATTTGAGGAAAACCACCTGAGAAAAAATAGATATCAATAGGCCTAAAGAGGAGAGAAAGAGTACAATCACGACCATTGCACCTTCATTTCAATAGTGAAAACTGTTTACATTGCAGAAGCATCTTAGAAATTCTTCAATTGAAAGATGGTTAAATAAATCGTGACTATTCATAATATGAGACTTGATTCATTTAGAGCCAAGTCCTTCATTAGGCTCAGTAGGCATGATGCCCAGAGACCTCACAAATGCTTTAATTTTAATTTCTTTGAAAATTAGAGCAAATTAATATAATAATTATATAATAACTATTCTATCCTGGATTATATTCATTTGTTTACCAATATAGTCAAAGGATCACTTATAGCATTACTTTTTATTATAGAAGGGGCCCATGAGGACAAATTTTGGTAAAGCCCATGAATGTCACATGTAAGCATGGCTTTCAGCTGTTAAAAACAATGATGTATATTTATATATGGTGCAATGCTAATATTTCCAAGGTAATTTAATAAGCTCAACCAGCAATATTTTGAAGAATAAGAATATTATCTTACAAAATTATTAAAGACAACATAATTTTATAAGTAAAGTATATAAATACAAAAGCCATCTGAAAGAAAGCATACTGAGCTTGAAAATAAGAGATAGGTAACAGGCAAGTGGCTTGAGTATGTGTATGAAAGGACCCTTTAATTTTGTCCTTATATTCTTAAATATTTGTTCAATTATCTCACATCAGGTTGTGGTTTGGAATGCTAATAAAAATTCTCTAAAATATACTATTCTGCTTACTTTTTTGCATAGCAAATTGATTAAAACTTAACACTTAAAGTGACAGTTCTGGTGTTCTCAAATTCTGAAGTTCAGCAACTTGGACAGAGTACAGCAGAGATGTCTTGTCTCTGCTCTATCATGCCTGGGGCCTCAGCTTGAGCAGATTAAAGACTGAATATAGCATAATGGCTGGGGACTAGAATTATCCAACGTGTTCCGTATTGGGCTGGAAGGATTGAGGACTAGGTCTGCCGACAGCAGTGCCTGCATGTGGTCTCACTCTGTCACTTGGCTTTCTCACTCAAGGCAAACTCAAGGCAGCTGCACTGTCTAAATAATAGCGGGAGCTTCAAACAGTAATGTCCCAACAGCTAAGGCAAAAGCTCCATTGCCTTTACAATCATACTTTGGAAAAAGTAATGTCACTTTTGTCATACTCAAAGCAATCATTTGCCTGCATTCCCAAATCTGGGTGCTTACACTAAAAAGAATATGATAGTATTGTCATGGGATCTTTTATAGATACAACTAGCCATGATCTGCCCTCTGATCATGAAAATGTAAATCCCCCTAAAATACAAAAATATTCATGCCCTCTGCTAAGATTTCTGAATTGTGCTTCATTATTGGAGTTTCATCTTTAGCATCATTCCATCCAAAGAAATCCCAGGGCTGATCTCCTTCAGAATGGACTGGTTGCATCTCCTTGCAGTGNGAGGAGAAGGGGATGACCAAGGATGAGATGGCTGGATGGCATCATGGACTCGATGGACGTGAGTCTGAGTGAACTCCGGGAGTTGGTGATGAACAGGGAGGCCTGGCGTGCTGCGATTCATGGGGTCACAAAGAGTCGGACACAACTGAGCGACTGGGCTGAACTGAACTGACATGAAGACAGTAGACGTTCCTTCCGAAAGGTAGCATCACAGTCTGTGTTAACCCTGGGCTCCACGGGGGCCCCGATACCTGGGCAGGAAGTGGTAGGCACTCCAGGCTCTAGGGACAATGTCCATTCCATTTGCCTCCCTCCACCGTGGGGTCCCATTAAGAAAGAACCTGCTGGAGATGTGAGCTCGTTCTGAGGCTGGGGGAGCTGTGAGGTTGCCTCACCCCCACCCCTGCCAGGAGCGTCAGAGAAGGGAGGGACCTGGGGCGACCTCAGAGGTCTCCAGGCTGGAAATGGAGACGGCTTCCAGCTCCCTGGAAGGAGGCTTTCCAGGGGCACACGGGTTGGTGGAGGCTGTAGCCTTTGAGGGTCCGGGGCTGCCCGGGGCCCAGACCGAGTGGTTCTGCCTTCTGTGCACTGCAGGCTGCCCTGCCCTGCCCGACGCTCACATCCCACTCGTCCCCTGCTCCTGCAGAAGCTAAAAGAGGCCCTGCGTACACCGACCCCTGAGCCCTGTCCTCTCTCCCTTATTTTTATTATTTTTTTTAAACAGAGTCATATCTGACTCTGCGACCCCATGGACTGCTGCCTGCCAGGGTTCTCTGTCCATGGGGTTCTTCAGGAAAGAATACTGGAGTGGGTTGACATTCCCTTCTCTAGGGGGAATCCTCTCAACCCAGAGATCAAACCTAGGGCTCCTGCACTGCAGGCAGATTCTTTACCATCTGAGCCCCCAGGGAAGCCCCCCAAATTCTTTGTGGTGAATAAAGCTAAAGTCAGAACTGGGGTCTGAGTCTCTCCTCCAGATCCTTGAGTTTTGCTCCCAGGAATACGATAAACCAGGGCCTTCCTCCAGGTTGTCATAGAAAGAACATTTTTCAGGGAGATCCTTCGCCTTCTAGAATTTGTGTGAAGCACTGGTTCTCAAAGCTGGACTGAACCCCCTGGAAGCCAGTACACAGGGTCCAGGGCAGTGCCCAGGCCTGGAAACTTGCCTTCTCTCTTGGTGTGCAGTTGACACACAGTGTGGTGTGGATTTAAGGTGGACAGGGTTGTGATCGACTCACATGAATTGGGCATCTGCATTTCCAAGCAAGGTCTGTGATGCTGCTGGACGGGAGGCCTCCAGGGTGGCTGTGCTGGAGGGAGGGTCAGGAGCTCAGCGGCTGGAGGAGACTGCGGTTTCCTCCCCGGGGTGCTGCTGCTGGTTTGATCTGTGCGGTTCTTACTCTGCCATCTGCGTTCACGGCCTCCTGCCCCCCAGCACTTCCTCCACGCGTGAGCTCTTGGTGGTTGGATCAGTGGGACCCAACCTCCCAAACAGGGTTGGGCTGTTGGGGTTTCAGGAGCCTAGTGGCATCCTTCCATTCGCCTGCTTGGAGAAGCAGGGTGCAGACTGTGGACCCCCGTCTCTGCACAGCAGGGTGGGGTGTGGGTCCAGTCCTGCCCCTGCCAAGGATGAAGGTGGGAGCCCAGGGTGCCGCCTTCTTGCCTAGAAACGGGCGGAAGTGGGAGGTCGGGCGCTGAGCCGCCTGGAGGGGCAGGGATGACTCAGAGACAGTTGTTAGAAGCCGGAGAATGTGACTGCAGGAGCGCATCTGGGCTCTCAGGCCTGCGCCAGGCGTTGGGAGTGTGGCCAGGAGACGCTGAGCAGGGTGGAGAGTCTGGATTCTCTTTGCTCTCCCACCATGGCTTTGGGGGGCTGCCTGGTGGAGTCAGCCTCACGGGGCTGCTGTTAAGAGGGTTAAATGAGATGATGCGATCAGCATGTGGCGAGCAGTGTTCAGAGAATGTTCGCGTGTTCAGAGACTGTTCGCCGCATGAGTCCCTGTTCTAGTCTCTCAGTGTTGCGGGGGTCGAGTTTGGAGCCGAGAATCTTCCATTGCTGGGGATCAGGGAGGCTTGCGGTGGCAGCGGCCCCTGAAGGATGGGGCTGAGGGAGGAAACTGAGACGAGTGGGGCCCAGTGGGCAGGAAGACCCAGAGGGAAGCTGGCAGAGCATGGGGAGCTGTGAGGGCGGGTCCCAGCCCTCCATTAGGAGGAGATGCGTCATGGGGGCAGAGCTCAGGAGACAGCTGGGGCAGGGGGTGGAGAGGGGGCAGGCCGCGTCCCCTCACGTCCAGCTCTGCCCTCTGGATCGTGGCCTGTGCCACAGGGTGCTTCTGCTCACCTCCCCATGAGCCCCTCACCCCCACCCCAGGAGGATGCAGGACTGGCTGGAGCGGCTCGCGGTTCCCTTCCGCACCAGGCGTGCGCCGGTTCACTGCGAGGCTCTACGTGACACTCCGCGGCTCGGTTTGCTCCATTTGACCCAAGCCCAGGCCGGCGAGGGGGAGGGGCCGTGCACGGGTTGCCGCCCTACCCAAGGCACACACGGAACCCTTAGCCAAGAAACACATCAACTTCCTGGAACTCGGAGCAGTCACCGCAGCTGTCAGCCTTCAGAGCACACGCGAAGCTGTCCCGGTTAGAGGAGACGGTTTTGCCCCGAGCTCTACAGGCACGGCCTTGGTGCACAGCTCGCCTGGTTGGGTTTCATCCCAGCGCAGCCAAGACTTCCTGCGTTAGCCCATCCTGAAGGAGATGTCCTTGCTGCTGGTTAAGCCTCATCGTAGCCCAGAGCACTTTATTATCTGAACTCCTCTTAAGTCACACTCATTTAGTCCATCCAGGTTCCATTCCGGGTCGGCCCAAACCGGCTATCCCACCAGGGGATCGGCCATCCCTGGTATCTGGATGAGCGGAGACGTGGCCACTGCGGTAAAGCTCCCCGCCGCCTGGTCTCGGCTCCCGCTGTCATCCTTGGCATGCAGGCCTCCCTCATCTCTCCTGGGGGCCTCGGGACAGATTGTAGATCTCACGTCGAGAACCCTGCGGGGTTGCGCAGGCTGGGAGCCTTGCTTCTGAACCATCTTCCCTTTCATCTCTCATCTTTCCTGAGCTATCTCTTTGGACCTGGAGACAGGGTCCTTAATCTCCTCTTTCTGGCTGAGCATAGCAGGGTCCCTTATCTCCTCAGGGGCTGGGACCAGCCCGTCCCTCCCCCAGCCCCAGCGTGGACCTCTGCCCGCTCCACGCCACCCTGCCTCCCGATCTGGGCAGAGCCTGTGTGGGGATGCGATCCGGAAATGCAGGCTCCTTCCCCAGAGCCAGGGACCCACCTCCAGTTTCCTGGATTCCTGTCTCTAGGTATGATCTCTCCTGGTGGGTCTTCCCCCCGACCCCCCCTCCACCGCCTTTTTTTTTTGAGGCGGTGGTGATAGTAAGAGGTATCTTGAATTTCCTTCCAAGGACTGTCCTGTACTTTTCCACTCTCTGAGTTGTGTGAGTCCCTTAGGCCTGGTGGAACTCAAAACAAACAGGGCAGTGACTCCTGTTAGCTTAATCACACTCTTGATATTCAGATCATTTACATCCAAGACCAGAGGCAGGGACTTCCAGGGTCACTTCTGTGAGGCTGGCCTCTCCTCTCCTTGGTTCCCCTGAGTGGATGGAAGAGGGTATTTGGTAGACTTTTAAAGTATCATTTTTAAGTGAGGGGAGGGAGAGGGTCCACATTTTAACGAGAATCTTAGTTATATTCTGGACAGTTTCAACTCCAGAGACTTGTCTCTCTGACGTACGTTTTTATTCATTATGTGAAAAACTATAGTTCAAACTACAATTGGAAATCTTGGCAGTTTCTAGGGGGAAAAAAACGCGGAGCTGCTATTCTCCAGATTTTCTTTCTGATAATATTTGCCATTAATAAAAATGAGTAACAATATAGGGAAACTTTGCTTGCTTTTTTTTTTTTAAAGCAATTTGTAATTTCACCTTTAGGCAACTTTAAATGTAGATGGGTGGGGATAATGTGGTTTGTTCGTTTCTGAAACCTCATGGGAATTTTAATGAAATGGTCTTAATTCATATATATCANTTTTTTTTTTTTTAAGCAATTTGTAATTTCACCTTTAGGCAACTTTAAATGTAGATGGGTGGGGATAATGTGGTTTGTTCGTTTCTGAAACCTCATGGGAATTTTAATGAAATGGTCTTAATTCATATATATCAAGTGAAACCAAGATTCTTATCCTGCTTATTCAGGATGAGTTTCTGGGGTCCTTGATCCTTTTGATACTGAAGGAAAATGTTGGGTATGGGGGTATGTCCTTTTATGTGTAGAAGGGTCCGTAATTTTCATCTGCTCCTCAAGGAGGGTCTTGCTCACAAGAAACACGGAGACAATTACTGGGGTAGTAATAAGGGTTCCTCCGAGTTTACCAGGGCCAGGGGGAGGTCTCTGGTCTTTCAGGCGCTGTCCCTGTGAGTTACTCCTTGCTTCTTTGACACTTTATTCAAAATCTGAAGACCTTCTCAAAAGAGAAGGGCGCAAGGAAAAACGATGGCGCCCTGAAGCAGTGAGGTGTAGAGAGAGAAGCTGTTGTGTCAAGATCATCGAGCATCTGCTTCCGACCTGCCGCGGACCGGTCCAGCGGGAGCCTGCCCGCTTTGGGTGCTTGGTGACCGTGTGGACAACGCGAGTGAGATTTAGGGTGATGACTGGGCATGTGGCGTGCCTGGCAGCTTCCCTGCAGGCGCTCTGCAGGGGTTAATGGAAGCGTATCGAGCGAACGCTTCTCCCCGCTTGGTCGCCTGGCTGCCACTTCCCTCCTTTGCCTGGTGTTGCCCTCTTCAGAGGCTGTTTCAGAGGCAGAACGTGCTGGCTGGGTGGCTCTGGGAAAGGTTATGTTCCAGGTTCTCTGACTTACTGGAGGGCCAGACACAGCTTTCTCTCGGATCAGGGGTCTGAGACCCCTGGTGGCACCCCCCGAGCCGACTTTCTCAGACCCTCGAAGGGTGGGTGTAGTTTGCAGTTTCTGTGTCTCCCTTACGGAAAAGGAAAGATACACTTTAGGACACTTTCTCCATCCCTCAGGGAAAGGTATAATCGTCACTCCTTTATGTTAAGCGGCTGTTTAGTTCCGTGTTTTCCTTTCTGTTCCCGTCTTTTCTCCTCCTGTTTCTGACAGCCCCGAGTGCTTGCCGTCTTTTCTTCTCCGCCTTGAAGCTGGCCATCCATCCTTGCCTTCTGCCAGCACGCCAGTAAGGTGCCCAGAGCTCCCCTAGGCGTGATGTTGCCGGGATGTGCTTTAGGGAGTCCTTCTCTCCAGGTCACGCTTGATCCCTGTCGCTCTTGCTCACGTGGAGTTGACCTCATTGCTGGGAGCCTGCTTAGAAACACGGGGAGGGGAGGGGAATGCCGTGGTCCTTAGCTGGTGGCTCCCAGTGGGGCAAGTGCAGGACGTGATGCATGGCCAGGACCCCCTCTGACGTGGACCCCCGCCTCATGCCCCTGCTTCTCGTTCCTGTAGGTTGCTGCGCTCTGCTCCAGAGGCAGTGGCTTTGAGGCGTGACCCTGCCCACGCTCCGCCCCGCCAGCACCAGCTCCTCAGCAAGGAGGGCCCACTTGAGAAGACGAATAAGACAGGTGAGTCTAACTTGATTGACTTTTCTTGAGTCACAGTAACTTTGAGTGTTGTCTTCCTTCATGTCCCCACATCCCCTTGGAGTGCTCCACCCTCTGCTTGGGGTCCTCCTGAGGCTTTGATGCAATACCACAGACAAGCTCTCGCTGTAGACTGCGGGTTTTCCCTGGGCTAGTGGCCTGGGGCGTGGGGTGAGAAGTCTTGAAAGGGGTGCCAGGGCCCTGGCTCACGGAAGCCACGCTGTAGGCAGCCCTGTTCCCTGCTTCTCCTTTGCCACCCCCAGATTTGGACTCTGTGTTCAAAACTAGAACGCCAGTCCAGTCCACTTGGCCATGTCAAAGGGATTTCCTTTCATGTCGGTGACTTGGGAATCTCATCTGGGTTTCCAGTCCTCTCTGGTCCCAGATAAAGGAGATGATACTAGAATGGGGTCAGTGATTTTTATCTTGTTCATTATGACTAATATTATTATTTTTATTTACAGTAATAGAGCAGATTTATAGATCAGTGTCATGGAGCAGAGAGTGAAAATATTAGGACTGTAAATATTTATAAAGAAAAATGTGCTTTGTAAATGGGCCTTAAACTGTTAATCCTTCCTTTCATCCCCTGAGATTGAGAATCAGAAGGTGTAGGTTGGTCAGCTGGGTCATTGCTCTAGTGTGGTCCAGGGTCAGGCGTGGGCAGGGAGGACTGACTTAATTCTAGCCGCTGGCTTCTGGTTAAATGAGTGGATAAATGCACCTTAATATGAAGGTGGATTCGTCTTTTCTAACTGGGAACAATGAGCTACATTGTTCTACACCAGGTCCTTCCATTCTTCCTGTTCCAGCCTACCCGAAGGAGAAGTCACCCGTAAGACACAAGTGCACACCCGGAGGAAAATCTTAGAAAAGATTTTCTCTGCAGGCTGGCTCGGGTGCTTCCGAAAGGGCTGCCAAGGATGAGTCCACTGGCCGTTTTCTTTTCAAACAGTGTAACTAGGAGTTCCATTTTGTTAACTGCACTTTCCGATCAGAGATGAGAAGAGTCTCTACTACTGTTTTCTTACATTTGAACTAGGAAAAGGAAGTAAATGTTGGTGATCTCAGCGTCATCATTGGGCAGGGTCACACTTGACACTTTATCCCAAAGGAGGAAGTAAATTTAGCAAATGTCTTCCTGTCCAGACACAGTGGGAAACAGCACATTTGCCTGACTTTTCTCATTTTCCAGTTGGGATATAAGCGCTTGCAGCTTTCAGCCCGTAGGTTGGTGAGCGGTTGTGACTGTTGCTGGATTTTCTACTTAGGGCATTTACATAGTTTGCAGGGAGGGTTTCTTTGCCATCTTGGTGATTGTGACAGAAATTCTTACCAGGACTTTGCCTGTTCTTGGTGAATATATTTGCGCTGATTTTCTCGTTGACTGTTTCCCTCCTGTCCTGTTTTCTTTCCCTTCTCAGTGAGAGACGTAGACCATGTTGTTTGT
This sequence comes from Oreotragus oreotragus, assembly GCA_006410675.1. Lineage (NCBI taxonomy): Eukaryota > Metazoa > Chordata > Mammalia > Artiodactyla > Bovidae > Oreotragus > Oreotragus oreotragus. Next base: position 114,468 of record SJYX01007157.1, read on the forward strand.
AACTTCTAATTTCATGTTAATCTGCAAGGTGCTTGCTTAAATCTATTCCTGGTCTGAAAAACTCTACCACATTTTTCTTCTCTAAGTGCCACATAGGACAAAAACAAGATCATCGAAACTATCCCACTATAAACGGTAGAAAGGTTGAAATAATTTTTACTGACATAATATAATTAAAGTAAAGAGGATTTCTAGTCATTTTATGATTTGATGTATATTAAAACCATGGTGGGGGCAGGGGGACTTCCCTGGTGGTCCAGTGGCTGAGACTTCACACTTACAAAGCAAGGGACCTGAGTTTGATCCCTGGTCGGGGAATTAGATCCCATGTGCTGCAACTCAGACCCAGCACAGCCAAATAAATAAGTATTTTAAAAAACAAACCTCTAGGCGATATATATTTAAAAGAATGAGAGGGTTTTAGTATAGAAGGTGCCCCTTACATGAATCTAGGAAATAATTGTTCACTCACTGGATTACAATTGTAGGGAACTGATGACACTTTCGTTAGAAATCCTTTAAAGAAAGAAAATGAGGTATGTACATGTATATTTCCATGTGTGTACATGTGTTGAATGTTTTTTCCTAGAAAGGAATTTCCCAAATGAACTTACAAAAACAGTCAGAATGGGAATTTTGAAGCGCAGTTTTTAAAAAGTTTAAATGGTCTTCCATATGGGAGAAGCTTCATGGAAAGAAAACAGCTTTGGGGTTGAGGGGCTTGTCTTGTTTTTTTGTCTGGTTTAATTGCAGACCGAGGTTTCCTTTCGCTCTTTTAATGTGGAGGACACAAGGGTGAGGCTGGGTCAGGAGTCTAAACAGTTGTCTGTTTGGCAGTTAATCCTTTTACTTACCATTTGGCAAACCATTGGTTCTTATCTTCAAAATGTCTGGGGCTTCCCAGGTGGGGCTGGTGGTAAAGAACCCGCCTGCCAGTGCAGGAGACACAAGAGACACGGCTTCCATCCCTGGGTCAGGAAGATCCCCTGGAGGAGGGCACGACGACCCACTCCAGTATTCTTGCCTGGAGGATCCCATGGACAGAGGAGCCTGGGGCGCTACAGTCCATGGGGTCGGAAAGAGCTGGACACGACCGAAGCAACTTAGCGTGCATACACACATGGTCTTCAAAGTGTCTGCTAACAAGGAAGGCAGATTTCGTCTCTTGACAAGGAGAGTGCTGCTGCTGAGGTTCTCTTTGGCTCTTAGGTAAGAGCTTGGGGCTTCTCAGCTGATGGCCCACCATCAGATGGCTGTGTCCCCAGCCTTTCCTGCTCTGCTGCCAGACAGGTTGGCGGCTGCTCCGGGAGTCTCCATTTGTCACACCCTACCTGGGTCACTTCTCCTAGAGGCAGAAGGGGAACCTGCTCCTGAGATAATGAGCTTGATCTCTGAGGCAGTTGTGGACTTGCAGAATCTAATGCACACTGGAGGATAACAGGGTACGTGGCCAGAGAAAGTCTTCCCAGATAAAATAAGGAAAACGGGTTACCTGGAGACTTAACTTCCGATAGCCAGTAGTACTTGTGTGGAAGAAGCGTGGCTAGAGGAGGCCTGGAGAAGTGAAGCTGGGCGTGTCCGGGGGCTGTAGTGCTCCCTGCAGTCATCCTTCCCTATTACCAGGTTTTTTTAAGGTCTGACCTGTTCCCTCCTAGACACTGAGTCTTTAGCGGATTCCTTCCCTGCCTTATCTTTGGTCAGTTTTAGGAGGAGGCGGGACACAGGTCAAGAGGGCGCCTGAGACTCCTTGTGGGGAGCAAGGGTAGAGTGTGAAAGAAAGTTTGCTGTATGTGGACAGATGTGAGCTTCAGAAAATAAAGTACCACAGAATCGTTTTGGCTGTTGGGAGTGAGGGCAACGGCGCCGTAGGGAACATCAGTTAAGAGTGAGAAACAACCGCAGAATGTGGTTTTGGAAGAAAAAGAGGACTCAGACATCTCCTCCCTACAGTTCCCTGTAGTCTGGTGAGTGCAGCAGTCTGAGATTACAGCAGACGTGGTTTCTGTTTTTCCTTCTGAACCTTTCTGCCCTGGCTTCCCTTCCAGTGTCAACGAGAGATACGAAGAGAAGAGAAAAAGGAGCCCCCCAGCCTCGCTGCCTCCTCCTCGCGTACAGCCCCTGCAGCGGATGACGCGCTCCTAGTGCATCAGCTGGGGCGGAGAATGGAGGTAACTGCCAGTGCGGGCTGGGTTTTCCTTCCTTCCGTTTTCTGGGGGAAGGTATATTACGTCTTCATACGTTTTAAGAAACAGCCTTTTTAATGCTGATTTGAAATTTGGTTGTAACGTTGGGTGGTAGTGTGGCTTCTCAGGTGTCTTACACGGTTTAAAATCAGGTATTGTGGCCTGGAGTTAGGTGAGAGCCAAGGTTTCTCACCTTCCGTTGTTGGGTCTAGAACACGCGCACAGTAGTGAGTAGGCTGTTAGGAGGCCGCTGGCCAGATGGGCCCTCCCGGCCTTACTAACTGCTGGAGCCTTTGCCGCTCTGCCTCGTGAAAGATTAGCAAAGGAAGAGGACCTGCCTTGGGTTACCTCGTCGGTGGCCCATACTCAGAAAGGAGCAAGACAGTTTAGTGTGACAGCGCTTGGTTGAGATGAAAGCTTCAGTCATATGGGCACGCGTGGCAGCTTGAATTGAAGGGGAGGTAGCTGTGGCCCCTGCCACCTGCCTGACAGACGCCTCAACTTCCCAGCGATCACATCAGCAGTTTCTCACTTTCAGTTCTGTGGCCGAGGCTTCCTAGAAGCTTAAACCCTTGTCCCAATGACGTCAAGCTCGCCCATTGGCCTGGAGGGTTCAGACTTGTCTTCCATCAACACCATGATGTCAGCAGTCATGAGTGTGGGGAAGGTCACTGAGAATGGCGGGAGCCCCCAGAGCGTCAAGTCCCCCACGAAGCCTCCGGGACCAAATCGGATCGGCCGAAGGAACCAGGTAAGCGTCTGTGCGCTGTGGTGAGAACACTGGGGAAGGGATGTCCCCTTGCACCCCAGCTCCCTGAGCCAGAACCCAGAGGCCATGATCCCTTTTCAGGTGCTAATCACTCGTAACTTAGCAATTAGGTTTCCTTTCGCAGAGAAGGTTTTCTGTGCTGAGGTGTCATGCCCTGTGACCTTGTGACTTGATTTGAACCCAAGCTTTCTTGACTCAGACGGTAAAGAATCTGCCTGCAATGTAGAACACCCGGGTTTCATCCCTGGGTCAGGAAGATCTCCTGGAGAAGGGAATGGCAACCCACTCCAGTATTCTTCCCTGGGAAATCCCACAAACAGGAACTTAGTGAGCTACAGTCCATAGGGTCGCAAAGGGTTGGACACGACTGAGCGACTCACACACACACACACACACACATGCTTTCTTCACGGTACAGGAGAGGCAGAGAGCTCCACTTACTCCTCTCCTGTGGCGTGGTTCCTTTCTTCACTCACACAGCTGCTTAACTGGTGTTACGATGCCTCCTCCTTGATTTTTTTTTAAGTGTCTGCAGCACAGGTAGCCAGTGAGTCCTCGCTCTGCTGGACTGCTCTCCAGCTTTCCAGCCGTGACAAGGCACGCAGCCGGGTGCCCGAGGAGCCCCCTCGGGATGCCTTGTATTCCTCTTGAGTTTTCAGAGATCTCCGCGGTGGGCAGGGGCGTAGGACGGCAGGGATGTTACGGAAGGCCGTGTCTCCTCCCTTGGGAAATAAGATGCATGTTAGTGTCCATATGGCGCGCTTGAGAAAATGTTGCTGTCCTGCAGCCGCGTGCTCGACAGTGCCCGAGGAGCGAGCTGGCCGTTCCCCTCTCTGCTCTGCACCCACATGGTGTGGACGTCCTTTGCTTCCCTGACTCGGTGGAGTCCCACCACACCCTTGGGGAGAAGGCAGCCTTCTGACTTTGTCTGGAGACCAGGGATGGGCAGGAAGCCTGTTGGGCTTTTGTGAGTTAGTTTTCTTTTTTATTAATAATCCCAAAGTGACTGTCCTTATGCAGAATTGTCTGAGCACAGTCCTTCCAGCCCAGTGCGATGGTCCCCTATATGCTGTAGAAATCCAGCATCAGTCACGGCCTGGTACAGGGTGCCCTCCAGAAAGAGTCCCACCCTCACGTCCCTCCAGTGACCGAGGCGGGTCTGTTTCTCCAGCTCATCCTCAAGGCTGAAGATTCAGAGTTAAACGATGCTGTTGGGTGGGGGCATTGATACTTTTTCTCTCTTTTTTTCCTTTTCTCCGCGTGCCTCTCTTCCTGTGGGTACCTGAGAAAATTCTCAGCCTGTTTGACTGTGGCCTGAGCCAAGAAGGAATGCTAGCTCTGGGAAGAAAAGGTTTATTTCCACTCACGTGACTGTCCGTCCATCCATCTATCCGTCCACCCATCCATCCATACCCCCATTTCACGGTGTTTGCCCCGCTCTTCCTTCCAACCAGGCACTGTGTGCCAGGTGCCAGCTCTTTCTGAGAGAGCCCAGCACGGCCCAGCAGAGGCAGAGCCGGCCCGAGTCCAGGCTTGGTCCCGTCCCAGGGACTCAGAGAGTAGGTAGAGCCATGGAGGGACCTGCGGCCTTGCGTCTGCACGTGGGGCGTGCAGGGGACTCCACAGGGGCGCCTGGCCATTCGTCCCCCGCCTCCTGTGTCCTCTGGGGCTCCTCAGGGCACCGGCTTAGGCTTTTGAAAGGAGGTCTGGGTGAGAGGCAGGTTGGGGAGGATAGCACATTAGAAAAACCCAGCGTGGTCCCTACCGGGACAGGCTGGAGAGCTGGAGGGCGCCATGAGGAGCAGAGTTCCAGGGCAGATTAGCCACCGCCGGAAGCCAGCAAGGGTGCCAGATTGTTTCATTATGGAATGGTTAGTTATCACATTAGCTGCTAATTTTATCTGTCAGCTAGGGAAGCAAGCTCCCGCTACCAGCACAGCCGCAGTCTCTGGACTCGGGCCTCTCCAGCAGGGCTCCGCCGGTGTCGTGGTGCTTCCCGTTCCATCTGCTTTGCTTTTAAAATCACATCTGAGTCTGGAGACTCCTTCTCCCAGGCCATCGTGGACGTCATGACTCTGCTGAGGGCTGCAGCGCCCTGCTGCCCACCTCCGAAAGGGGTCGGGCTCCAGTTCACGTCAGACCCCAGAGTCAATCCCTTCAGTCCCAGGGGCCACTCAGTGCCTCCAGTGTCTGCCTCAAGGGGCTCACAGGGTGATTTTTAAAAATTTTTTTTTAAGGAATTTTCATCCTCAAGAGGCTGGCTGCTTGGAGGGCCTGGCTTTTCACGTTTATTTACGCCCTTCAGTGAATCTCTTTAGAAACAGTTCTTTTTGGACTTCCCTGGTTCAAACTCCACACTTCCAGCGCAGGGAGCACAGGTCCGACCCTGGTGAGGGAAGTTCTGCGTGCCACAGCGTGGGACCCAGAAACAAACCACTTACAAATACATTTGTCTTTTTGGGTGTGCTGGAGCTTAGCTGTGGCTTGAGAGAGACCTTTTATCTTCATTGTAGCACCTGGGATCTAGCTCCGGACCAAGGATCACACCCAGGCCCCTGTGCTGGGAGTGTGGAGTCAGACTCGCAGGGAAGAAGCCCCCAAAACTGCTTTTTAATACGCATTGTTGCTAATCTAATAATTTAACAAAAACACCCCAGAGACCAAGTCTGGGCCAGCCCAAGGCATCCCGCAGTGCCAGGCGAGGGCCTTCAGCCTGTTGTTCGTGCTTTCTGTCTGGTGGTTCTCAGCCAGCTACATCCTGACCGGAGAACACCCCGCTCCCAGCATGCGCACACCTTCTGCCTCTGGGAGGGGTAGAGGCAGATGATGACTGAGTGAGGCTGCAGCCTAGGGTTTTTGTTTGTTTTTTAATTGTCTCTGGGTTAATATAGTTCCTTAAAATACAGAGGTGTGTGTTACTTACCGTGGGGCTTGTTCACCTCTGAGGAGTGAGAGGGGCCTCCCGTAGGAGCCGAGGACGAGCCCCCTTTGTGCCCTCACTCCACTCCGCACAGTGCACGGCGCCATTTGTCTCTGTGGTTTTCAGGGTGGCTTTTATTTTACCATCATTATCATCTCTCATGAGCCAGCCACAAAGGTGTTTGCTTTCTCTGCCTTGGGGTCAATCCTTTCTGGGTCAGACTTGTGTAGCCTAGTGGTTAGGGCATCGGCTATGAGCAGCTGGCCTGAGTGTTAATCCTGGCTCTGGTTTGGGGCGGGTTACTTGCCTCTCTGTACCCATTTCCTCATCCCAAAAATGGGATCCATAACAGTAGCCATCTCTAATGGTTCCGTGAAAAAAAAACACCATTTCACGTGTGCATATAACTGTGTAATAATTGGTGTTATTCACAGGGAACAGAAATTCAGTTGAATGAGTACAAGTAAAAAGAGGGCTGTTGAAAATGCCTGAGGGTCCAGCCCCAAAGCTGGCTCCCTCCTTGCCTCACGCTTAGGGCAGGTGCTCCAGCCGTAAAGGGTCCCACTGATGCCCACTGGGCACCCAGGTGGGCACTGGGGCCTTCCACCCTCGGGAGGGTGGGTTTTTGTCATGAGGACTCCATTCCCTTTCATGTATCTTGGGGGCTTAAGACCAGGCAGAAACAAGTGACTGGAGCCTGGGTCAGACTTGGGGAATAGAGCCCGTTTCTGGCGCAGCTGTGGTTTGACACTTAATTTTTCACGGTCCCCGATGATTCACTAAGTGGTGTCTAACGAGAACACTGATGCTTGTCGAGCGCTCACCCCTGAGCCGCGCACTGTGCTCATGCCTGCTGCGTGCTCTCTGATTTACTCCTCGTCGTAGCGCGCTGCCGCGGATGCTCTGCTTTTCCCCATCTTATAAACGAGGAAACGGAGAGCAGACAAGCGCACACCCAGCCAGGCTCCAGGGCCCATGCTCTCAGCCGCTCTGTTGCTGCAGCTCATGAGACACAGGTGTGTGTAACACACGTGAGCGGCACCAGTTCACTGTGGGTTGAAGCGGATCCTTTTCTCCTCTCTTTTCAGGAGACGAAAGAGGAGAAGTCCTCCTACAGCTGCCCCCTGTGCGAGAAGGTCTGCACCACCCAGCACCAGCTAACCATGCACATTCGCCAGGTCAGCTGCCGCCTGTGTATTTCACAGAGCTCTTCGTTAAGAGGGGAGGTGACCTTATCTTAATGGATGAATCGTGGCTATTTAATATAGATGTAATATCCTAAGGATTTTGAGGAGCGGTTATGAAGCAGTTTTCGTGTCCATGTCACTGTGACAGAGTCCCAGGTCACACAGAACACCTTTTCAGAATTTAGCGAACATCTAGTTAGCCAATCACAAATAACAGACTTTTCATCATAAACATGAACCAGATCTCCTCACTGCACGGTGAGATTGTAGACGTAGATCCCGATTCTTTGCACTGCGTAAACTTATGTTGTGCAGCGGGGCATTCCCTTGGTTTGGGACCTCTTTGGCTTTTCTTCTTTATTAGGAGGTTTGTCCTTCTCCCTTGCCTGCTGTGGATGGTTCACGAGATGGCACTGAATCCGGAACTGTGAAGGACTGACACTGGTCAAGCCATAACGTGGTGCTGAGTAACAGCATCGCTTAGTAACTTGGGTTGGGACAGAAGTGTCCCTTCGTAACACGTTTCAGAGGCCGGAACTAGTGGATGGTTCACGAGATGGCACTGAATCCGGAACTGTGAAGGACTGACACTGGTCAAGCCATAACGTGGTGCTGAGTAACAGCATCGCTTAGTAACTTGGGTTGGGACAGAAGTGTCCCTTCGTAACACGTTTCAGAGGCCGGAACTCTGGGCAGGTTTCAGTTCTCTCTCTCGACAGCTAGACCAAATCATCAGACTAGCAGAACTCATTTGAGGGCTGTCCTTCACGTTTGCCTCGGAGTTGTGTCTTTCTGCTCATGTTAGTTTTTGTGGTCAGTTCATCTGTATGTGTCTCTGAGAAAGACCTGCAGAGACCCCCAACCTTCATTTCGAGCCTGCAGAAGGAGTGCTCGTCAGTACTGGAACACGGAAACGGAAGAGCGAGCCAAAGATTTGTCTCCGGTCCCGATAGATTTTGACATTCAGGAAGACATTTAAAGTGAAACAGAAAAATAGCTGAGAGCGCGGGCAGGCCTTCACCTCTGTCAGGAACATGCATGGGTGGGTGCGCCACACACGGGCAGCCCTTCACCACCATTGGGAACATGCGCGGGTGGGTGCAGGTGGCCTGCATCCGCCACCTCGAGCCCAGAGCGGGGTTGACCAAAAGCAGGGTGGCCTTCTGGCCATCTTGCCCAAAGGCAGGAGGAGGTCTGTTCCTGTGCGGAAAAGCCAGAGCTGGTTTTGTCTGCCTGCCTGTACAGTCTCCAGTGTGTCGGAGGTGTCTGCTCACGACAGCCAGCAATACCTGGGCTTGGTCTGTGGCTGCTGGGGGAATCCTCAGGGTGACCCTTGGCCAGTCATAGGTTTCTTTGCTGAGATATGGAGGTGGGCAGCTTATCAGAAGCAGAGAAACCCTAGAGGATTAGCATAGTAACCCTTGCCTTTTTTAAAACTATTTGCATATGCCTACAGATTCCCTGCAGGGCGAACGAAACATTTCTGGAGCATCGAATAAATAGTTAAGTGGGCTGGAGAGCTTCAGGATAAGATAGGATAAAATGAAGGGAAAAATCTGATAAATGTCAGGAATTTACTTCCTGAGGGAGAAGGAGGCTCGCTCTGAAGTGGGAGAAAGCTCAGTGGTGGGCATATTAAAAATGCTGTGGGAGGAACCAATGGAAAATATACTTAATAGAAAGAGGACTTAGGATTTAGGGGTCAGAACAAACTTGTCTTCTTTTTTTACACAAATATTTTAGGAACATTGGAAATCTAGGAAAACATTTTAAAAGGACCCAAATTTCACCTTCTCAAAAAACCAGGCTGTTTTTATTTTTCCATATTCCATTTTAAGCATTATATTGATTTCTTTTAAAAAGTTGGCTAACTTTTTTTTACATATGTATTTTAAAAGAAAAGTTTACAGAGTTGTGAAATTGGTATTTTATCATATATAAATACTCAAATGAGATGGTCCCATTTATTCTCTTTAAAATTATGATCCCTTGATGGTGTACTTGAGACACACTGGTATAGTCGTAAATTTATGGGTTTTTGGAATTAGGTCCTGATTTCAAATCTCACCTCTGCTACTTAAAAGTTTTCCGTCCTTGAGCAAGTTGCATAACCTTTGTACCTGACTTTGCTCCTCTTTAAATTGAGATTTTTGATAGTATTCACTTCACTGGACTAGGATGGGGATTAGAGATAATGAGTTTAGCACATGGTTGGCAGGTAACCAATGTTACTTATTATTGTTATTTGCATTTCTGAGTAATGCTGCAATAATTTGAATCCTATGAATGTCTCAGTCTGAACTCCTCGAAGCAGGGTAGAGTATGATGCTGTGAAATGTATCAGTATATTAAAGGATTTTGATGAAGGGTGTTACCTTTTTATATATATACATAATTTCCTATTCTTTTTGCCCCTCATCTCCTCCTAGGAATGTTTATTTTAATTTTTTAGTTTCTGAGCTTCCCGAGTGGCTCAGTGGTAAAGAATCTGCCTGCCAGGCAGGAAACACAGGGTCGATCCCTGGGTCAGGAAGATCCCCTCGAGAAGGAAATAGCAACCCACCCCAGTATTCTTGCCTGGGAAATCCCATGGACAGAGGAGCCAGGCGGGCTACAGTCCATGGGGTCTCAAAGAAGTCAGACATGACTTAGAGACTGAACAATAATTTTTAGCCTTAGCTTTTTGCTTCCACATTAGCCTATTAGTATCATTTTGCCTTCTGTGTGCCATTTGTTTTGTTTTGCTTGCTCTTTTTTATTCCTCCTGCTTAAAAAAAAAATTCTTTGTTCTTCTGTATTTGAGCTCTCAAAATCTAATCCTGGAAGTATTACCTTCTTGGGTGGTTTCCTCTTTTTCTCCTACCCCATTTGAGGGCATTTTCCTTGTGCCAGAAGGAAGCCCACACCCACTCGCAGTGGCTTCTCCTTACTTCCCACCCTCGAGCCCTAGGAAGACTCTCATCAGTCTTCCCCTGTGCATTCGCCTTCTGTGGACTTCTCATGGAATGTGCGGACTTTCCTAACCAACTTCTTTCACTTAGCTTTAATGCTTTCAACATTTATCAACATTGTAGCATCTTTTTTTCTTGTCATGTAACAATCCATTGTGGGAACATAGTACTCTTGCCTAGAGAATCCTGTGGACAGAGGAGTCTGGTGGGCTGCTGTCCATGGGGTCGCACAGAGTCGGACACGACTGAAGCGATTTAGCATGCATGCATGCATGCATTGGAGAAGGAAATGGCAACCCACCCTAGTATTCTTGCCTGGAGAATCCCAGGGACAGAGGAGTCTGGTCGGCTGCCATCTACGGGATCACACAGAGTCGGACACGACTGAAGCGACTTAGCAGCAGCAGCAGCACATTTTATTCACCTCTTCATCAGTCAGCAGACATTTGCGTGGCTTTGTTTTTTGGCCCTTACAAATGACGCTGCTGTGAACATTCTTGTACAGGTTTTGTGTGGACACGTGTTTCCGTTTCCCTTGGGTAGCCACCGAGGAGTGGAATCGCGGGGTCCTGTTTCACATTTTGGGAAATAGCCACGCCGTTTCCCAGAGGAGATGCATCATTTTGCACTCCCACCAGCAGTGTGAGAGGGCTGCAGTCTTGCACACCCTTGCCCACACTTGTTACTGTCGGTCTTCATGACAGCCACCCCACCAGGTGTGAAGTGCAGTCCCATGAGTCCATGATTTTAATATTTTCACATTTACGCCTACAGTTCATTTTAAGTTGACATTTGTGTATGATGTAAGGAGGGAATCCAGGTTCAGTCTTTGGTACTGTTTGCTTAAAAACTTTTCTTTCTCCATTGAATTGTCTTAGCACCTTTATCAATATTCAGTTACCCATAAACGTAAGGATTTCTGTCTGTGCTGCCAGATCTCTTCCATTGGTCTGTGTGTCTGTCCCAAGGCCTAACATGGCATTGATTACTGTGGCTTTGGGTGAGTTTGGAAATTGGGAGATGTGAATCTCTGAACTTAGTTCTCTCCCTAGATTGTTTTGGATATTCCGGGTTGCTTGCATTTCTTTGAAGTAATTACGAGCCACACAGAGTGAGCTGTGAAATGTTCCATCCTCCTCTCTGTTTTGGAAGAGTTCGTGAAGAGTTGATATTAATTCCTTTCATTTAAATATGTAGTAGAATTGATCGGCAAAGCCGTCCGGGCTTTTCTTCCCGAGAGGTTTTTGAAGGACTAACTCAGTTTCTTTGCTTGTGATAGTTCTGTTCACATTTTCTGTTTCTTGCAGTCAGTTTCAGTAGCTACGTCTTCTACAGGAATGTAGCATCTCATCGAAGCTATCCGATGGGTTGGCGCACAGTTGTTCTTAGTGTCCCCTTGCAGTCCTTTATTCTGTAAGGTCAGTAATGTCTCCTCTTTCCTTCCTGATGTTACTAATTTGAGCCTTCTCAGTTTTTTTCCTTAGTCAGTTAGCTGAACATTTAATACTTTTATTAGTCGTCTCTTCAAAGAAACAGGGGTTTCCCAGGTGGCGCTAGTGGTAAAGAACCCGACTGCCCACGCAGAAGACGTTCGATCCCTGGGTGGGGAAGATCCGCTGGAGAAGGGCACGGCAGCCCACTCCCGTGTTCTTGCCTAGAGAGTCCCGTGGACGGAGGAGCCTGGCGGGCTGCAGTCTGGGTTGCAAGGAGTCGGACAGTAGTGAAGCGACTTAGCTTTAAAAGAAGTGACTTTGCAGTTTGTTGATTTGTTTTCCTCTGTTGCTTTTCTGTTCTCTATTTTTTTAATTTTCTGCTCCAAGCATGACTGTTTCCCTCCTGTCTGCTCTAAGTTTAGCTTGCTCATCTCTTTCTAGTGTTTCAGGTAAAAACTATTTATTCGAGAATGTTTTCATGACAGGCATTTACAGCTGTAAATGTTTCTTGTTTAAAGCTTTCATAACATTCCATAAATTTTTGTATGTTGTGTTTTCCTTTTCATTCATCTCAAAGTATTTTCTAATTTTTCTGTGATTTTTCCATTGGTCATTTAGGAGTATGTTTGCTTTCACATATTTACAACTTCTCAAATTTCTTTCTATTACCAATTTTGAACTTCATTGCATTGCTGATTGAAGAAAGCGTTCCATGATTTCAGTTTTTTTTCCTTTAGTTTATTGAGACTGGGTTTATGGCTGAGCATGTGTCTCTCCTGGAGAGCGTCCCGTGCTGTTAAGAGCGTTTGGGTGGAGTGTGTGTTAGAGGAGCGTGTACTCCTGCTGCTGTTGGGTGGAGGTGCCGTCAGTTCCAGCTGGTTTACACATCGGCCTTCTGTTTCCTCATAGATCTGTGTTTACCTTCATGTGCTCTTACCTGTAAGGTTTGTACAGTTATCATCCCATTTTGCAGATGAGGAAGCGTACTTAGGATCAAAGTCAGTGCCAGGGTTTGAACATAGGCTGTCAGGCTTAGAGGCCATGAGAAATAATTGATACAGCCTTGTATATTAGAAAAAATATATGTCACTTGGTATATTAGAAAAAAGCACTCTTTCAAGCTTTACTGTCTTTCGAAATAATTTCCTTTAGTAAAACATTATTTTCAGTGCTAAACTATTGGAGCCATCCAGCTAGCATAGTCCACTCTATTTGGTGAGCCTGGAATCACCATCAGAACCCACCTGCCAATGCAGGAGACATAAGAGACGTGGGTTTGATTCCAGGGTCAGGAAGACCCCCTGGAGGAGGGCGTGGCAGCCCACTCCAGTATTCTTGCCTGGAGAATCCCATGGACAGGGAAGCCTGGCGGGCTGCAGTCCATGGGGTTGCAAAGAGTCTGACACGACTGAAGCAACTTAGCATGCATGTGTTGTTAAAAATTATATTGANCCCACTCCAGTATTCTTGCCTGGAGAATCCCATGGACAGGGAAGCCTGGCGGGCTGCAGTCCATGGGGTTGCAAAGAGTCTGACACGACTGAAGCAACTTAGCATGCATGTGTTGTTAAAAATTATATTGAATTTTTTCTAGACCAGCCGTCGCTATTACCCTGAGATTCTCATTTATGTAAATTGCTGTTTATAAATTACTGTTTATTAGGGATGTTTGTGCTAATTTTTTATTTTGCACTGATTTTATTGTGTGAGTCATCTTGATTTACAGGAGAGGACTAGTTGTTGGGGACTGAATTCTAGTTTTAATTCTGCAGAACTTTTCAGAAATATCTGATTTTTCTGTACTTCACCAAAGTGGCATGATAAAACCTCACTTAGAACTTGCACTCGAGTGCAGTGTTTGTGAAAGCGTTGTGAAGGCTTTCAGTGACCTGGGGAATGTCCTGGCTGAAAGATGTTTCTGAGTTTGTGTTTTCGGAGCTGACGGCATCCTGTGATAATCTCTGAGAGGCATGCACTCCTCGCTGTGTGACCCTGACAGGTTAACTGACCTCTCTGTGTCTTGGTTACTTCATCTGTAAAAGGCAGTGATGTCTGTACCAGTGGGAGCATTGTGGGGATTCAGTGGGAACTGACTGTGGGAATTAGCACATGCAGTGCCCAGAGGATAATGTCAGTTCATTAGTGCGTCACTAACGTCGCATGTGCCACTGAAGGGAAACACAGCGGCTGACTATTCGTAAGATGCCAGAAAATAAATGAAGAGGTTTTTCCTTTTGTTTTTGCTATCCTAAACCTGTAACTTAAATTTAAAAGAATTTAAATTCTTAGGATATTTGAGCTTATTATACTCCTGCAGAAAATTGCAAACCATGGGTTAAAAAGAACATTTGGTGTTTGGTAATCAGTCACAGTCATCACCACCTTCGTTTGTTGGTGCAACTATACTTTTGGGGGTAAAGAAAAATTATAAAAATGTGAAAACACTTACAAAAATGTGCCAGAGAGAGCAGAGTTAGATTCATTGGTCCGGTGGATCTGTTCTAGGATCTGATGCCAGAACGGTGAGCTGTGGTCTCTCCTGGGCACGTACCTGTGTTAACGTTCGTCAGGGGCCAGAGCTGCTCTGGGATTGAAAAGACCGTGCGCCCCCCAGTTCTGATGAGCCGCGTCCTCGCTTGACTTTCAGAGCCTGGAAGGAAGTCAGTGGGCTGTGTGTTTGCTTCTCAGGACCAAAGCTGTGTTTCTCACTTGCTTTCGGCGGCCGCCCTGCCCCTCCCTGGGTCTGCTGCAGCATCTGGGCCAGGAGGGCCGGGGACTCCCCGGTGGGGGCTCCGGAGCCCAGGCGGAGGCCAGGCCTGTGCAGCCTGGACGCCCAGCCCCGTCCCTGCTCTGCCTCGTTTCTAACCCGTCCCGGGCCCCCTTTCACGTGCCAGCCTCCTGTGACACAGCTCTGTGCTCTGATCTTCAGTCCCTCCCCTCGGGGGTGCAGACTCAGTAAGACCCCTGCCGAAACACAAGCCCCCGTGGTGTGGAAGCCCCGCCTCGCCAGGGCTGGTCTGGGAACTCGCAGTACCCCTGCCCTTGGCCTCCTGCTCACCCCTTTCCGGAGGTCGTCCACATGCACATGCGTGCTGCACCAGCCTCCGTGTGCTCTTTCCCCTGGATAAGCCCCACCTTCCCGGATTTAGGGCTGAGCAGCCGTAGAGGAGGCAGATCTGGGCCCCACCCCGGACTCTGGCTGCTTCGGCACCCAGAGGGGCTCATACTTCTCACAGCATGGACCCCGGGAGCTCCGTCCTGTTCAGTTCAGGTTACGCCTAGCTGATTTTAATGAGGTTCTCTTTGCAGCCACCCTCTGTCTAAAAGCAAGTCACTCTGTCTTCTTCGGCCACTAGGCATTGTATGAGAATGTGTTTGTTATCTTCATTTATTAGGTTAATCGACCTTTTTGTAGTTTCTTCTACCTTAGTTTTATGAGAGGACCATCACCTTGTAGTCAACCCAGTAGAATTATCATACTAATAAAAAGAAAAATAAACTTAACTGAATCAGAAAGCACATGTGTCGCCGTGTTGATAGTTGCACTGTAGCTCATGTACAGCCCATCACTTACTATACTTTCATTCCAGGAAATGCATGTAAATTATTTTTTAAAGTAGTTGTATATCTGGTAAACTGGGAGACTGGAGTGGTTCAGATTCCAGCTTATTGTAAAGACGTTTCGGGGGAGGCCGTCTCAATTTATTACCCTATCTGGGACGGCTTTTCAAGTTACCACTTCCCTGTCTGCGGATTCTCATGTTTTTGAGGTTTGAAAATCCTTTCCCAAACCTTTCGAACCGCAGCTTGGTTCCTGAGCAGACTAATAGGTTTCCATCGCAGTACAAAACAGGTATCACGGAAACACTGCTGCAGCTCCAGCTTTGAACTTCCCAGAACTCTTTATCAGTTGCTCCCATGTTGAAATTTTGGATTGAACGGTGCTTGTCTTCCAAAACAAACTTGGGAAACTGAGCCAGAGCACGCCCTCTGAGAGAGCTCAATGTAGGAAAAAGGGCACTGAGCTTTGCCATCTGCAAAAACTTTCCGGAAAGTACTGGACGGCAGAGCTGTGAAGAAGCGATGATGCTTGAAAGAGAGAATGGCACAAATCTCCTCTGGAAAGAATCAGACCTCTGAAATGGGGATTTTCCTTTTGCAGACTACAATGGCCTCAGAAAATAGGAAATTAATTTCTCCTTTGCTCTTCATCTTATAAACTGTAGACCTTTAAGCTGTAAAGAGAGTCTCAGAGCCCTTGTCATGTTAGGAACACACAGGAGAGAGATGCTGGCGGGAGCGCGCTTTCCCGGCTTTTCTGTTGTTTAGAGGGGAGTGCAGAAAGAGCAGGCTGTGTCCTCAGCTCAGCCGTGTGTGCAGAAGGTAGAGGTGAGGTGGGGACGCCCCTCGAGAGTCGTCCCATTGCCCCGCTCTCCTGCTGCCGTGGACACGGCTTCATCCATCCCTCCCCACAGGAGATGGCCCGGGGATGCCCCCGCATCATGGGGCGTTTTCAGGAACAGAGGCTTCTGTGTTTCAACATTGGCCGCACAGAAATGTGACCTGTTCCGTGACAGATGAGAGCGTGGAGGCTCTGAATTTAGCATGGCACTCTCAGCCGCTCGGGTGCAGCCAGGCCTCGGCCTCTGCCGCTGCACTGCGGGTCAGAACAGGTGGCCGGCACTGAAGGCAGAAGGAGCGGAGACCGGGCCGCGAATCGGGAGGGTCGCCTCTGTACCCGCCAGGTCCAGCAAGAGGAAGCACCCTTTGAAAAGTAGCCACGGTGATGGTCAGGTGCCTGGGGGCATGCTCTCTGGCCTCATGCCTGCCCCTTCTCAGGAGTGGGGGTGCGCACGCGGGAC
Organism: Oreotragus oreotragus; assembly: GCA_006410675.1. Lineage (NCBI taxonomy): Eukaryota > Metazoa > Chordata > Mammalia > Artiodactyla > Bovidae > Oreotragus > Oreotragus oreotragus. The sequence continues at coordinate 130,773 of SJYX01007157.1, forward strand.
TCTGCCCACCCCACCTGGAAACGAGCCTCGGTCACAGGGCCCGCTCCCTGGCCCCTGTGAGGATGAGGGAGGCAGCAGGAGGACGTCCCTGCAGGGTGAGAGTCTGGGGTCAGCCTGCCCAGGACTATGTCAGCATTTTGTTTCCTTGAGAATATTCCTACTAAAAAGCAGGGGGGATGCTAACACAGTTCTTACCTGTAACTGAGTGTCCCCTTCCCTAGAGGGAAAGACAGACAAGGAGAAAACACCCTTCAGGGGCACTCAGAAGCCTTTCCACTTTCGGGTGCCCTTGGAAGATGATGTACTTGGCAGCCCCCTGAAGACTGAGGGGTTTGTGTGAAAGAGATGTTAACGTCGTCTGTGCAGTCAGCACAACTGTGAACTGTGTTGGGCGCATGGCCCTCAGTTCTGGAGGCTGTCTTGTGAAGATTTGGTCGTGTCATGATAGGACTTGGTTACCAGATTTCAGTATATTTAGTACCCTCTCCGGGAATGGGGATACTTCGGGTACAGTTTAAAAAGCCTTTTCTATTACGAAAGTGTAAACTTTTTTTTTCTCTTTAACCAGGAAAAAACAGTCATTGAAGTGTATTACCCCATTCCTTGATCATTCCACTTAACATGCTTTTCCCTCTCTTGGAAGTCTGCATTATTAAGAGGCCCAGAACTTTCCCCTTGAGAGTGAACATTTATAAGTCCGTTTATCACAGCAGAATGTCTTAAGGTACCACTTTTCCCCAATAGCTTTATTAATCTTTCACCAAGTGGTTTATTGTTTGATTGTACTTAAATGTTTTTAGCCTTTTTTACATCTCATTGGCTGGAATTGAAATTTGTACGCTTTTATTTCAACTTCAGTCATTGCTGAAGTGAAGGCGGCCTCTCTGTGGGTCCCCTGAGAGTTCTTCCTTCCTCTCTGGCTGAGGCTGGTAAGGATGCTCCTCAGAACGGGGACGAGGGCCTCCATCCCTTCGTCTGTAACGGGGGTGGCGCTCTGCTCGGAGAAGTTGTTATTACAAGGATTAAATGCTGTAATACATCCCGACGCCTCTGGCTCACAGCAGATATTCCTCAGATGGTAGTTTGCTTCTTCTCTCTTCTCCCCGAGGAAAGTTTAACCCACTAGTCCCTCCTCTGTGACGGTGAGCATGAGTATTTACAAAACCGAGAGAACAGACCCTGTGCCCTTTAACCCTGAGGATTTCAGGCTGCGTCCCGAGGACGTGGCAGCAGGAGTTTGTGTTCCTGTATCTTCTCTCAGTTGTGCACACCCTCATCGTTATTTGAAGACTTCCAGTTTGTTGTTTTTCTTTGTTTGAATTGCTTGTTCTGTGGTGTTCTTACGTTTTTCATGTGGATTCGCACTTGCTGTTGGACGGTAGTCTGTAGTCCTTTTCAGAACTCTTTACATCTGAGAAGTCTGCACGTGGTAGAACGCTACCACTCTTCCCTGAGAAGAGGGACAGGGGGCAGGCGTCTGTCATAGGACTTCACTCCTCCCGTAAGACGCTAGTATAAGGGGATGGCAGAGCTATCCCTTCAGCCCCTCCAGCAGAGCTTATTTTATTTTTTGAAAGGATATTTGAAAAATGTCTCTCAGTCTGATTCTGCGTTTTCTTCTGAGGGACCAGTTTCAGTCCACTTAGGCTGGAGAGTCTGTTCACAGGACCATCCCTGCATGGGCAGGTGGTGAACACCAGCCAAGCATTTTGTTCTTTGTATCACTGTTTCCCACGTTTATGATCTGCTTCCTAATTAAACTGTCTCTTACCATGTGGCCGACTGGATGCTGAGGGTTACAGCTTAGCTTGTCTTCTGTTTTGGCAGAGGTGGTGTTCGTCTCAGTTTGTGCTGGAGATTAAGCAGACACAAAAGAAATGTTGGGTGCAGGTGGCACAGTATTTTTGACGTATCTTGTCTAAATATTTCTAAAGCTCGGTTGTGCCAGGTAAAAGTGGTGAATGGCATCAAACTCGGGAGCATCCTTGCTTGCCCACACTTGAGTGGCCTGGCAGTTGTGCCCGGTGGAAGTCAGGACAAGAGTGGCAAGGCCCTGGAATGGGATGCGGCATGGGGAGCCGGCCTCGGCTCCCTTCTCTCGCACACGCCCCCCTCGCCAGGAACGCTGAGGCGATCGCAAGGCTGTGTCCCGTTCACTTGGATAACCGTGAAAGCAGCAGAGTGAGGAGGACAGAGGAAAAGAGGGAGCCAGCGTTAGATCACAGACTGGGACCTGCAGGACGCTGGCTGTAGGCCACGCAGCACGTCCTGCTTTATACCTCGCATTTTTCCACCTTTGTTTAAATATTCAACTTGTCCAACCTGTTTGGGCTGAACAAGCCCAAACAAGCTAGCAGACATCGAAACTGTCAGCGTCTTTTCTGATTTGTTGAGGAAGGTGATTAGCGGCAAAGTTTACCCACCCCCCCCCCCCCCCCCCCCCAAAAAAACAAAAGGGAAAACAACAAAACTTAAACCCTCATNCTGTCAGCGTCTTTTCTGATTTGTTGAGGAAGGTGATTAGCGGCAAAGTTTACCCACCCCCCCCACCCCGCGCAAAAAAAAAGTGAATGAGCAACACAAAAATTCTAGCACGTGTGTTTACCACACAAGAGCCCACTCGTGGGGTGTGTGCGCACCTTCCTGCCTCTTGGTGGCCTTTCTCCTCTGCTTCCTGCAGGGCTCCGGGTTGATGGCGAACTTGTTGGCCTTCAGCAGGGAGAGTGTGTTTCCTTAAACCAGAGATGCGGTTGCGTAATGGATCACTGAGACACAGCAGCTGCTTTCCAGCCTCACTCTCGACTTCTGTAACCCAGCGCCCTTGGGAGGCCTCCCCATTTTGCAGGCGGGAAGACCGAGGTCTGCAACGGCTCAGGGTTCAGCCGAGGGCACCAGCACCCCTGGGCCCTCCTCCCCCACAGCACAGCACGTGGGCCAGCGCGTCGCCCCTGGCAAGCCTCCATTCTGCTTAGATGCGGGCCGTAAGCCGAGCTCAGAGGCAGGACTGTGTGGTCAAGTCGGTGTTCGCAAGTGAGGCTCACCTGCGGAGCCCTGTGCATTGTCTCTGTCTCGCCGGCCCCCAGGTCGCGCCGGATGGTGTCCCCGCTGCGGTGGTGACCTCCTGCACCCGCATCCGTGGCAGCCTTCCCCCGGCGGCACGGCAGGCTGTCTCGAATGGCCCAGCCCAGGCACTTCTCGTTCCTCTTTTTAAAAGGCTGGGGAGCAGCCCAGAGCGCCTGGGCACCCCCTTACTCCCCAGAGAGTCCGTCTTTTCCTCCTCCTTGCTGAAAAAGAATGTGAACAGCTGGATTCTGCCATCCGGGTAGAAGGGGAAGGCAAGCTCCCCTCGGGGCCGAAGTGAGGAAAGATCTGGGCGCCTCGTGCACGCCCATCCCGCCGTGAAGCGTTGGTTCTTAGCTCTCTGCCACGGAAGGGCCTTCTCTGGGGACACAGGTGGCAAATGCTGCCCTCAGAGGGGATGTCTCCCAGCTGAAGGCCTCCCTCGCCCAAGACCCCAGATCCAGGCCCTGCTGGGCCACAGCTGGCCCTGGGCGTACAAGGAGGATGAAGACATGGAGGCGTCCAGCCCAGGGGTGAAAAGGGTCCACGCACCAGGCGGCTGCCCTGAAATCGCCAGGGGCTGTCGGAGAGGAGAGCAGCCACTCTGATTCTCTGCGTTAGCACTGGATGGGCCAGGACGGCAGTCAGCTCACACGGCCTCTGGGGCCTCCCCTTTGTTCTTCTCAGAATCCATAGTTTTAAGTGGAAATGGATACTGAGTGTCTTAGTGAGTGTTCTAAACAAGGGAGCCAAATAACTCACGGGGAGCATTACAGTAAGTGAAAGATTATTTTAGCAAAACAAGGGCAGGCCAAGGGGGGAAAGTACAGGAGGGTTTGGGGAATTCAGATTGAAAGGCCAGGCTATGAGGAGCAGGTCTAGAATAGGGTATTTACTGACGGGGCTGACCGCCGGGTCCCCGCACTGGACTTGAAGGGCAGGAGGGAAGGACTTGAGAAGGAGCATTACAGGCTCTGTCTTCTGAATAGTCGGCCAGAGGCTTGTCCTGAGATCCTGTGCTAAAGGCGGCGGCTTCCAGTGTCAGCGGGACGTTGGAGAGGAACACGGCCTGCGGCAGGGGGCCGGGAGGGGAGATGCTCCTCAGGTGTCACGTGACCCCAGCCTGGCCCATCGTTGCAGAAGGGTCTGTCCCGAGGCTTCCCATGAGTCTGAGACAGAGCAGGAACCCGGAGCGGGGCTGCGGGGAGGGCAGAGGCGGGTGCATGTTCACGAGTCCTGTGGCCCTGGACCCTGGCTTCGCCTGCCCTGAGCCAAGATCCCCTAACTTCCCACACAGCCAAGTCGACCTGGGGCAGCAGCGCCAGAGGACCAGGCCATGATCGGCACAAGGAGAGCGGGCGGCCCCTGGTCTCAGGACGCATTTCCCTCGAGTTTCGGGGACGAGGAGGAAGCCTCTGTGGTCACAGCCTCCACCGGCTGCATGGCACATGGCAGGGGCCCGGCCCGCTGGGGGTGTGCAGCGTCCTACCGTTCCACCCGGAGCGCCCTGCCGCCAGCTCCCTGCAGAGGATACAGACCGCGGGGTACACCTCTCCAAGTCCTGAGCCTCGTGCCCGGCTGCCTTCTAGACCCTTCCCCAGGCTCCGTCCCTTCAGCCTCTTAGGCGGATCGTGCCTCCTTCCCCACACCCTGCCGTGGCTGGCGGGCCTACTTCTGGGTGAGCATGGCCGAGCCTGACAGCACCTGCTCACCTGAAGGTGCCTGTGGGCTCGCGTCCGCCTGTCTCCACTCCCCGCCCAGGCGTTGCCAGCCCAGGGCCTGATTGACTTACACGGTCATTCTCCGCACCCTGGAACTCCTCCCCCAGCTTCTGATGGGAAAACACACAAATCCTTCTGAAGATTTAACTTTTCTTCAGCCCAGAAAGTAGGCCGTAGGGCTGCAGTGCCTCTTAATCTCGTCCGCTCCCTCTCTGGTTATCATGAGGCTTTGTTGTGAAAGCACAGCCAGCCCGGGTAGGGATGGGGCATCGTCTGTAATGAGGCTGTAACAACCTGTGTGAGCCTGTTGACTGCGGTCTGGCGGGGCCCCGAGCGGCGCTGGGTGCTACTTTAGACTACGGTTCACGTCCTGTTGGCTGAAAAGGGTGACCTTCCTCACGATGCCATTCACTCAGAGGGTCGGGTCTTTCAGAGCCCAGATGAGTGATACCTGTGCAGAAATGCAGAAGCGAGCAGACCCTGGCGGTGTCTAGATCCTGCCTGAGCTTTGACCTTCACTTGTACATCAGGCGCGGGCGGGCTTGCCGGAGGCTTGAGGCCTGCCGTGGGGGCACCTTTTACGAGGTGCTCCTTTAAACTTGCTGCAGGCTTTTCAAGGACTCTTACCCCCGAGATAAGAAGGTTTCATTCCCCAGTTTTGTGGGGTGTTTTGCTCCCTGGTGGACTTATGCAAGGTTGCTGGTACACTGAAGAAGGAGCCTGGGAGAGGTGTAACGCTTAACGTCCAGAAGGGGTCAGCCTCCCGCTCTGATCGTGAACAGCCCTGCGAGCAGCACGAAGGGGTGAAGACCGTGACTGGGGTCCAGCGGCGGTCGTGCTTGAGCAGGCGTGGGGAGCGCCGGAGTGAACGTGCCCGGGACCAAGGCAGGGGCCCGCAGGGGAGGCCCCAGAAGCGGGCAGGCCCAAGAGTGGACCACCAGACGCATTGACGAAGAGCGCAGGCCTGAGTCCATGCTTTAGAAGCGCACCTGGCCCAGTACGGGGAAGGACCGAGGGGGACAGCGGGGCGGTCAGCGTCCAGTGTCGGGGCCAGTCAGGAATCCTGTGGCTCGCAGTCTTTGTTGCATTTCCATCTGAGTTCATCCTTGTGCATAGGTCTTTGAACCTTTTTCCAGTTATTAGCCTTCAAGACAAGTTTCTGGGAGTGGAATTATTGGAATAAAGGGCATATGGATTAAAACTCAGATCCCTGTCACTCAGCTGCTTTGGGGAAAAATGGCTACCAGTGTTCAGCCCCATCCATAGCACGTGAGAGCCAGCTTTCTGTACCACAGCAAAGAAACCATCAACCTTTCTCATTCTTGCCTCCCTGGAGGGAGAAGAGCTGTTCGCTGCTCAGCTGTGGGATGGAGCACACAGGGCGGGACGGCAGTTTGGTGGGAGGACTCGGGGGGTCTGAGCGGGAGCTGAGGGGGCGACGTCGCTGCTACACCCCGCCCAGAACCCCAGCTCCATCTGCACGACTTCAGGACGTTGTGTCCCAGCCCCGTGTGTGCCCCACACTCAGACCACATCCAAACGGGTGTTTACTTCTGACCCGTAACTTCATGAAGGGTATTCACAAACGGGAGAATTCCAAGATGAGTAGCTACCGGTTCTGTCAGCAGAGAACTCCGGAGGGCGGAACTGGGAGGCGCTGGCTGAAGGAGTCAGAACTGCTTGGTTCCAAGGAGAGGAACTTTGGAGAGACGCAGACCTCACCGTGAGCTGTCTGAGGAGCAGCCCTGCAGCAGAGAAGGCAGCCTGACTTTCGCCCCCGAGGACGGACAGGTGTCTAGGGCAAGGATGGAAGTTCTGACTCAACACAAGGAAGATGCTTTTAACCCTTGGCCTTGTTGGAATGGAGAGTCCTTGTTGCTGGAAGCGTTCAGTCAGAACTGAATGGTGGCGCAGGGCTGAGGGGCGTTCTGTGCCATGTGGGTGGATGGACAGCATCTCACCCCACTTCCAGGCCTGAGGCTCATGTGATTTGTTGGTTCTTAGGGTAGAACTTAGAAATTAGATGAATTAGCCCTTGAAATGAAACCTGGAAGATCAACAGAGCCAGGTCTTCTAAAGAAGAGAAATGGGGTCATCTCCTTGCCCACCGTCCCCTGTTCTGGCCCTGCTCTGCAGGGAAGAGGCCATCGGTGGTTCCCCATGGCGACTCGCCCCACCTCCCATGAGCATCTGGGAGGAAGTGGACACTCCTGTGACCGCTCCTGCTATTGGAGAGAAGAAAAGGGGTCAAGGTAGGAAGAGTCTGTAAGTGCCAATCACATCCAAGTCCAGAAATGCCCCAAATCAAGCTCTTAAGTGTGCCTCCAGAGCTTGGACCTCCTGTTGCTACGAGGACAGGCTTGGAACCCCTGTGTCTTGGCCACTGAGCAGGATTTGACTCTGGAGGAGCATGGCTCTGAACTGACGCTCCAGCTGGGTTCAGTGGGGGAGCTGGAGCGGCTGACGTGTTCAGGAGCCTTGTCCTCGCCTCCAAGCCCCAGAGACGACCTTGCCCTTGTCCTGTCCCCCTGCCATCAGCAACAAGTCAGGGCTGGAGGTGGGAGCCTCCCTCCTCCTGCAGGTTAGAGCTGGGTGACAGTCGTGCCACAGTGGGCCACGGCCACTCGGGGAGGAAGTGTCTGGGGCTCAGGGAAGAGCCCCGAGGTTCCGGCCCATGCTCTGGAACAGAGAGGCAGAGGCCCGGCCTTTGAGGCAGTCTGGGAGACAGCACAGACCTTGGCGTTGGCCCTGGCGTCAGCCTCTGCACCTCGGCGGCCTCATCTGCGAAACTGATCCTAGTCTAGGTGAGGTTCCTGGCTCCAGTCTCCCCCTCTGCCTCTGCTCCCTGAAAACTACCTCCCTCCTACATCCCAGGAGCCAGATAATAAAGCACCAATCTCATGACCGTTGGTGTCACATGATAGAAAAAGTGTAGCTTGAGATGAGTTTGTGAACTGCTTGCAGTCATCAGCTCTGATTCCCAGTGTTCTCACGGTGATCGTGGTCTCATGTCAATCGCACCAGTAACCTATCGGCTGTAGAAAGGATATTCATTTTTGAAGTTAATTTTGAGTGATCTGTTGAAACGATGGGTTTGGTACTAATTTACATCCCTTAGTATTATCACACTTCCTCAATTCTTCAGTCAGTTCAGTTCAGTTCAGTCGCTCAGTCGTGTCCGACTCTTTGCGACCCCATGAATCACAGCTCGCCAGGCCTCCTTGTCCATCACCAACTCCCAGCGTTCACTCAAACTCACCTCCATCGAGTCAGTGATGCCATCCAACCATCTCATCCTTGGTCATCCCCTTCTCCTCCTGCCCCCAATCCCTCCCAGCATCAGAGTCTTCTCCAGTGAGTCAACTCTTCTCATGAGATGGCCAAAGTACTGGAGTTTCAGCTTCAGCATCATTCCTTCCAAAGAAATCTCAGGGTTGATCTCCTTTAGGATGGACTGGTTGGATCTCCTCGCAGTCCCAGGGACTCTCAAGAGTCTTCTCCAACACCACAGTTCAAAAGCATCGATTCTCTGGCGCTCAGCCTTCTTTATAGTGTAACTCACATCCATACGTGACCACTGGAAAAACCATAGCCTTGACTGGACGGACCTTTGTTGGCAAAGTAATGTCTCTGCTTTTTAATATGCTATCTAGGTTGGTCATAACCTTCCTCCCAAGAAGTAAGCGTCCTCAATTCTTAGATGCCTTAAAAAAAAAAGTTTTTACAATTCTTAAATTGGAATACACCATATGATAAATGTTGAGAGAAACTTGCCAGCCATTTTTTTTCTCCATACACTGATATTAAGTGATGGTCTCCCTAACTCTCAGCCACCTTGAAATAGAGGGCGTGCTTAGAACAAAGCTGTTTGACTCCCATTAACTCTCTGAAGGCTTTAAGGGGCCAAAAAGAATAATAAAGCTTCATTCCCTGAAAACCTGAGCAAGGAATTGTGTGGATGTGGGCATGAAAGGTGTCTGTGATTCTTTTCCATTTTCTCCCACTAGATCTTTCTGACCCACCCCACTGAGTCCCCCTAAGAAAGCAGAGGGTTGGCCTGAGCTGCCTTCCCCGAACCCACTCCTCAAAGATGAGGCCACATCTCACCTGCTGGTGGATGACTGGGCTGGTGAGCTTTGGACAAGGGTTAGTGTGGTCAGGGGCTGCCCCAGGGACCCCCTCCACCCTCAGGAACACATCTGCAGGATCAGAACAAGGGAAGCCCTGGCTCTCACCTCCACACACTCACAGGAGGAGGAGTCACAGGTGTCCCTGGAGGCAGAGGTGAAGAACCTAGCCTTCCGGTTGAATCACTGGCCTGAGAGCCTGAACTGTTGCTCCTCATGGTTCATGAGCTTCTCAGCCCTTTCCTCCCAAGCCTGTCTCCAGTAAATAAAGTACAGCAGAGAGTGAGCGTGAGCCGAACAGAACTTCTTTTTAGAAGTGTGACAGGATCATTTATGAAAATGTTGCTGTTTTTTCCCATTCCTGAGAATGTCTCCAGTACAATAATCCCACATCTGGCACAGTTTAACCCTGTTCAGAGATGGTGATGCCAATAATGACTGTCATTAGGAAAAGTCAGCCTCTCATGTCACAAAGCGAGGAAATTGAGACTGACTATCTTTTTGTAATGCTATTCTTTCTTTCCTATAGCTCTTGGGAACTGGTTCCTAGAATGTTTGTTTTAGAACTTGATAACGTAAGGTCACTTAAGTCAGGTCACCATAACACTCTCTTTTGGAGCAGGCATGTGCATACTAATGTAATCCTTCCTTGTACGTATGTTCCTGGTCCTGTAGGTGTCAGGGTTGGAACAGGTAACTTAACCATTGTCCCAGCCACCCTCATGATCTGGGAGTTCATGCAAGACCTCGGAGAGCAAGGGCAGGCTTTCAGGTCGGAGGCACTTCAGACATGTGCTGGGTCAGCACTTCTCACATTTGACCCCAGCATGCTTCCAAAGGCAGGAGAGGACACGTTCCCCTGGCAGACGGGCTGGGTTCCAGGGCCGCCGAGTGAGCTGGAGGTGGTCCCTGGGGCTCCTTTTGCCTGTAGAGTTGTGCGTCCCCAAACAGTAGAGCTTGTCTGCCTAAGTGGAGCAGGTCATCAGACGGCTTGCTTTCCTCTCTTTGGTGCCAGCGAAGTTCACGAACATCTCCCAACAGAGAGCAAGGCACTGAGCCACGTTTTTGGCCAGTATTTCGTTGTGAGAGCTTTAAGAGGAGTTCAAGGAGATTATAAGGCTTTTAAAACGAAGTCGCTATATAAATTACACCCCCGTATCTCTTAACTAAGGAAAACTTTTAAGTACCAGTGCCCAAATGGAAGACATTTAAAATAAACCAACCCAGTTTTCTTTCCTAGATCACACAGTGTGTGTGTTCTTTGCAGACACATGAAGATCCACGAGAAGGACCCCAACAGCTCTCCAGCTGCAGCACCCCCATCCCCACTGAAGCGCAGGCGGCTGTCCTCCAAGAGGAAACCGAGTCACGACGCAGAGTCGGAGAAGGAAGACCCGGCACCGGCCAAAAAGGTCCTCCCCACCCTGCCCCCGCACGAGCGCGCGTGCAGCCCAGGGGCTCCTGGCTGAGACCCCCCCCAGCCTTCAGTTTCTCAGTCTGGGGACTTGGCAGACCCCCACTCCCAGGCTTTTCAGCTGTGTTTCCTTGTGCTGTTTCATAAGGCACCTGGAGAAAAGCGCGCCTGTCCGTCCTTGCTCCGTGGAACCCCGGGCTGATCCCCCTGATGATGCAAAGAGCTTGTTCTGTTGTTCCAGGCTGTCTTTGTTTCTCCAGCAAGAGCGGGGGCTTCCCCAGCCACATCCCCCATCTACTCCCAGCGCCTGGCAGATACTGGGCGCTCCATGGACATCAGTTGAATTGAGGGGGCTGAGCAGGAAGGAGCGGGCCGGGGGGCGTGTTCGGCTGCCTGGTCAGAGCGCGCGGGGGCCCCTCGTGACCCTGTGCTCCTTTCCCCTCAGATGGTGGAGGACGGGCTGCTGGGTGACGTGGAGAGGAAAGCCGAGGAGGTGTCTCACTGCCCACTCTGTTTCAAGGAGTTTGTATGCAAGTACGGGCTGGAGACCCACATGGAGACGCACTCGGATAACCCGCTGAGGTAGGAGCTGGCCAGGCAGGCCGTGCTGGCGCAGGGTGCGCCGCCCCTCCCTCCCGTCCCCCCAGCCTGTGGCTGAGCCCGTCACAGTGCTGGGGGCGCTGGCAAGGCCACACAGGTGGGTGCGGCCACAGGAGGCTTCCCCAGGGTCCCAGCGCTTCCTGCACTCTGAGCAGGGCCCCTGGGCCACCCCTTTGAGTCCCTGCACACGGGGCGCCTCCTAGCATGGGGCTCTGGGCAGCAGACACGTTCTCTGCACAGAAGGCGTTGCAGCCCCAGTGCTCGTGAGGTGCACCCGCTTGGGTGGCAAGGATGAGGGTGCGGGGCAGGTGCTCGTGGGACTGGGCCGGTAGCACAGGAAGCCGGGGCCAAGGCCAGGCTCTGTCCTGCAGGACAAAGCACCTGAATGAAGCCTGTTGCAGCTGCAATCACGGGGGGTGGATTTTCTGATCCTCGTTGTCCCAGGCAGGACAAGCAGGTGGTGATGAAGCCTCTGGCAGAATTTGGGGCTGGACTGGGGGCCTCAGCTCTCCTTCCCCACCTTCACCGCTGTGTCGTCATCAGGCAGGGAGCCCAGTGATCCTGCTGGGCAGGCCCCTCTGCCTCCAGAAGGGTTACCCTGGGGAGTCCCAGGCCTCATGAGACTTGAAAGTAGCACGTCCTGAGAGGCCCAGCTGAAGGTTCCCAGCGCACAGGCCAGGGCGTATGTGGCTGCAGCTTTGGGTTTCAAAATGCACCTTGGGAGTGCAGAAATGTGAACATCTGTTTGTCTGACTCACCGGTTCATGGACCAGATTTCCTTCCTGGGGGCACGTGTTTGGTTGTGTCTGAGGAGTGAAAAGGTCCGAGGCAGTAAAGACGTTTGTGTTTAAGGGAGAAGCCTACTTATCCAGCAAGTTAAAGCCGTGTCAGATTCCATTATCCTTCATCACGTTAGCTTGACATTTTTCCATTAGAGAGAAAAAAAGAATTTATGGGCAGGTTAAAGTCTGAGCAGTTCAAGTGCTAGAAAGTGTCTCAAGTGGCTGCCCTGTCTGAGGGAGTCGAGGATTGTGATGGGCGGGCACGACCGTCAGTAAGGCCCGGGGCCCGTCCCGCCGCTGCTCTCGTGGGCCTGGACCAGTGGCGTCGGAGCCACGAAGGGGAGCTGCGCCAGCTCGCCCCGGGTTCCCTTTCAGGCCGGAAATCCTCGGACTCTGAAACCCGCCTCTTCACAGTTGGCATTCTGTCTACCAAGAAAAGCCCTGAGCTCTTGCTTTCATAGGCCCTATCGTCCCAGGAGAGGTGGTGACTGCTGAGAGCGTCCTCTGGAGCCAGGACGCACGTGCGGAGCCCACGTTACCAGACCAGCCTCACGCGCTGCGTCGTGGGCAGAGGCAGGCATCGCCCCGGCGACCCTGGCCCCCACTGGGAGGTGCCCCTGACCCGGCTCCGTGGGGTGCCTGGTCCACTCGCCGCTCGAGTCTGCCCTCCCCAGCTTTGCTCTCACTGAGGGCTTTGGTCTGTGACCAGACACATCTCTGGAACTACCCCAGAGATGACTGTCTTCTAGGAGATTCTCTCTGACGGGAAGCAGCCTGGCTCTCAGGAGAGCGTTCTGGGCAGCTGGAGCCTGCACCACAGTGGGTGGCGGTGACGGGGAGGTGAGGTGCCTCCCGTCGGCCGGCCCAGGGCGTGGGTACTCCTGGAGCAGGGCCTGCTGCTCGGAGAGGATGGAGACGGGGACTGCCCCAGGCGCTGGCTCAGTGCGCCACGTGATCTGGGACATAGTTCACCCACCGGGACGCCACGACTGTGACGGTAAACCTCCAGTCCTGCCTGTCTCCCTCGCCCACTTGGTGCTGGCCCCGTTTGATTGGGGAGGGGACCACAGGAGGCCTGTGGCCGGCGGGCCCCTGCAGTAGAGCTGTGAGAAGGGGCTGCCCTGCATCCACCGCAGGCCCACCAGCTGGCCCGGTCTAGTGGGTGGGGCTTGTGTCTGGAAACCAGAGGAGTCAATTACAGAACAGAGTTAACCTCCCTTCTCTCCTCTCCACTCTGCCCTCCACACAGTCCTCTGCTCTCAGGATGCCTGGAGGCAGGCCTGAAGCAGCAGGGCCCAGCCGGGCAGTGAACTGTGACAGTAGCTAGTGGGAGAGACTGCTTGTTAACCCAGAGCTAAAATAGGCGCCCACTCCATTTGCAAACCCCAAAGGCAGCAGAACCACAGTGGGATGCTACCAGTTTAGACAGAAGTTTATAACTCGAAACAGCTGTTGGCTTCTCTCTCGTGCTCCCCTGCCCTTACCCCCCACCCCCAAAGCTGGCAAGGTGCCCGCTGTTCCTTAATAAAAATCACTGGAAATCCAAGCTCGTGTAAATGCCGAGGCTGTTCTCCTGCAGTCCCGTGCTTCACGTTAACGAAGTGGGCGCTGGCGCAGGAGGAGGACATGGAGCTGCCGTGGTGATTGTGTCCCCACTTGCTGGGTTTGCTTCTGCCCTGGCGTGACCAGCAGTGACTCTGCGCTGTGTCCAGCCCCCCAGGCGAGGAGCAGAGGCTCCTGAAAGCTGGCCCTGGGGACCGGAGGTGATAAGACAGGGTGCTGAAGGAGCAGGTGGATGCAGCGGGGTCATCCCTGTGCGAGGCTGTGCTGGTGCTGAGCATCAGGCCTGGTTATAAGAATAGAACCGTAGCAGGCAGTCCGCCGCGCAAGGAGTGTCAGCGGGAGGGAAGGCCGGAGGGAAGCCGCAAGCGCGAGGGGAGCCGCAGGGGCCACGCCCTAAAAAGGAAGAGGAAGTTGTGAAGGGGGCCACACTTCGCTGATGTATGGATATGTCCAAAATACAACGTCAGTACAAAAGTTGTCAGTGACGTGGTTTACATTCTCGCTGTCATACGGTCTTTGCCAGCCAGTATCGGGAGCAGCCCGTCTCTGGAACACGCGTTTTCCAATCCCCCAGCAGTCCACACGCGTGCACAGGCCTTGGGCAGGCCCCCATGCGGCTGGGAGGGCTTTGTCGCAGAAGACACCTTTCAGTAAATGAGTGACTGGTCTCCAGCTGACGGGGGCTTGGCTGGGAGAGGGGACAGCTGGGTGGTCACAGGGGTGTTAGCTGCAGCTGAGGGGGAAGTTTTGCAGAAATTCTTGTATAATCTTAGATGGCTTCTTAATTAAAGGAGACCAGGTAATAAATAACTTTTTAATTCCATTAAAACGTATCCAGCAAATGAACGGGTGCTTGCTGTGTGCCAGGCCCGTGACCAGACTTGAGGAGAGCAGCGACGGCGGAGACAAGTGAGAGGGTTGTTGCAGTGCGGGGGGTCGCGTGCGGGCCGCCCGGGGCTGCCTCCCGGGTCAGCAGAGGCGGCCGCGTGGTTACGGCGGGGCTGAGGCGCTGCCCGCGCCTGCCCGGGGCGGGGCCCGTAGTCCCGTGTCAGTGTGGACGCTGGTCGTGAGGAAGACATGCCCTGGGATCAGGGGTTAGGAGGTGGGGCCCCAGGGGGCTCTGCAGGCGGGGCTGCAGCAGGGGAAGGCAGGCAGCGCCAGAACCTTCCGCTGGGCTCCCAGGACTGACCGCCTCCCTCACTGCGCCTCTTCCCCTGCACACTCGTCACCTGCACGGGGGCCCTGGTGCTGGTCCCACACTTGCTAAATGTCATCCTAAATATAGGAAAGGGGTATCACAGAATGCTCTTCAGCATCTAGTATTCAAGATCCCTGGGGGCCCAGGTCCAGCCAGACAGAGGCAGGTTTGAAACACGCTGGGGGCAGAACGGGGGAAGACCCCTCCCCTGACTGGACGGAAGCTGGAGCGTCTTTGTTAGGGCTGACCCCTGCCCCGCCCAGAAGCCTCTCTGTGACTCAGCCCCGCGGGGCCGTGTGGCTCACCCCAGCCCCTGCTGAGCCAGTCCCTGGACCTGCCCAGCTTCACCCCGCGTTCCTTGGGTCGAGCAGGCCTGCAGGGCATCGGGACGCCTTGTGCAGCCCCACAGATTCCTGGGCGTGGGGAGGGCAGGCTGCCCCGGGCCAGGGCCCTGTCACAGGGCCCTCACCGTTGCTCCCAGCAACTGGGAGAGATTAGTGCAGCTGTCGGATGTCAGTTCTCTGGTCGGGACGCGAGGGAGGGCAGGGAGGGTGGGCAGGAGGAGAGAGGAATGTCTGAGGCGGGTGGAGCCCGGACGAGAGGTTGTTTGCACTCACCCCTTCTCGCCTCTGAAGACCGAACAGGAAAAACGAAGCATGAAATCCTTTTAAAAGAGGAATGTCAGTCCCTCAATTAAAACACTATAATGAGCAGGATGTCCAGTATCTCGAGGAAGCGAGCAGGGTGCCTGCCCCTTTCTCAGCAAGGCGTTTCACAGGTTCTGATGACGGGGTGTGGGGAGGACTCCTGGAGAAGCCGCTCTGCAGGGCCCCGGACAGTGAGGATGTGACCTGGGGCGTACAGAGCCCGGGGGCACCTGCCGTCTCCGAGCTCCGAACAGCAGCCCCCTGCAGTCTGACCTGTGGCCGGCATCTCAGTGACCTTGGGCTCAGCCTCCCCGTCTGGAAGATGGACTTGGGGACCGTTGTGAGGATGAGGGGGCAGCCGCAGTGCTCATACTGTAATACTCAGTGAACATTTACTTCTGATACTAACGTTTAGAACACGTGTTGTTTTTAATGGTTTAAGCCTCACAACACTTAGAACAGTTACGGGTTCCCGTCGCTCCCTGGGATTCCCATTCCGGTGACAGAGAGGAGGCAGCAAATTCCGGGGCTTCTCCAGGTGCTGCTGACGTTTACTTGACCGAGAACAGGCGAGCAATGTGGCCTTTAGTCTTTATCGTAATAAAGAGCCACCTTTATCTCCTTTCGCTTTTGCAAAGATTGGGTAACTGAACGGCAATCTAAAATTCGTTTTGCGTCCTGCCTCCCAAATGATGTGATCCAACTATGCAGAACCCCCGGCGGTCAGAAGCTTGAATGGACTTCGTGCCTTCAAACTACCATGCGTCGCCTCCCTTAGATGATTGGGGAAACCTGAGATTCTAAAGAAATGTGTTTCCTGATGTTTGAAATTTGCCAAAGCAGTCCTTCGAAAATGTGCTTAGCCGAGTGGGGAGAGAAAAAGTTTTTAACCCTTTCTTGGGGCGGTAGGGGTCAGCTGTCTGTCCCTTAACTGGGAAACATGATGGAACAGCGTGGGAGTAAGGGTCACCAGATGAACAGGGAGTTAACGAGCAAACCACGCGATGGGTTAGGCCCAGAATTGTTTAGCCACGGCCTTAAGACACGTTTTTTTAAAGCTTCTTCACGGCCTCATCTTCCACTTCAGATCCCTCTGCTGGCGATCTTGCCTCTACATTTATCTTGACTTGACTCTGTCTTCTGTGGATGTGTGAGCTCCCCGCCCACTGTGGATCCTTCGGGAGGGTTACTTGGGAAACCCGCGCCAACTGTGGCTGCTGGTTCCCGGCTTCATGGCTGAAGCCTTCATCGTGACTCAGTCCTGCTGATTTTCTGTCAGCCCTACTGTGAGGCCGCTCCTTCCTGTCCCCCTCACCCTGCACAGAGCCCACGCCCGCCCAACGCGTGCCCACCCCAGCCTAGGATTCTGCAGTTTTTGTCTGAAAACTAGCCGAGGAGGAAGGAAGGGCGTGAGTGGTGAAGAACGGCCTCTGCGGCCGTCTGCCCCGTTGGCTGCGCCGTGCTGCGTGTCAGTCTTCACCCCATGTGTTTAAGGTCCTGACTCCTGCTTTGTTGAGACTAGCGTGGATCTGGGCCTGAACCTGAACGTCCCTCATTTGCATTAGAGCCTTGTGAGAACCGAAACGGACGATCCCAGCCACCAGAGGCGAGCACTCCCCAACCTCCTGGAGCCGTGGCCCCACCGCAGCCTCTCTGTCCCATCCGCCTGCTGCAGGAGCCAAAGCTGAGCTGGGACCTGCAGGGGGGCTCAGGATCAGTGTGGCTTTCCGCTCCCGTGGGGGTCAGCCTTCTCTGACCACATCCGCGGCGCTCTTTGCAGTGCAGGCAGTGTTGGGGCAGAGCCCCAGTGCCGAGGGACCCTGACTGTGTGTGGTCTCTGGAGGAGAAGGGACGGGGCGGGCCCGTGGTGCGGGCGCCTGGGATCCACTGCCTCCCTCCAGCTCCGGCAGCCCCCGGTCCTGCCTTCTGTTCCTTTCAATCCCGGGGCCCACGATGGAAACTTGGCTCACTCCACTGCATGCTGCCCCTGAGGCATTTCTCTCCCCTGGGACCCCCAGCCCAGCCTTTCCTGTCTCCACCTCACCCCTCCCCACACCGCTGCAGGTGCTGCCGTGGCAGGCGGAACAGACAAGCCTCAGACAGAGGCCTCCCCCTCCGCTTCCAGAAGCTCCAGCTCTGCAGGCCCCCAGACTTCAGCCCCCCACCCCCCACCCCAGTAAACTGCTGCCCCTGCCCCAAAAAAGAGCATCCCCGTGGGAGAAAGGAGCCCACAGCTGGAGGATTGCGGTGCCCTCCCAGCGTTCTGGACTAAATGGGCTTCCTTTCTCCTCACACCACTGGCCAGCATGTGCTGGAATTCAAATGTTCTGGGTATAGCGGGCCCTGGTGAGCTGCCTGGGGCACAGAAACAGCGCTCCTGTGAGCAGAAGGATTTGGCATTCACATGTAGGTGGTCGTCCTTGCGTAAGGCGAGGGCAGGCAGGATGTCCATATTGGTTTTCATCCCTGAGTTTCGTTAAGTAATCGCATGTTTACTCAAATTTGTTTTCTTTATGGCAGTCTATTTCAGTGTGTGGCTTAAAAAGAAAAAAAGTTTTGTTCTCTGAAGAGTGGATGGAATTTTATTACCTTCTTTAAGCCCTGCAGCTATATACACTTCCCCCATTAAATGCATTTATCTTACTGACAGCGAAGTTAGTTTCCACTCGGAAAAGTCGCCCTCAGCTTCCAACTTTGGGCCACCTCGGATCTGTAGTCTCCCTCTGGCGCGTCGTCAGATCACTTGCAAAATGAAATTGTCCTCTGGCACCCCCTCTGCTGTGTCTCCAAGCACAGTTCCACTCCACCTAAATATTTTACAGCGTGCTGTTCACGAGTTCCTGGCAGGGTTGAAAGATCCCCGCCCCTTCAAACTGGGGGGTGAGGGGAGAGTGCTGGGGACCACTCGACCAGAGGCTGTGGCCCTCGCGACGGCGCCAGGCCCGAGTGAGGTTAGCAGCCAGCCTCAGGCCCGTGTCTGCAGCCAGCAGCGCCGCCCGCAGATGTGCAGTGACCCCCACTGGACCTCCAGAGGAACCGAGTGTCTGGCTGACAAAGGCAGCCTAGCCATCTCTGGGTGACATTCTCCTGCTGTGGTTTCACTTAAAGTCTGTCCACAGACAGAGGTCCAAGTATGGCACAGGAGGCAGCGTTTTTCCCCCAGGAGGGTTCGTTCCTTCCATTCAGCCAGCCTCTCGAGGTGCTTCAGATTTCAAAGCAGGGTATTTTGCTTTTTTCCCTCTGTCACTTTTTGAGAAGTTTGTTTGTGAGATGACAGGCCGTATCGTATCAGAAGTGAAACAGGAGCACCTTGGTTGAAATCTTGTGGAAACAGAGGTGTGATGTGGTGGACGGAGGGCTCGTTTCATGTCATGGAAGGCTCTGAGTTGGGGCTGTGGCTCCAGGGTGAAGTGTGGCGGACGGCTGCTGAGGAAGGAGGCAGAGGGCATGGGACAGGGACTGGAAAGGACACCCGTTCCTCCCAGGGTGTCCCCAGGTGGACCAGCGTCAGGGGAGGCCCTCTGCTGTTCTGTGAGGTTCTTGGGTGCACAGGACAGGGCGTCCCTTTGAAACTAAAATTCCACGTTTTCTGCATTTTCGTGTTTGCTGGTAGTTCCCAGGAAACGGGTTATGGTTTTTGTTCCTAGCACGGCAAAGTGATGGTGACGTTTGGTCTAGTAGCTTGCAGTTCTCCAAGCATAGTGCTAGCTTTGTTAACAGTTACAGTAACTCTGAAGGTGCTGCCCACATTCAGATGGGAGAGAACAGGGCCCCGCAGCAAGGGAGAGAGCTCTTCCAGACTGCAGCCACAGTGGCTCAGAGATTCCAGACCTCTTGCTTGCTTCTCACTGTCATTGATTTTCCCAGCTTGTCTGACATAAGAGGCAGCTGGTATGCTTGCTCACCTGCAGATTCCTGGGTCCCTCCCTAGTTCCTCTGATGCCAGCCCATCTGCCATGGCCCTGGGAACCTGGTTTGCACAAGGTCCTGAGGAAGTCTTATCTCAGCCACGTCTGGGAAGTTTTACACAGCAGGCAGCTGGAATACAGATAAAACAAGCTGTCCAAGGCCACCCACTCCGACTACCCACTCCCAGCGTCTGGGTCCCATGCCCAGGGCCCATCGCTCCACACCCGCCTTCCTTGGGGATGTGGCCTGTGGCTGGCACCGAGCGCTTCTGGCCCGTGTGTGGTGAGCACCCACCATGCGTGAGACTTGGTCCTACGTGCCAGAAATGGGAGGGGATTGAAGGCCAATAGGAGAATGGAGGAGGAAATAGATATTCCTAGATAAATTCACGGCTGTGAGAGCAGGCAGTAAACCTGCTTCACCGCCTTCCAAGTCACCCTCATGCCCTGAGTGACCCATGTGTGATGCCTCATGTGGAATGCCAGTACAGCCCACACTGAGGCCATGGGTGCTCAGAGAGATCTCTGGGGGCACAAGCGCAAAGTAATAGGGTTTTTTGGTTTGTTTTTTTTTCCATTTTTATATTTTATTCCTTGGAAGAAAAGCTATGACCAAACTAGACAGCATATTAAAAAGCAGAGACATTACTCTGCCAACAAAGGTCCATCTAGCCAAAGCTATGGTTTCTCTAGTAGTCAGGTATGGATGTGAGAGTTGGACTATAATGAAAGTTGAGTGCCGAAGAATTGATGCTTTTGAACTGTGGTGCTGGGGAAGACTCTTGAGAGTCCCTTGGACTGCAAGGAGATCCAACCAGTCCATCCTAAAAGAAATCAGTCCTGAATGTTCATTGGAAGGAGTGATGCTGATGCTGAAGCTCCAATACTTTGGCCACCTGATGAGAAGAGCTGACTCTTTGGAAAAGACCCTGTTGCTGGGAAAGATTGAGGGCAGGAGGAGAAGGGGACAACAGAGGATGAGATGGTGGGATGGCATCACCAACTCAATGGACAGGACTTTGAGTAAACTCTGGGAACTGGTGATGGACAGGGAAGGCTGGCATGCTGCAATCCATGGGATTGGTCAAAGAGTCGGACCCGACTGAGCAACTGAACTGAACTGAATATGCCTGGTACACATGCGTGCAAATACATGTGTGTATATAAATCCAAAAAGATGCATAACACACACACTTCTCAGACAGCAAGCCGATTTGAGACATATGCTTTAAATAAAAAACCTTTCAACTCTAAGGCTGAAAGTCCAGCAAGAGTGCAGCCCTCTGCCCATGCGCACCTGCTCACCTGCAGTTGACATGCCGGCTGCTGAGAGTCAGGACTGTCTCTCCCCAACCTGTTCATGTCAGTAATGCTTGTAATTATTTGCTGTATAAGCTAGTTAATTATTTTTTATATATAAAGAATAGTCTCTATGAAAACGAAGTTGGGCAGACTTGCACATAATTCAGATTGGGTAGGTTTTGTTATTTGTTTTTCTGTCAAATGTAGGGTGGACAAGACCCGTGTGAACAGGCGAGAGGAATGATCATGAGAACCTAGGTGCCGGTTGAGTTTGGTGTGCAGAAATCTCAGTTCTTGCTCTACCTTAGATCGTCTAAAGCCAGAAAGCAAAGATGTCGTATCACAGTGCCTCACACCGTGAGAAGGACATCGATCTCCACTCGGTGGAAGTAGACCTTGGCCCCCAGCAAAGACGGGTGAGGGAGCAAATTGTGGGCTCTCGTTCCACAGTAGGTACGTTCTGTAAAGGCTCCAGGAACGCAGAGCTAGCAGGCACTGGACCGCTGCTCCTGGAGGAAACATAGGGTTTGCTTCCTGCAAGCCTCTGCTCACATTTTCATGTAGTAATCAGTACATAAACTTGTTTTATTAAGTGTATTTCTGTTTAATATATACCACTGACGCCTCACCATTGAACTGAAACAGCTGACGGCACTGTAGCTCATCTCACACACGCATTTTTCTCCGCAAAGCCCGTCATGGGTTCCGGCTGTTGGGGACACTGGGCATCTCTCAGCACTGCTCTTGGTGACCATTTTAAACAGAATCATCAGGAAGAGGCCCCGGGACGCTAGAGAAGTGGCAGCAAAGAGACAACGAGAAGGCCACTCGCTCACAGTCAGAGCTGAAGCGAACGAGCAGAGCAGCCCCTTGACCAGGCCCAGTGGGGAGCGTGTGTCAAGCGGCTGGCTCCTCCCGCCCTGTCCCGGAGCGTGCCACAGATGCTGATGTGGGTTTGCAGATTTTAGCAAGGTGGCAAATTCACACACACTGAATCTGCAAATGAGGGTCAACAGAATGGTTTAGATTAAGTGAAATATTTAATGTGTGTGGTTTTTTTAAAATGAAGTTCCCACCCTACCCCTTTACCTGACTTTGCTCAAGGAGCCTGCCTCTGGCAGATGGAGCGCGCCCTGCTGTCTTCCCTTGCTGAGGGGGACAGGGCCTCGACTTCCAGTGTGATGGGGCCATCACACTCGCTGGGTTGCTAGGGGGCCGTGAGCTTAGATGTTTGTTGCGAGGTCCTGGTGCTGGTGAAGATTAACCGTAAATACTCTGCAAATATTCTACACAGAATGTCTGTCGTCAGTGCTCGTGGTTAACTGGGAGGAGGGAGCCCTCGTAGACCTCTGGGGTGAGGCGCCCAAGGGCCCGCCACTGACGGCCCCCTGTCTTGCTGACCTCTCACCTCACCTGCCAGAGAAGGCACAGACCAGCTTCCAGGCCGTTCCTTCACCTGCTCCAGGCCCAGACAGGGCAGAGAGGAAAGCTGACGATGGGGGGTTGGGGGAGGGGGGCGGTGGGGCAGGAGGATCTGAACAGTGGCAAGAAGCAGGGCCCAGGGACACGGAAGCCGCGCTGTACCGGCCACAGCTGCAAGATCTTTCCACACCTAAAGGCATCGGGCTCCCTGCAGCCGTCACTGCCCCCAAGCCTTTATCACCATTGGTGAGCTTAAGCAGCGGCCCCTCGAGAGGGGGTTGTGTTCCGAGTGGCTCATGGGAACCCGCTGTGCTAAATTTAATGGAATGATAACACTGAATCTCAACAGTGAGAGGGTAGGCGTGTCAAGAGGATGAGGAGGTGGAGACACGGGATCACGATGGCTGGGCCATCACGGCCCGACATAGGAATGGAGCTGCACAGACTTGGCGCTGGCCTTGGTGCCACCTGTGAAACTCAGCCACCTCATGCGTCATGTGTCATCTTTGGTTTGCAGAAAATTTCAAAGCCAAAAGAGTTTCCCTTCAGGTGTGTGGAGTGTCAGCTCGGGCAGGTTGCTGTACCCCTCTGTGCCCCAGGTTCCTTCTCAAAAAGCAGGAAAAAGACCTGCCTGGGATTTCTGTGGGAGCATATGCGGATGTGTATGTGGTTGGAAAGAGGTGCTGTCCAGGGGGACCGCCTGCGATTCTGGGAGCACCCCAGGTCTACACTGCCTGACGCGGCTGAACCTGTGAGATGGACCCCCTGTGACTGGGGATGTTTCAGTCCCGTTTAGATAAGGCTCTCATGGCGTCTGTATGCAGTGCAGGTCTGGAGGGTGTGGGTGATGTCCTTATGGTGGTTGGGCTCAGTGAAGACCTAGGAGACGGATCTGAAATGTGGAGGAAACGGAGACACCGTCACATTATGAAGTGGCGTTATATCATGCATCCATGTGGCCCAGGCCAGGTCAGGTGTATGTGATCATCTCTTGAGTTTGAGCTTGATAGCCTTCCCTCTGTTGGTGGACTGCATTTGTAAGAGCCCTTCTAGGGCAGGGCGGGGAAGGCAATGGCACCCCACCCCAGTACTCTTGCCTGGAAAATCCAATGGACGGATGACTTTTTATACAGTGATCAATGCTACAATAGTCTTCCGTTCCCAGATCGTGGTCCCCAGATCAGCCGTATCAGAATCACCTGGGAACCTGTTAGAAATGCAAAGTCTCAAGTTCCACCTTGGCTTCTAATGAATTCGAAACGCTAGTGCCCGGACCCTGAAATTTCTGTTTTTACGTGTCCTACGGGTGATTCCGATGCAACGCCGAAGTCTGAGAAACGCAGATCTGTTTCTAACTGATTCATGCTGCTTAAGTTCTTAGCATCAGCTATGGGGGTGGGGCGGGGAAGGCAATGGCACCCCACCCCAGTACTCTTGCCTGGAAAATCCAATGGACGGAGTAGCCTGGTGGGCTGCAGTCCATGGGGTCGCTAACAGTCGGACAGACTGAGCGACTTCACTTTCACTTTTCTCTTTCATGCATTGGAGAAGGAAATGGCAACCCACTCCAGTATTCTTGCCTGGAGAATCCCAGGGACGGGGGAGCCTGGTGGGCTGCCGTCTATCTGTCTCTTATACACATCTACCTGGAGAATCCCAGGGATGGGGGAGCCTGGTGGGATGCCGTCTATGGGGTCACACAGAGTCGGGCATGGCTGAAGTGACTCAGCAGCAGCAGCAGCAGGGCAGGGAGTCAGTTTGGTGGCAGGAGAGGGTGGGCATGTGAACAGGGCTGGCATCTTGGCTTTGCTGCTTCCTGGCTGTGTGGCCTCCACCACGTTGCCGAGCCTCCGTGTTTCCCTCTGGAGAGTGAAGGTCAGGTGGAATGCTGCCTCTGCGGGGTGCCCTCGGGAGCTGTAATTACTACTTAGAGGGCAGGGGCATCGCAGTGGGGCTGCACGGCCTCCGTCACCCGCTCCAGTTCCGCTGCAGGGCTTGATCACCGTTTCCCCCAGTCACACATTAGGGATGCTGCTCTGACTGCTCCAGCTGCTGTGGAAATCTGTGTTTTCTGGCTTCTGAACATTTCTGATCATCAGAATCCACGGAGCTGGGGGCGGGACGTGTTCCCTCCACGTGATGTAAACGTAGGTTAGAGCAGGTGGCCTCAGGTTCCCAGCCCTGTTCACGCCTGTGCCGTCTGCACAGATGGAGTGCCGGGGGCCAATGGGACCTCTTTTTTTTTTTTTTTTTTTTTAAGGAGTTTAGTGTCGCTCACCAGGAGCTAGTTGGCTTCTTGACGTCATAGCCTCTTTATTTTGCTCACTTGAAATGAACCAGGAGGAAACCCCACGCGGCTGGCGGATGGGCGGAACCTCGGCCGCAGCCGCCACCTCACCGCCTGCGCTCTCTCCTGGCAGGTGCGACGTCTGCTGCGTCACCTTTCGCACACACCGCGGCCTGCTGCGCCACAACGCGCTGGTCCACAAGCAGCTCCCCAGGGACGCGGTGGGACGGCCTTTCATCCAGAACAACCCTGCCATCCCCGCCGGCTTCCACGATTTGGGCTTCACCGACTTCTCCTGTCGGAAGTTTCCCCGCATCTCTCAGGTACGCCATCGGCCAAAGCGGGGCCCAGCTTCCCCACCCGAGGCAGGCTCTCCTTAAAACGCTGCCCTTTGGGCTAGGTCTGCCCCTCACAACCCTAGCTGAATTGAATCTGTATTGTTAACCGTGGTTCTTTAACATGCATATCACAGCTAAATATCTCTGGCATTGTAGTTTCTATTCAAACGTTCTGGGTCATTGTTAGCCTGAGCGTATGAAACACTTTGACGGTCATTCTTTCAAATTTTTAAAAATCGAGGTAGAAGATACCAACAGTGAAATTCTTCAGAAGCCCCAGGCTCAGTGTCTTATTCTGTATGTATACACTCACGTGCATACGTCTGTGTGCACACACCCACATGTACACGCATGCATACATCCGCGCGTGTACCCACGTCTGTGCGCTCCTGTAGCCCCAGCCGCCACCGCCCCCATTCTCCCTTGAGGCCCTTTCCAGGCGGTGCCCGCCACCCACAGTCAGAGGAATCGCGGTCTCCACTGATGGCAGGGAGTTACCATCAGTTAGGTTTGTAGGGACCCCACTCCAGTACTCTTGCCTGGAAAATCCCATGGATGGAGGAGCCTAGTAGGCTGCAGTCCGTGGGGTCGCCAAGAGTCAGACGCGGCTGAGTGACTTCACTTTCACTTTTCGCTTTCATGCATTGGAGAAGGAAATGGCAACCCACTCCAGTGTTCTTGCCTGGAGAATCCCAGGGACGGGGGAGCTGTCTATGGGGTTGCACAGAGTCGGACACGACTGAAGTGACTTAGCAGCAGCAGGTTTGTAGGGACCACGTTTTAAGAGAGAGGACCCAGCCTCTGTGGTGGTGGTACTTCCCGGCACTTTGCTGCCGCTCTGCCCAGAGGCCCTGGAGACTGCCTCCCTCTTCAGGCAGCTGGGGTTCCTAAGGTGCTTAGTAGCTGGTGCTCCTTTCTCAGGCCAAGGGGTGTTAGCGCCAGGGAAAGGTGGGCTCCCCCCGGGCGGCGGGGAGGGCCCGGCCAGGCCTGCTGTGCAGCCAGGACTGGTGGCTGACTCCTCTCCGCCGGCTTTCCCGCAGGCTTGGTGCGAAACGAACCTGCGCAGGTGCGCCAGCGAGCAGCACCGCTTCATCTGCGACGCGTGCGACAAGGCCTTCCCCATGCTCTCCTCGCTCACCCTGCACAAGCAGACGCACGGGGCTGCCAGCCAGAGCCCGGACCGGCTGCAGGCCAGGCCCCCGCCAGGCGGCGACCTGGACCAGAAGGTCTTCCTGGCGGTGCTGGGCCTGCAGCACGCGGAGGACGTGCGGCCCGCGCCTGCCGAGGAGCCGCCGCCAGACGACAACCAGGCCATCCAGCTCCAGGCACTGCGGTGCCAGCTACCTCAGGAGCCCGGCTGTGCCGGCCTGCTCAGCCTGGCCCCCTTTGACGCCGCTGCCCTGGGCGGGGCGCTCGCCGTCCTCCCGGCCACGGCGGACAGCGTGAAGCACTTGGCCCTGCAGCCCTTCCAGAAGGGCTTCATCATCCAGCCCGACAGCAGCATCGTGGTGAAACCCATCTCCGGGGAGCCGGCCATCGAGCTGGCGGATATCCAGCAGATCCTGAAGATGGCTGCCGCTGCGCCGCCGCAGGTCGGCCTCCCGCCGCTGGCCAAGGCGCCCGCCGCGCCGCTGCAGGCCGTCTTCAAGCACATGCCCCCTCTGAAGCCAAAGCCCCTGGCCGCGCCGCGCACAGTGGTGGCCACGTCCACGCCCCCGCCCCTGGTCAACACCCAGCAGGCCTCCCCCGGCTGCGTCAGCCCCAGCCTGCCCCCGCCGCCACTGAAGCTCCTCAAGGGCGCCGCGGAGGCGGGCCCCGGCACACACCTGCTGCCGCCCAAGTCGGGGGCACAGCTCTTCCTGCAGCCACCGCGCCTCGAGCTGCCTGGCCAGGCCGAGGTGAAGACGCAGCTGGAACAGGACAGCCTCCTGGAGGCGCTGCTGCCGCTGAGCGTGGAGGCCAAGGTCAAGCAGGAGGTCGCGGAGGGGGACCTCCAGGCCATCGTGGCGGGCCCCGGCGGCAGGAAGGCACCAGCCGTGCGCAAGGTGCTTTACCCCTGCCGCTTCTGCAGCCAGGTGTTTGCCTTCTCGGGCGTGCTGCGCGCGCACGTGCGCTCCCACCTGGGCATCTCGCCCTACCAGTGCAACATCTGCGACTACATCGCCGCCGACAAGGCCGCGCTCATCCGCCACCTGCGCACGCACAGTGGCGAGCGGCCCTACATCTGCAAGATCTGCCACTACCCCTTCACGGTCAAGGCCAACTGCGAGCGGCACCTGCGCAAGAAGCACCTCAAGGCCACGCGCAAGGACATCGAGAAGAACATCGAGTACGTGACGAGCAGCGCGGCCGAGCTGGTGGACGCCTTCTGCTCCCCCGACACGGTGTGCCGGCTGTGCGGCGAGGACCTGAAGCACTACCGCGCGCTCCGCGTCCACATGCGCGCGCACTGTGGCCGCGGCCTGGGCGGCTGCCCCAAGCCGCGCAAGCCCTTCGAGTGCAAGGAGTGCAGCGCCGCCTTCTCGGCTAAGCGCAACTGCGTCCACCACGTGCTCAAGCAGCACCTGCACGTGCCCGAGCGCGACATCGAGAGCTACGTCCTGGCGGCCGACGGCCTGGGCCCCGCAGACACGCCCGCTGAGGCCCCAGGCCGCGCCGACGAGGGCGAGCGCAAGCCCCTGGCCGCCTTCCTGGAGCCCCAGAACGGCTTCCTTCCCGCGGGCCCCGCCCAGCCTCTGCCCCCACACGTTGCAGTCAAAGTGGAGCCCGCCGGTAACTTCGCCGCCGACTTCAACGAGCCCCTGGACTTCTCCCAGAAGGGCCTGGCCCTGATCCAAGTGAAGCAGGAGAACGCGGCTGCCTTCCTGAGCCCCTCCGCCCCGTACGACTGCTCCATGGAGCCCATCGACCTGTCCATCCCCAAGAACTTCCGGAGAGGAGACAAGGACGCGGCTGCTCCCGGGGAGGCCAAGAAGCCTGAGCAGGAACCCGGGAGCAGCGAGCAGGCCTCCCCGGGCCCAACGGCCTGCCCCACGCTGCCGGCGACCTTGGGCGCCAGCGGGACCCTGGAGAAGCCAGGGGTCCCCGCCGCAGCATCCTCGGCGGCCAGCCCTCTGGAAGCTGCGGCGCTGTCCCTGCCGGGCCCCCTTCAACTTGCCGTGCCCCTCTACTCCTCAGCCCTGGGCAACGGTTCTCCGCTCCTGGGCAGCTCCACCCTCGGCAGCCCGGCCTTGCTGCGGCCCCTGCGCCCCAAGCCCCCCCTGCTCTTGCCAAAGCCCCCTGTGACGGACGAGCTGCCCCCGCTGGCCTCCATCGCCCAGATCATCTCATCCGTGTCCTCGGCCCCCACCTTGCTGAAGACCAAGGTGGCCGACCCGGGGCCGGCAGGAACCGGCAGTGCTGCCGCAGCCTCAGACGGCATCGGGGGTGCCCTCCCCAAAGCCACCACCGACATCACCAGCCCGAAAGAATCCAGTGACTCACCCCCTGCTGCCAACAGCCCAGAGGCAGCCTCGCCCACCGAGCAGGGACCAGCTGGCTTGTCGAAGAAGAGGGGCCGGAAGAGGGGGACGCGGAGCCGGGCGCGCAGCAGCGGCGGGGTGGACCTGGACTCCAGCGGGGAGTTCGCCAGCGTCGAGAAGATGCTGGCCACCACGGACACCAACAAGTTCAGCCCATTCCTGCAGAGCGCGGAGGACGACGCGCAGGACGAGGTGGCCGCAGCCCCCGCAGACCACAACGGGCCCAGCGACGAGGAGCAGGGCAGCCCGCCCGAGGACAGGCTGCTGAGGGCGAAGCGCAGCTCCTACGCCAACTGCCTGCAGAAGATCAGCTGNCTGCAGAGCGCGGAGGACGACGCGCAGGACGAGGTGGCCGCAGCCCCCGCAGACCACAACGGGCCCAGCGACGAGGAGCAGGGCAGCCCGCCCGAGGACAGGCTGCTGAGGGCGAAGCGCAGCTCCTACGCCAACTGCCTGCAGAAGATCAGCTGCCCGCACTGCTCGCGGCTCTTCCCCTGGGCCAGCTCCCTGCAGAGGCACATGCTCACGCACACCGGTAAGAGGGCGGGCAGCGAGGAGGGGGGCGCTGTGGCGGCCCTCCTCTGCACCCCGAGTCCCGGCTTGTCCTCCTCCTCAGGCCCAGGAGTGGGGGGGCTTGCCTGATGGCCCAAGAGTCAGTACCCAGAATGGCCTGTCTCCATCGTCTGGGCCCCCAAGGGCGTCTGGCAAAGGGAGGTGTTGGGGTGTTTTCAGGTGCCGTGGTCCTGGGCCATCTCCTCCCTCAATTGGGAGGAGGCAGCTAGGGGAACGGGGACTCTGACAGAAGAATTTGCGTCCCATCCTCAAGGCAGCTTTTAAAACTGCAAACATTCTGTGATGTTCTTTGACTGCTGTGTACCCTAAAGGGAAATGCTGCAGGTTGTGCAGCCACTTCCGTTCACTGAGGCGGCCACACCTTCTCCTGGTTATCGTGATCAGTGTCAGACTAGTTTTAGGGTTTAAAATTTTTTTTACTTGTACTAAGGTGGATTGTTCCAGAGAAACACGTGAATATATTCTTCTAAGTAACAGGTTTAAGTTGTCAAACAGGTACCCCCAGAGTATTTTTCAGATGTTTTTATATATTGATTTTTAAAGAGACGCTTAAGATAAGAAATACACTTTAAGTGATTTGACTCCAGGTATCTAATGGTCAAGTGACCATCTTAGTTCTGAGTCACTGAGGATTCAAACAGGATTTGTATCTTTGAACTAAGAGTCGTTTGGGTGAGATTCTTAACTTTTGGAGATGACCACCCAGATATAAATTGATCAGACCTGAAACAGAAGAGCTGTGCAGTACAAGACTGCCAGATAAAATGCAGGACCCCAGTTAAGTCTTGGATTTCAAATAAACAACAGGTGATTTTTAGTGTATGCATCTCCCATGTACTGTTTGGGGTAGGCTGAAGGGGCACACGGGGAGGGGATGGCAGAGCCGTTGTGGGTGACAAGGGCCCCGGGGGGCTTCAGGAGGAAACCGTTTCTCAGAAAGCACCCCCCACGGCAGTCTCTCTTGCCACCCTGTTGGGGTGGTGCCCGCCTGTCACCTGCAGGGTCTCTGAGAAGTGAACACTCCTCTTCCGACTTCTCAGCAGCCAGCTGGTCGGGTCTGAGGAGCCGACGCTGCCTGGCCACTGGCACTGCCTGCCCACTCACTCCTCCGCCGGGCCCAGCAGGTCCCCCCGACTCTCGGATTTTCTGTTCTCTTCCCGGCAAGCCCACGGTCTCCCTGAGAGGACAGTGCGGCAGGTGCTTCCTCTACGGACTTGTGCCAAGCCTCTGCAGGCATCTGGAAGGAGTTCCCTTAAAGTGCCCAGGCGTCGTCTTGGTTTAAGATTTGGAGGCGGGGGAGAGGGGAGTGGGAGACGGGGCAGGTGGGGGCAGACATGACCTTGTCTTCCCCGCTCAGTCACCGCGCCCAGGTTCTGTCCCTGTCTGTCTGCCCTGTGTTCCTGCCGTGGGCATCACGGGCCTCGTCTCTGGTGGGCGGAGCAGCCCTCCAGAGCTCGTCTTGGTGATGGGCCATGAGGGCCATGCTGTCCCCATCTTGCCCGGAGGAGACTGAGGCTCAGGGCAGGTTGAGTGATTGGCCTGCAGGCGTTCTGGTGGTCCTGGGTTGGGAGCCTGGCCGAGTCCCCTGCCTCCACCCCTGCCCTCTCTGAGGATGTGGTGGGTGTGCGTGTCCCGACCTATCCCCAAGGCACAGGTTGGGGAGGTGGTTTGAGACAAGGTGCAGCATGGCTGTGGACCCCGAGCTGCTGACAGGATGGTGTTAGCCACACACTTCGGCCCGGACGGAAGCCGGCGCCCCGTGGGCTCAGTTGCCCTCCTCTGCTCTTTCACAGCCTCGGCTTCCAGAGGCAATCTCTGCATCAAGTTGGTTAGTGATTTTAGGGAGCGTTCAGCAGCAGGGACAGGAAATTCCAACATCTCTGCAGGGTCTCCCAGACATGTTTGCAGGCCATCCCGCCACCTAAACAGGCAGCATTAAGTAGCCCAGGGTTGGGTGTCCAGCTGGGGGTTCGCTGTTGCTCAGGCAAGGGCCGTGTGGTCTCAGCCCTCTCTCTGCGTGACTCAGGTTCTAAGAACTGTGTCTCAGGAGGAAGCTGGCATGGCTGGCACATTCCATGTCCTGGCGCGGTCTGCACTCACAGCTCCTTCCTCCTTCCACTCCCCTGCTGGCCCGGGGCATCTAGTTGAGGGGGGCCGCCCTGGTTCCTTCCTTCTCAGCCTGACCAGTCCGCCTCTTTAGAAGATGGCTCACTGGTTTCCGCCTTTTCCCCTTGTGAGCATCTCGTGTGTTTTCAGGCTACAGGTAGAAGAGACGGTACCAGAAAATGGTTCATTTCAGCCCCACCCAACTTCCTCCTGGTGAAATGGAGCATTGGGACACTGTGAGGGCTGAGGTGCCTCCAGCTCTGCCAGTCCTAGTCCCTGGCCTCGCCCACTTCCTCGTGATTGGTCTCACTGATCTTTCTTGCCAGCCTGGATCCCACCTACCTCTCCCACCCTCTGTTCACAGACACCGCGCTTGGGCTGGAGTCTGTGGGATGCACGCCTCAGTGTGGAGAGCGCTCCCAGTAGGATGACATGCCTCAGTGTGGAGAGTGCTCCCAACCTCACTGGGGTTTGACAGCTTTTCACTTTCTTAAGCGGCAGCTCTGGGAGTGTCTTCCTGGCCAGCCCTGCGTCATCTCTGCCTGATCCTGAAAGAAAGAGACCCGGGGGCAGGAGGGCAATGGAGAGCTGGCTGAGGGGGCGAAGCCAGGTCATCACTCTTACTCTGGGCGTTCACCCTTTATTCCCTCCTGCCCTGGCTGCCAGACAGCACCATGTGCCTCTTGTAAAATTTCTCTCTTCATTACTTGACTGTTCCAACACCGCGAGTGTGGGTCGAAGGATGTCTTTGGTGCAAAGGCAGCTGCCTGTGGTCACAGGTGCATTTAGAAACAGCCCTGCTGACGCAGTCTTCCGTGGCTGTTACCGAATGGATACAATCACCAGGTACCTTCCGTACGGATCAGCAGTCAGCAAGGCTTTTCTGAAGACTGTGACAATAAGACACTAGAAGGGTTCTCGTTTCCTCTGTCCATGCAGTCTGGAGGGCACGCTGCTGCTTAAAATGTGTGACTTACGCAGTGAAAGGGGGACTCCTAAAGACTCCTGTTAGTTGTCACTTTGGGAATCTTCCTAATTGGATACAATACTTCCAGGTCATTGAGTTGGTTTCTAAACTTAACCTTAGCATGCATCTTCCTCATCATGAAACATCCGCCTGGCTCTTGAAACCGGCTGTAAAAGTGAAGCGTTTACCAGTGTGGAGGTCGTAGAGTACCTCGTATAGTAGGGAGAAGCAAGAAGCCAGCCGCTCTGTTTGAAATCAAGAACCAGATCACAGCTCACAGTCACAGCTTCTGACTTGTTTTATTCTCGGGCCTGTTTCTCTTGTTTTCACACTGGCCTGGCTCAGGGAGACTGTGATTGTTGCCTTTGGAGAAAGAAATGTTAAAGGGAAAATATTTTCTTCTTCCTTACAACAGAGCCTGAATAATTATTAAACATTAGGTTTGACATTCAGTGAAAAAAAGTAATTTGAAGGGCACACAAACACACAAAGAAAACATTAAAATACTTGACAACTTGTCTTCACACAAAAAGCATGACTTTCTTTTTTTTTTAACATGGGAATATTTATAAGTTTAGCACAAAACACCTGCAAGGTTTGTGAAGCACGGGTTCTCCAGTTCATCCTCTCAGGCCCACATGGAGCTCCCTAGAGTAACTTTAAAATTTTCGGCTGTTCTGGGTCC
Source organism: Oreotragus oreotragus (assembly GCA_006410675.1). Taxonomy (NCBI): domain Eukaryota; kingdom Metazoa; phylum Chordata; class Mammalia; order Artiodactyla; family Bovidae; genus Oreotragus; species Oreotragus oreotragus. Next base: position 162,994 of record SJYX01007157.1, read on the forward strand.
TTGGAAGAAAAGTTATGACCAACCTAGATAGTATATTCAAAAGCAGAGACATTACTTTGCCGACTAAGGTCCGTCTAGTCAAGGCTATGGTTTTTCCTGTGGTCATGTATGGATGTGAGAGTTGGACTGTGAAGAAGGCTGAGCGCCAAAGAATTGATGCTTTTGAACTGTGGTGTTGGAGAAGACTCTTGAGGGTCCCTTGGACTGCAAGGAGATCCAACAGTCCATTCTGAAGGAGATCAACCCTGGGATTTCTTTGGAAGGAATGATGCTAAAGCTGAAACTCCAGTACTCTGGCCACCTCATGCGAAGAGTTGACTCATTGGAAAAGACTCTGATGCTGGGAGGGATTGGGGGCAGGAGGAGAAGGGGACAACAGAGGATGAGATGACTGGATGGCATCACGGACTCGATGGACGTGAGTCTGAGTGAACTCTGGGAGATGGTGATGAACAGGGAGGCCTGGCGTGCTGCAATTCATGGGGTCGCAAAGAGTCAGACATGACTGAGCGACTGAACTGGACTGAGCTGAACTGGGTCTTCGTTGCTGTGCACGAGCTTTTCTCTCGTCGCAGCGCATGGGGCTATTTTCCGGTCATGATGCACTGGCTTCTTACCGTGCTGGCTTCTCTGGTTGCAGAGCGCAGGATCAAGGCGTGTGGGCTCGGGAGGCGTGGCTCCTGGACTCCAGAGCACAGGCTCAGTGGTTGTGGCCCTCGCGCCTCGCTGCTCAGCGGTGTCTGGGACCTTCCCGGACCAGAGGTCAAACCCCGGTCTCCTGTACTGGCAGGCGGATTCTTTACCGCCAAACCCCCAGGGAAGCCCTGCACACGACTGGTTTCTGACTCCACTTACCCGTCCTTCTAATTGCACTGTCTTTGATGGTTCTAGACATCTGTATTTAAAAACCTCTACCAACAGTCTGGAACCATCTCTCAGAAGGGAGTGGACGTCCCTTTCTTTGGCTACAGCTGATGCTCAAACTTGGGGTGTGTGGATTTGGGCAGTGCCGGTCCTTCCTGTCCAGAGGATCCCGGGCACCAGGCCCATGCTGTCCATTCCCCGGGTGTGTGGGTGCCTCTGGGGCCTGGTGATGTGCAGCGCAATCTAAATGGAAGACCAGCCCCCATCAGCGGGTCGAGGGAGCAGTGCTGGCTGGCTGCCTTGGGGTAGGGGGCAGGGGCTGGTGTCTTTCTGTCTGTCTGACCCAGGTGTGTGTGTGTGTCCAACCAGGGCAGCCCTGGGGTCATGAGATAGCAGTGAGCCCTGTTTGTTGCTATACAAAGCCTTTTCCCAGTGACCTCAGAAGCTGAGACCTTGGGACGTGGCAGCTGGGGAAAGCAGAGGGCTCCAGTGAGGCAGCAGACAGTAGCCCACCCCTGTGTCCTGAAGCCCACCCCCTCCCTTCCCCACCCCACCCCTTCTTTCCTTCTCTTCAGCGTCACTCTGTGCCCTGGCTCTGCCATGCGTCCATCCTTTCAGGCACAGATCAGGCGCCCAGAAGGAATTCCCAGAAGGAATCCTAATGGAAGGAGGGTGTGCTGGTCACAGCAGATAGGGGCCAGGACAGGCAGGTTGGTGGGGTGCTCGGGGACCCAGCTTCTTCACACTCGGGGTGCTAAGTGGAGCACATGGTCTCTGGGGAGACTCGTCCCTGCTGGCTCCTCATCTCCCACCAGCAAGAGTGTGAAGCGAGGGGGCAGATCCGACACCCCACCCCCACCCGTCTGGCTGGCTAGAGCCACAGGAGGTGAGAAGAGGTCCCACGGGAGGCACCCTGGGAAGTCCAGGACTCAGCTCTTCCTGTCCAGGTGGGCGGGTGAGACCCCTGGGGCTTGAAGAGGGCCCTCCATCCTGCCCGGTTCCCCGCTTCTGCAGTGCTGCCAGGCTGGGGATGCGCCCGGGCATCCCCGCTGTGGTGGCCACGGGCGGCGTCCTGCACGCGTCCCTCCTCTCCCCTCTGTTCTTGTTACTATGTAGATTTTTTAATTGTGAGATTTATTTTAAAGATATGTGTCTTGCTTTCATTGTTAACTTTCAGTATTTTAAAGAAAAATACCTTATCCCACTCGGGATGAGGGAAGATGATCGTTTGCCTTATTGAAGTTCTCAGTGTACATTTCTTACTGTGTTTTATTTTCTTGAAAGGGGTGGGGGGTGGGAACCAATGCCAGTGATCCCCGGAGAAGGAACCGGAAGCAGACTTTCCTTTTTCGCTGCAGTAGAAAGCCAGGTAAATATGTATTTTTTTTCCCCCAATTCAGGTCAGAAACCCTTCCCTTGTCAAAAATGCGGTGCCTTCTTTTCCACCAAATCTAACTGTGAACGACACCAGTTGCGCAAACACGGAGTTACCGCCTGTTCCCTGAGAAGAAACGGGCTTATCCCCCAGTCAAAAGAGAGTGATGGAGCCCGTGATAGCACAGGTAGTGCCTCCAGGCGGTGGAGCGGGGCGCCCTTCGCCGCCCGGCCTCCCTGTCCCTGCAGCACCCCGCGTGTCCCATCTGCTGGGGAAGGCCTGACCTTCCCCTCCTCCCCACCCCCCCAACGCCTGTTCGTGCTCTTTGCCCCCTAGAGCTGGGCGGTGCGGGAGGGTGCGCAGTCCCGCTCTTTGTAGGAACACGTCTGAGGGATGTGGAAGCCCTGGGCTGGTTTCAGAAACCCCAGCTGGGCCGAGTCCTACAGGGCAGGGATGGGCCGGCTGGGAAGGTCCTGCAGGAACCCGCGATGCCCCGCCCCCCACAGGGAGGGGCCGGCCAGGCCGAGTGTTTTCTTTTCAATAACTCTCTTCCCAGTAAAACCCTTAGTCTTGTTTGAGAAAGCACTGTGCATGTCCTTTCTTTAATCCCATCTCCGCTTGCTCCGAATCCGGGTATTATTCTCGTGTGCTGATACCGCTTCCTTCCTCCGGCCCTCCAGAGCAATTAACGGCTGCCCGTGCGTCCCCGCCACCTTTTTCCCTTCCAGCTGCTGTATTTACTCATGTTCTCTGTTGAGTGCCTTCCATGATCTCCAGCCGCTGGGGGTTTGTCTCCCTCACCCCCCGAAACAAAACCAAGCGTCGCTGCCTGTGGGTGGCTCAGACGTGGGGCTGGTGGGCTGATGCTGAGTAAGTCTTGCAGGTGTGGGCTCAGTCTGACAGATCGCGAAAGCTTGACTTTTCCCCTGTTTTGAAGCCAAGGAGACTCCCTCCCCCCACCACCCCCCGCAGGTGTCTTTTACTGCTGTTTCCTGGTCACTGTGTCCCATGCTTCCTGCCCTCAGACAGAGTGGAGCGGGAGTCCCCCTCTCCTGGGAGTGAGCGTGGCCTGGAGGGCCGGCTCTAGCCCCCAGCCACCTCGTCAGTGTTGTCAGAGATGGCGGGGGGAGCACGGCCCCCCTCGCGCCCCAAGCCAGTGAGACAGGCCTGAGACGCCCTGGCCACGCCCTCGGCCTCAGTCAGAGCCTCGGCTTCCAGGCCCACGTGACTGGCCAGGATCTGTGAGAGGAGAGGGGTCCGGGTGCCCACGGACTGCTGCCTTCGGGCCCATGGTGCTGGGTGACCTGCCATTCACCCCGCGAAGCTGGCCGCTGGGCTGGCAGGGCACAGCTTCGCTGGGACGGCCCTGCCAGTGTCTGAGTCTCGGCTGCCACATCAGGTTCCTCCCGACCCCACTCTCGCAGCCCATCAAGATTCCCAGGGGGCCGCAGGGTGCCCTTGGCCCCCACGCTGGCAGACGAGTCTTAAAGTGTAGCAGCCACGATGCACACTCTGGGTTCAGCATCTTGAGCTGTGTGATCAGGGAGCACCCAAACCAGGGTTCCTGCAGACGCGAAGCTAGTCTTAGCCTTGGGGCAGCTCCACGTCTTCAGGGTGGGGGTACTTGTTTTATAAACTGCAGTTATGAGTTTGGTTTTTCCAAGTCTCACAGCACCCTCCTCACCCCCACCCTGCCTGGAGGGTGTATAGGTTTCCTTTAAGGGACAAAGCCTCTGGAAAAAGAAAATTCAGTGAGAGTTGTAATGGGAAACCAGCATAGAGAAAATATAGGTTTGGTGTAATTGTGGTCACAGTCCGCGGTGAGAAAGAAGGCTGAGAGAGAAGACAGAGAGGAGGGTCGGGGAGCCGGAGCTCAGTGCTTTCGAGAGCTTTTCACACCAGGTGAGGGCGATGGAGGGTGGAGGTTTCTTTCAGGCTCCTTCCCATGAAAGGAAGGAGTCAGGCTTTTCTCCAAAAGTCAGGCTTTGGAGAAAAACCATAAAAACACAAAGGCGGGAAACGACCCAGGCCGTTCTTGAGGGAGTTCTAGGTTTATATGCCTAGGTGGCGTTTTCTGAAAATCCCAGAACATGTTTTGCGACATAGGTCTGACTTTCTCCATCACAGAAGGTCCCCCACCGCAGTGTGCCATACATTTTCCCCAGAGGAACCAGGACAGTGCTGGGATGGGGCAGTGTTAGCTGAAAAGGACGTGTTGATCATTCAGAGCCAGGCTGAGACTGAGGTGCACTTTGTCCCCGCGGAGGATGCTCCTGGGTCTTCCTCAGGTGATCCTTGTCGCAGCCTTCCTGTTTGTGGGCACCTGCGGGTGATTTTTCAAACCAATGTGAGCGTGAAGTTTTTTGGGTTTTTTGGCCGGGCTTCGTGGCCTTTGGGATCTTAACTTCCTTGACCAGGGGTTGAACCAGGCCCCACCGCAATCAAAGCCAGGGAACTCCCCAGCATGGGCGTCTTGAAACTGTCGCTGCAAGATGGCCCCCTTTGCTGACCTGAAGCCCCTCGTGCCCGTGTGGGCTGGGCCCCTTCCTCCCAGCCTCGCCCCTGCCCAGGCAGATGGATGTTTAGGTCGTAGGTTGTCAGCTCAGTTGGAGAGTGTGAGGTTTCTCAGAAGCAGTAGCTGGTTACTTGTTGACCTGACACGGAGTTCTTCGCTCTCACACGAGAGGAGCTTCGGGGTTCTTATCTGCGAGTGCCTGCAGAGCCTGCCTGCTTCCTCTAGCAGTTTTCTTAGATTCGCGTCACAAACAAGGGCCTGGCTGACGGGAACAGAAAATGTTTAAAGCCACATGGCTTACAAAAGTCACCAGCTCAGCTGCCTGCATTTGTGGAGGGTGCATGGTGAGGAGGGCAAGGTCGGCGTAGGGCCTGGCCTTGTACGTTGTGCGTCCACGAGACCCAAGAGGTTAAGTCCGTTGTGCCCGAGGATTGCCAAGAAAAAGCTCTTGGCGGCTGCTGCTGCTGCTAAGCCGCTTCAGTTTCCAAGCTCTTGGAGTGGCTTGCAACTGGAAGGGCCCGGCTACTGAAAGCGCCCCCTGGTGGACGTCGGGCAGAAGGCGGCCAAGCTCTCAGAGGAAATGAGCTGGCCTCTGCTGCCTTCAGAGAGAGCATCACCCCTGCCGAGGAAGGCCCCGTGGTCAGAACACTTGGATTTGGTTTCAGAATTCACTTAGTTTATCATCTTAAATATATTCTACTGCAGTTGAAATCTTAAATAACCCATGTTCTTTTGGTGAAAAAGAAAAATAGTGATTAGTGGAACAGCCTAGAATGTCTGGGACAGATAGGAAGTAACCACACACACATACACCCCTTTGCTTTCCCCCCCACACCTTTAATGTAAGTATCCACCGAACCAATAAATAGGAAACCAAGCATTCTGTACTTTGTTATTTTGAAGTTTACACCAAAATCCATTTAAAAGGTGCTCTCAGAGCAATTAAAGAAACTGAGCATCTGATTTTTTCCTTGGAAAATGGCCTAGATGTTGGTGTGGGAGTGTATATATGTATATATCTCAGGAGTCGTCTTTAATCTTTTGGGTAATTGCCAAAAGCAGTGGAAATTTTATACTCACCCAATTACTTGCTTCCTTCTGAAACCCTCTGAGACACTTGCATAGTGGCGGCCAAAGAGCAGTCAGAGTGAAACAGCGGGGAGAAGGAGGCGGGAGAGCCGTGTAGCGGGCCTTGGCGGGGCCTGTGCCTCCAGCCGGCGTGGTATCGGTCTGTGCGCGGCAGGGGAGGGCCCGGTTTGGTGTGCGAACCCGGGCTCGGCGAATGGGCGGCGCGAGCCGTGTCTGTGCCGCAGAATGGGTTCTGTCAGCCTGCTGCCGCAGCGGTACCCCGGCCATTACACCTGTAGTTAAAGCTGGGCTCAGCAAGCTTCAACTTCGCCGTCAGAGCTCACGATGGATAAGGGGCTAGGACCTTGTTTGACCAGAGTGGCGAGGAGCTGGTGCTTCTGACCAATGCCGACATCTCTTGGGTGCCGACAGTGTCCCCAGGGGCCAGCCCTTACGAAGGCCGATAGAAACCGGCGGACTGTCCACATCTGGTTTTGCTGTGGAAAGTGGACAGGTAGGAACCAGCCGAGAGATGGGAAGCGTCTCCGCTCCCTACCCCGGGTCCCAGCGGCAGCCCGGGGGCCCGCAGGTGTGCATGGTTTCCTGCCGCCTGCGCGCGCTCCTGGAGACCAGCCGCCGGGTGGCAGCGTGCGGGCCGCAGATGAACTCTGGCTCTGGGCCCCGGCCTGTGAGCCCCTCCCCAGATCCCATGGAGGGGGGGCTTGGTCCTTTGCTGCATGTGTATACGGCTCTCTGCTCTGGAAAATAACTTCTCCCGCTCAGCTTCCTCAACCTCCCTCGCGCTGCGAGTCTCTGGAATGTGCCCGCTGTCCTCTCCTGGTCCTTTCTGTCTGGCTGCCCTGAGCCGCTCGCCCACCCCTGGGGACCCAAAGCATCCCTGTGTGTTCCCGTAAGGGAGGTGGGGGGGAACGGGAGTCGCAGGCGCAGGCAGCCTGGGACCCCAGCCTGTGTGTGCGCCCACGTGGAGGCTCCTTTTTAAAATTAACCTCAGACCCGCCTGGGGGATGCAAGGGGTGACGAGGATTCGGGTGAGAGAAACCCTTGCTGGGGTTTGGGAGACAGGCCCCGAGGGGTGGGTCACGGGCGAGCCCTTGGAAGGGGTGTGTTTGGGGGCCCGGGTCTCAGACTGCCCCGTGCTTGCCCCGCAGACAGCCAGTCGGACGCAGAGGCCTCGGCGGCCGGCAGCGAAGTGCTGGACCTCACCGCCCGGGAGCCGCCCGCGCCGACCCCTGAAGGCGCCTCGGAGCCCAGCCCGGTCCCGGCCCCAGCCCCGGAGGACCCCCAGAGGGGCGCGCCGGAGGAGGAGGAGCAGGTGGCGGCGGAGGAGGACGCGCAGCCCGAAGAAGAGGACACACAGCCCACGGAGGAGGAGGAGGAGGGGGAGGAGGAGTGCGCGGAGGAGGAGCCGGCCGAGGCCGCTGACGGCCCCGAGGAGGACACGGTCAGCAACAAGAGCCTGGACCTCAACCTCGCCAGCACGCTGATGGGCTTCAAGCTGGCCGAGGGCGAGGCGAGCGCGCAGGACCACAAGCATGCCTGCCACGTGTGCGGCAAGAGCTTCAAGCTCCTGGGGACCCTCAGCCGCCACCGCAAGGCCCACAACCGCGAGGAGCCCAATGACGAGAGCACGCCCCCCCGGGAGCACGAGGGGCCGCACCCGGCTGCCCCCGAGCCCCCAGTCCCTGAGCCCCCGGCCGAGGCGGAGGCCACGCCCGAGGCCCCGGCAGAGAAGCAGAGCGAGGCGGCCGAGGGCCCCTCGGACGCGGACGGGGACGCAGACCGGGAGGGCCCCGCCGAGAAGAGACCACTGGAGAAGAGTGACGACGACAAGAAGCCAAAGACAGACGCGCCCAGGAGCGCAGCCAGCAAGGCGGACAAGCGGAAGAAGGTGTGCAGCGTGTGTAGCAAGAGGTTCTGGTCCCTGCAGGACCTGACCCGGCACATGAGGTCGCACACAGGTGAGGGGGCGGGGCAGGCGGGGGGC
>SJYX01007158.1:22852-69994 GCA_006410675.1 Oreotragus oreotragus
ATATAAATTTATTTATATAAAATATGGCCCTTATAAAATTTATTTATATAAAATATAGTCCTTAGCTAGGTAAGTATGAAAATGTGAAAGGAAAAAAGGTACATTTGATCTTATTAATATTTACAAAAACATTAAAAACATTTACTTTTAAGCAGTTAATGACAAAAGAGGAAATTTAGTTTTACTGAGAGTGTTCTCAGAAGAAAATTTTGTTCTTGATTCTGTCTTTTATAGCCACTTTTTGGATCTGAGAACATTCGCTCTGCTCTTCAACAGAATTATCCCCTTTTTCTGTCTTTACTAGTAGTGCTCCAAAAACATAACTAACTACAAAGCAAATCTCCCAATGCATGTGTCAAAACAATGTGATACATGCCTGAGTGCAATACCAAAAACAAAGCTCTGGTGATGTTTCTAAAGGAACACTTAATTAAGTTGTTGTTCATGCAATAAATACAACAACAGACTCTTGCATCAGCATTCTGAACCAAGGGACAACATACTTCATAGTCTCAGATAACAAAACATGCTTTGAACAGAACAAAATGCTTGTCCAAAAAGGATAGCAGATATTTTAGTAGGTTATCTGATTAAAAACTAGTTTTACAAGCTTAATTTTAGAGGCATGTTTAGCAAACCAGAAAATATGGTGACAGTTGATAGAGGAGTAACCTCATTTTTGGCTTAAAAGACTAAGAGAAGTGGTTTTAGAATTATTAGAATGAATAAAGTTTTATTTCTTATTGTGAAATCAAATTCAACCTTTTATGAATAAGATAGGAAATATGAACCTGTGTATAGTTAAAGCATATGCAAAGGAAATACAATTACAGTAAAAAGAAGACTAAGAAATGAACTATATGGGTTATGCAAACGATATCTGATGATTTTTTANATTATTAGAATGAATAAAGTTTTATTTCTTATTGTGAAATCAAATTCAACCTTTTATAAATAAGATAGGAAATATGAACCTGTGTATAGTTAAAGCATATGCAAAGGAAATACAATTACAGTAAAAAGAAGACTAAGAAATGAACTATATGGGTTATGCAAACGATATCTGATGATTTTTTTAAATCATTTTTGCTAACTTTTCTTGCAAACTTAGGCTCTGTGATACTAAATATATGAGAAAAAAATTGAGCAATAAATGACTTTTCATTTGAAAAGTCAACTTATGAACAAGTGAAAATTCAAGAAACGTTTCTTTATAATCCACCTTTGATCATATTAATGATTCAATAATTTTAATGCAGATTAGCATAAGAATTTTATAAACTACCCTTGTTCAAAGCAAATATTCTGATGAAGTAACATGTCAGTTATCTCTAGGACTATAATAAGTAATCATTTAGGTACATAAGTTTGGAGTTAACCTTATAGTATATTTCTTCCCTAAGTTGTAGAAGAGTATTCCTTATGTTGAGTTAATGATACAGTAAATATGCCAGGCAACAGCAGTGTTACAGGAATATAAAAGTGGCTACTGGACTTACATAAAAATACATATAAGAGATTTAGCAAGTTTGGGAAGAGGTAAGCACAAATATAAGATATAAATTTAATAAAAACCATGAATGATTAAAAAAAAAGCTGGGTGGTCAACACACATTACTATACTAGCTTGTCATAGACATCTGATTTGGCTTGCCCAAGCTCTAGTCCAGCCTCATTCAATTTCATGATGATTGAAAGTCGAAAACCGCTTCTCACACTCTCTTACAGACCCTACCTGGGTCTGCATGCAAGTTAGGCATTGTTAATAGTTGCGCACATACACAACTTGGAAGGTGGAAGTGAGGTGAAGTTTTCTCCTGCACCTGTTTTCTCTTGCAACAAGATCATGAGATATGACAAATTGTGGTCACCAGACTCAGCATTCCAAAGTCTAGTATCCAGCTTCCTGAGCACTGAAAATCACCATTGGCCAGCCTTGAGGTTGCAGTGTGAACAGCATCTTCTTGCATTCTGGATTGGAGCTAGTTGTTGGCACATCAAATTATTAGTAGAATGATGGCTTCCTGACTGCAGCATGCCCATGCTTTCCAAAAACTTGGTTAACTCTTAATTCTTTGCATTAAATTATGATTCAACTAAGTAAAATAATTTCTATTTTCTGAACTGAAGTTTGTGTGAAAGATAAAAGTCTTAAAGATTTGACTTCAGTGTTACTGATAAGGAATGAGTAAAAAATGAAAGTCACTTAATCATGTCCAGCTCTTGTGACCCCATGGACTGCAACCCACCAGGCTCCTCTGTCTATGGAATTTTCCAGGCAAGAATACTGGAGTGGGTTGCCATTTCCTACTCCAGATAAGGAATGGAGGAGGGGGAGAAAAGGTTAAAAAGAAAGGAGGTTGAAAGGAAGAGGGGAGAAAATGAAGCTTTTTACTGATAACTGATCACCTATTTTGTTCTGTTGTTCAGTTGCGTCCGACTCTGCAACTCCATGGGCTGTAGCACACCAGGCTTCCCCATCCTTCACCATCTCCAGGAGCTTGCTCAAACTCATGTCCATTGAGTCGGTAATGTCATCCAAAGATCTCATTCTCTATCATCCCCGTCTCCTCCTGTATCAGGGAACATTTAACAGGAGGATTCCTGCATGCTGTTTTCTATTTCTCAAGGATTCTCTCTTCCATATCAGTTCGTATTCCAAGAATGAGTAAAGCTGCATGCAGTTCTCAGGACTGAGGTCATGGGATGAGACATGCAGTGACTCTTTTCAGCGTCAGTGACCTTGTATGTATTAGACTATTCATATTGTGACTATTGATAAAATTTCATCCTGTGTAACAGCCAAGTAATCATCTTACTAAGGTGTTGGAGAAGACTCTTGAGAGTCCCTTGGACTGCAAGGAGATCCAACCAGTCAATTCTGAAGGAGATCAACCCTGGGATTTCTTTGGAAGGAATGATGCTAAAGCTGAAACTCCAGTACTTTGGCCACCTCATGAGAAGAGTTGACTCATTGGAAAGGACTCTGATGCTGGGAGGGATTGGGGGCAGGAGGAGAAGGGGACGACCGAGGATCAGATGGCTGGATGGCATCACGGACTCGATGGACATGAGTCTGAGTGAACTCTGGGAGATGGTGATGAACAGGGAGGCCTGGCGTGCTGCGATTCATGGGGTCACAAAAGAGTTGGACACGACTGAGTGACTGAACTGAACTGAAAGGTTTATAAGCCTGCATTTCTGGAAATAAAGCACCTTTGCTCCATCAGAGCTTGGGTCCCCATGTCTTTCTTTCTCTCCTTCTCTCTCTCCTCGGCTAGCTCTCTGGAATGCAGAAACCTGTCTTGCTCACTCTCCTTCCCAGGCTTCTCTCTCCAGAAGGCGCCCTGTGCCTTCATCTCCCACGAGAGGGCGCCCTGTGCCTTCGTGAGAGATGCAAGTCCTGTGTCAAGGACTTTATTGGTTTTCTACGTACACCAGGGAGTATCAGCCTCTCTCTCTCTCTCACTTTCTTATCTTCGACTCTGGTCCTCAAAACACACTCAGACACATTCAGAGCTAGTATAACATCCCTAGAAGTATACTGTCTTATAAGTCAGTGAGTCCCTTTCTCATGTATAATTTGAAAAGTCTAACGGTTAATATCCCCAAAATATTCTGACTTTCCTATCATGACTACTTTCATGTTTTCTTGAGGGGTGACATATTAAGAATTTCCTAATCAAAGTTTTGAGGTTACTGCAGGTAATTAATGTCTGAAGGAAATGATGATATGCCTGTTAGTAATCTAGTACTACTGGCAAACCCTCACCCCATCTCTGACTCACTCCAGAACAGTGGGGCCCACTTCTTCAATGATAACTACACTTGGAATTCATTCTTCTACAGGTAAACTGAGTCAATCTACAGAGTAAGACAGAAGTCCATGTTTATCTGTTTCAGTTCTCTTTCTTCTTCCTGTTTCTAGTTTCAGTCAAGGAGTAGAATCTTAGCTCAAGTACCTAACTCTACCTGCTATTCCTGAGTGGTTATATTTTCTTTAGAGAGCACTTTCCCTTATATTACTCAGTCAGTTAACTAGAATTCCAAACATTTGTGCAGGCTCACTACTGGATCTTGTCAGTCTTCTATATTCATTCTTCACATGGCTTCTGTAAAGCCACTCTCTGAATAGATATCTGAAAAACCATCCCTATCCCCTAGTTATGCACCAGCACTGGAAACAAGTATTCACATAGCTAATTAGAAATAACACACCATACTCACTCTCTGTACCTTAATATGGAATTCTCAGCTTCTTCCCTGAAATAGCATTTTTCTACATCTGTGCTTCCCCTTCCATTCTCACCCTCTACTCCATTTTCTATTCTAATAAGTAGATATATATTTTGTTCTAAAATGAAATAAGAATGATATCAGCATGTAAATAACCAAGCTATGAAATATTTATAACCCCTAGAATTCTTTATACAAAGTTATTTTAGTTTGTACTTTCTCTCATTTAGACAAAAATAACTTTACCTCCAGAAGGTAAGCTCTGTAGAGACAGATATTATATTTTAACAATTACTATATTCCCAGATCTCAATGTAATCTTCTATGAGTTAACATACATTTAATAGTTTTAGGCAAGTAAACAAAAAAGAATTAATGAATTTATCTTCAAAGATAATCTTTATTGACAGCATGCACTGAGCATAATTTGCTATTTATTTATCCTTCAACATTATTGCTTGTAGGCTCACATTTAGCTTTATCACAGGAAATGTGAAATTTTTATTTAATACTGAAAATATATTGCACATCCATTAATTGCTACCATTGATTATTTTAAATATTTGTAATTCAAATAAAAATAATGTATAACAAAATATCTAAATGTCAATGAAAAGAAAATCTGGTCAAAATCAAACAGGAATGCAGCTAATAAAATGAGGTGAGAAAAGTATTATGACAATTCTATTATCTATGGGTCTGCTTTTTCTTATTCCCAAAGCCCAACATATTTCTCATCAACTAAACTTACAGCTCAGCCAATAAATGATTTCCCATGTACACAGGAAATGTAAACCAATTTGAGTTTTTGCTTAAGTAACTTAAATTTATAATGTGGTTCTGTTACCAAAAAAGTATAAACCCAAATTGTAGACAAATGCCTTCTGGATTATTCATAGCTTTGGATAATCCATGCTGCTGCTCTCTCATAGTTGAGAAGTAGTTGTAAAAACATTCCAAAAATGTGCTAATTACTTAAAATAAAAATAGACCTTTTCTATGCTTGTAAGCATAATTTAAATATTTATACTCAGGATATTTATGACATAACATCTGCCTAAAATTTCATGTGGTATTCAGATTAACTATGATAGATTGAATAAAATAGTAGGAAGATTTTTATTAAGGTAGAATAACAAAAATAAAGATGTTTAAAAACAAACAGTATCTCTACATTTTCTTTTGTACCTTTGAAAATAACATTACATGAATAAAGATATATTTATTACTTTTTCTCAAACCCAACCACTGAAAAATCCCTTGACCTTTATGAATTATTTAACTTAATACTTTACTTATTACTTTTTTTCTTAGCAAAAAAAACTGCATTCAGTTAATATTTGCTTTTCTCTTTGGAACAAAGAGTCCTGATATCTGATATAAAGTTAATTTGAAAGAAGGAAGACTGACTCAACAATATTTCCTTGTGTTTTTATCTTTATCAAATTCCTGACTTTGTTCCACTGGGATGATATAAAGGTTTTCCAGAGGAAAATTAAATAATATTTCTGTATAAAAAAGAAATCAATTTAAGTGTGATTTAGCATCACTTGAAAGGTAAATATGTAAACTGTATTAATCAATGTTAGGACTCTAAACATCTCTGTTACATACTGATTGACATTTTGTCTCATTCCCTCACTGATCTAAAAGTATACATTGAGCCTATACTGCCTACTTGTAAACAAACAGGCTTGATAAATACCTTGCAGTGTATTACATGGGGGCAAGCATAGGATGCTGCAGGAGCAAATGTAAAGAACACATTATCTCAGAAATATTCTGAGTAGAATTCTACATGATTAGTAAGACTAACATCTCTTCTTGAAATGTTCAGTCTTCCAATATATTCTTCCCATATATATGAATTTTTTTCCCTAAAAAAATTGACAAATGTGAATTTTTTAGACTTATTTCTAAATATTCCTTAAGATACCCTACATCATAAAGTGAAACTACACGGGTTACATATACTCAAGCTCATCTTTTAATCATTTTTCTGCTTGAAATGCTTTTATCTAACTTTTTCATCTTATGTGTATCTTCAGACTCACCTCAGGTTTCACAAAAACGAGTAAAAGCTTCCCAAATCTAGTAGGCTGTGTAAATGGTCCCCTACAGTGCCTCCATATTATCTGGCACTCTTTCATATATTTTTAGCATATTGTATCATAAAAAACCTCAGTCCCAGACTGAACTGGGAAATATTTGAAAACAAAGACAGTCAATTTCATTCATTTCTACATTTTCAAGTTAGCACACTGTCTGGCACATAGTAGGTAGTCAATGCAAATCTGCTTAATGAATTAAAGATTGATTATGGAGCAGCACTGAATTATCTTTTCCATCAGAACAATTCATTCCAGGGAGACCAGAATGAAAAGGTATAAGCTGTGGAGATTAGTACAGCAATATCTCTCCATTTTCTGAGTAATATCTCCAATTCTAGTCATTTCCCCATTACATTTGTCCTCAGATTGTGTTAAGAGATCCTCTTCTGGATGCATATTAACCTCAGCTTAACTAAGCTGGACCTGAACTATCACATTGATGTGGTCACAAATATACATTTATGTGCCCATAGTTTCCTTGTAGTTTTTCACATATTCAGTATATAGTACAGTGCCTAGGACAAAATATTTTCAAACTAATTTTTCCATTCTTTTATTTATTTAGCAACAATCTGCTTAGGAATTTCTACTGAACTGGGTAGATAAATATTAAACAATCATCAACAGTGTTTATAATGATATAAACTGAGACAAGCAAGCAGAAGAAAAAAAGAGTTATAGGAGTTCATGTAAGACAGAAACCTGACATAGCTTGGGTAACAGTTTTAGGATTTCTTAAGTATCTAAGTAGGATAAAAATACAAATGTTGAATCAAGTAGCGGAAATTAACTAAATTAACTAGGCCAGAGGGGAGGTTATTCCAAATGGAAAAAAAAAAAAAATACTACACAAAGAAGCAGTAGTAAGAAGGAATGACAGTATGTTTGAATCTTAAAGAGGATACAAGTAAAAACAAGGTTCACTATGAAATGGAAAAAACTGGAGCCAAGATTAGAGAGATAAAAATGGAAAAGGGGACAAAAAAGATTTATTTACATCGTTATCTACTTCAATTAGTTTTTTTTTTTTTCCAATCTGTGACTACCACAAGGGTTCTTTATTCTCAGCAGACTTTGTAGCTTGCATGAGTACTAAAATCTTACTGATTATGGTGATGATGAGATGTTTTATTCCAGTAAAACACAGTGCATGGCTGTAATCCTTGTCTATTAAAATAAAAAAACAAAAAACGGATATGTGGTATAAGATTAGAGGCACGACTCTTTGCTACACTATGGACTGTAGCCCTCCAGGCTCCTCTGTCCATGCATTTCTCGAGGCAAGAATATTGGAGTGGGATGACATGCCCTCCTCCAGGGGATCTTCCTGACCCAAGATCAAACCTACTTCTCCTTCACCTTCTGCATCGCAGGCAGATTCTTTACTGCTGAGCCACCAGGGAGGCCCAAGATTAGAGAAAAAAAGGTATAGAGGTAGTGGTCAAATTAATGAGGCCTGGTGGTCATAGTAAAGATTTATGTTTTTTTTTTCTAGAAGTAATGAGAAGAAATTAATAAGTCTTAAACAGGAGATGACATCAAAATACTTCATTGAAAAAAACAACCTAAGTGTGAGGAATAGAATAATAATGAGGCAAGAATAAATATGGGGAGACTAAGAAGTCAAACAACAACTAACATAGTCAGACCAGGGTGGAAATAATGCATATGGAGACAAGGAAACGAATATTAGGAAGAAAAAGTAAAATCAGTATCATTAATGAGAGATGCATGCCATGAGTGAGGGAGAAACTGTTGCGTCAACAGGTTAAGTATTGAGCTATTTTCCAGTCAGACTAGAAAAAGAATAAAGGAATGAATAAATGAATGAAGTGGTAAAATTTAAAAGGAATACATACTATGGTAAGAATAGTAATAGTAATAATGGAATATTTTAGTAGAAATTTGAGTTTGAAAAATGAAATCAAGTATAATTTGAAGACTGTTGATGAGAAGAAGTTCATAGTAAGAACTGAAAGAAGCAAATATGGGATTGATCCCTGGGTCGGGAAGATATCCAGTATTCTTGTCTGGGAAATCCCGTGGACAGAGGAGCCTGGCAGACATGACTAGGCATATGCACACGCATGTCATCAGGGGATGACCATGACACATGTGAAAATTCTGCCAGGAAAGTGTAGTGATGTAAAGTTAAAAGTCAGTTGGTTAAAAAGGACAGAATTGCATGATAATGGTGACTAGATTGAGGAGTTTAATAAATCATTGACACTGTTATTAAAGGCACTATAAATGATTAAGCCTGAAAGGAAGAAGCAGGTGAGACAGGTGTTGAAGTCATCAAGAAAGATGGAGGAATTGTGTTGATCATTTTGGGAGAGTTGCAAAGTGATAAGGCATGCCTTCAAATAAACCACGATAACTAAGTTGAAAGCAGGACAGCTGATGTTTCAGTGTGAGGTAGAAGTAGTTGAACAGTCTGGAATTTGTACCCCAGCATATGGGCAAAGTGGGTACAACTTCATCTTCACCTGGGTGGAGAAGAGTGAGAGTGATAATATTGCCACTTTTGTGTTATCCCAGCTTTTATGTCTTAGCACTTTTGATTGCAAGTTACAAGCATACAATGCAAATTATTATTTTTTAAATGAACTTCTTGATTATCATAATTTAAAATCTACTTTTGTGCATTTTTTAATATTGGTTTCAAGTGATGAATCAGTCTATCTTTCTCTTTGTTTTGTGAAAGTGAAATGACCAGAAGACTCTATAACATGATGGCAAAGGTAATTTTGGGGCAGCTTGAGGTCTACATAGTACTTAGTTATACCATTCACTTTTCTCATATAACACCAATAAAAATTAAAGGGATAACTTCACCTGTCCCTACTGCATTACATATTATCCTCAAATAAATTGCTATAAGCAGAGAGATCTTGTACTCTGCTTGGTGAAGCCTCATTCATGTGTCCACCCTTCTGCAAGGAGTGAAGAATGGGTGACCCTTCTAAAACTATGTAATATGAGATTCACTTTTGAAAAACAGGTTTTGTTTTGAAAGGAAAGGTGTTCCCAAATCCCCAAAAACAATATTTATACACAATGTACTTGAGTCAGCATTTCTAAACTGAATTTATCTTTCTCTAAAAGTAGAATTATCCTTCTTTACATTATTTCTTATTCAGTGACTCCCCCTTTTTTTCTGTTGCCCAAGCAGATCATCTGGGAGTTACCAGATATCAGGAAACATAAAGACTCTTTTCTCTCACTTGGGGAAAATAATTTATATTTACTTAAAATTAAATTGATTGAAATTAATTAAATTGATGGAAACTATTTAGGTGTAATTAAGGCTTATAACACAACAAGGAACCAGATATTACTGGTTTCCTTACATTTAGGGATGAATTAATCCCCCAAATATTTGTTCTTATGATTATTCTTTAATGAATTTGTTTTCATTAAGTGGTTAAAATCAGAGAATATACATTCAACAAACTTGAGTCTGGATCCCAGGGTACTCTGTCATTGGACAAGTTTCTTTATCTGTAAAATGGAGACAATTCAGAACGTTATTCAGAGATATGATATAAGGACACAATGATACAATGTATAAAATTTGATCTGCATAATATCTGGTTGATGGCAACTGTTTAATTAATAATGTTAAACATTCAGTTCAGTTCAGTTCACTTCAGTAGCTCAGTCGTGTTCGACTCTGCGACCCCGTGAACTGCAGCACGCCAAGCCTCCTTGTCCATCACCAGCTCCCAGAGTTTACCCAAACTCATGTCCATTGAGTCAATGATGCCATCCAATCATCTCATCCTCTGTCATCCCCTTCTTTTCCTGCCCTCAATCTTTCTCAGCATCAGGATCTTTTCTAATGAGTCAGCTCTTCATATCAGGTGGCCAAAGTATTGAAGTTTCAGCTTCAACATCCATCCTTCTAATGAAAACCCAGGACTGATCTCCTTTAAAATAGACTGGTTGGATCTCCTTGGAGTCCAAGGGACCCTCAAGAGTCTTCTCCAGCACCACAGTTCAAAAGCATCAACTGTTATTATTAAAATGTACCTCTGCTTTGGGATTTGGTCTTTTTGTTATAGTTTTAAAATGAAAAATTATGCTATTTTTCTTCTTTCAAGAATAGCAACTGTTTCTAATGTGACCTGGTGGTGTCAAGGACAGGTTCCCATTTTAATGTTTACTTGTTGTAGCTAATCTGCTAGATTATTTTATACAGATATCAAAACAATGGAGAAGAGAAACATATCTAGCATCTGACAGTACACTAAAATGATCAGAGCACTGGACTCTTTTCAGACGCAAAGAAGGAAGATAAGGAAAGGAAAAGCTGACATGCTTCAGATTATAAAAGTGGGAGAAGGGTCAGAAAAATAGAAGAATTGAGTAAATTTAGAGGCGTCTGTTTTGATCTATCTTTAATTTTGCTCTAGCAAACTGAGCCTCAATTTTTGTGGTTTTAAATGACAGCCTATCTGCTTTCCTTTTTTGATTCTCCTCCCTTGTTTAAATCTAACAATAGGGTTAAATAAATGCTTTTGAAACATCACAGCAACTAATCAAATTCAATGTGAATTGTTTAATCAATAAAGCAAATATGCATTATTCAAACTATATTAGTTTTTCTTTTTTCTTCCACATAAGAATAGTGTTATGTATATACTTATGTAGAGCTTAAAAAGATAGATAGCATAGATAAAAATACCCATTGCAATTAGTCATTGCTTTCCAGTATGATAGACCTAAATATGAATAAAATGTTCATTATTCTTCTGAGCATGGATTAAACAGATCTATGCTATAAAGTCAAACTACCTTCATGTTATCTTGGTTCTATGCCATTAGAATCTATTTAGAAAATGTGAACAAATCACATTATTTTAATAGGTGTTAGAGTTAGCATTTCTCTGTTGAGGACAAAAATTAGTGTAACACAGTTTGACCCTTTTAGCTTCTTCCCTTCTTCCTTATCAAGGCAAGATGTGTGAATTGTCTAATTGATGATACTTTGTAAAGCAGGAACTAGGTTAAATGCAGTTTGTATCATCACTCTTCCTTCCCTTATGGATCTGCCTTCTTCCAGAGAAAATGTATTGTACTCCATGCCAGTCCCTTTCATAAACTTCACTCAGAGTTTGTCAACCATCCCTGACATTTTAAATATATAATTTTTTTGTTAGACCCATTGTCTTGTGCATTGTATAATGTTAAGCAACATCCTTGGCTTATTTTACCCACTAGATGCCAGTAACTCTCTCCAACTTGTGATGACCAAAAATTTTCTACATATATTGCCAGAGAGGAGGATCACTCCTAATGGAAAACCACTGCTCTGAGGCTTCACAGGGACCACTGTCCCAGATTGAATGGAAGACTCAGCCTAATTCTAACTAACCCAGCAGAATCTGACAGTAACTCTGTTAGTAACAGTGTTTGTATTTTAAGATCTATCTGTGGAAGTGTATTTTAAGATCTATCTGTGGAACTCCTGTTTTAATCTGTGAAATAGTCCAAACTCTAGAGGGAGGTGGTGATGGGCCTTCTATAATTTCAATAATAAAGAATACAACTAGGTTTTCTTTGAAAAAAAAAATTAACTGTAAATGCAGTACAAGCCCATGGATGTGAAGGAAGAAATAAAATATTTTAAAATGCTAAAATATAATTTTGACTTGCTTATCAATATTAATAATTTGTCTAAGAGCCACATTGTTGCTTATTAGGCATACTATTATTTCTTTAGATATAGGATAGGTTGGCAAGTTTTTAAAGAAGTCAGAAAATATTCAGAGAATGGGATATATGTTCCTAGTCTCACTTTACCTAGGCACTATTCCTCACATTGTTGAGATTAACAGGAGTATAGACTCTGGTGTCCGACAGGCTTTAGCCATTTATTAGATCTGTAACTGTTTTTAATATAAATATTTTCTCTGATCTTGTTTTCTTACCTCTAAAAGAGGCTAATATCAGTACCTCCTTCATACATTTTTATTTTTGAGGATTACATTAGATAATGTATGTCAAGTACTTATCACAGTATCTGGCATGTAGAAAAGTCTAAAAAAATTACAGCCATTATTCTAATTTGCACTCAAAATGATGACAGCAAGACAAGTATCTATTCATGATGTGCTTAGGGCAGAAAGCAGACTGATCATTGAGACTCTGGGATCAGCAGAGATAGAGAGATAAATTAGGAAATCAGAACACAGAGTGAAAGGCGGTTGCTGAGCAGGCTAAGAATGATGATGCAATAAAAAAAACCATGAGACTGTAGCTTCAGTGCATAATGCATAATACAGCACAGTGAATCATGCAAACCCAAAGAGTGAGGGAGGGACATTTCCCAATCAGTCAGTGAAAAGAAATCACAGAAAACATGGCCATCTTTAGTTACCTCCATTGGGAAGAAGAAATCTTGGTTGTTGGCAGATGTTTTGGATTTAAGTGACTGTGGAACATGTCAGAGACCAGTAGGCAGGAAGCTTTTGAAAATCCTTCTACTTTATTTGTAGGTAACTGGAAAAGAAAGAGAATAAGATGACCCCAAGCATACAGTGTCAGTACTGAAATATTTCCTCTAACCATGTATCATCCCATTGATTTGGAAATGATTGCTATTAATAAATAAAAATCACAATTGCTGTGCATATTGAAATTATCAACATAGAGAATATATAGCTTAATTTTCCAGTGCCTGTTTTGGTGGCTCTCACTTACCTCACTTATGAAAGGACTGTGTTCAAGCATTGTTAAAATGGAAATAGATGAACACAAATGAACACAACCAACCATGTGAACACAGTGAATGCGTGTAGAAAACAGCTTCTCTCAGTTGTGTCTGACAGCTGTATTGATTCTAGTTGTACCAGTGATGCCTGAGCTGGGATTGTTACCAGATAACTTGCCGTAGCAGGTTAGAGAGACGTTTTCACATTGTGCTAAATGGGATCAATGACCCTCAGGGTAAAACCATTCCCCTACCTTCTCAGCTGGTAATTGTAATAAAGGTAGATAACAAGGAGGAAATCTGGTGGGTGATGTGAAGCAGAAAACTGGTATTCTGCTTTCTTTTTACCTCCTTAAAGATTTGCTTGATCACATTCATTTTGAAAGTCCTACTGTGAGGATGGTAGAGAGTTGTCACGAAGAAAATGTAAAAGAAAAGAAAATCATAAAGCTTAAGAAAGTTTCTTATACATTCTACCCTTTGGAGAGTTTTTCAAGAAGAAAGAGAGTAATAGCTTTGATTGTTTAGTTGCCAATTTTCCCAGTTCTTTCTCAAATTACCTTTGGTTATCCTGTAATTCAACACTCAGCACAGAGATTAGGCTGTCACAACTTCCTCATGAATGGGAGGAGCTCTGTACTCTGTGGAAACAGGAAATTCAAAGTGATTACACATCTCTTTTAGCTTAAGACTTTTCAAAATTTGAAGAATTTAGGCTATTATAGCTCAAATTTAGCATAGTCCCTTCCCTACCTTCATTTCATGTGGAATGAATGTTAAGTAGAAATCTAGCAAGAAGCTAAAATTTAGTCAGGAAATTTTTTTTATTTTACATTGGACAAAATCTTCAAAAATATAACACAATATATCAATAAGATAGAGATCTTATTTTTATGTGTGTTTCAATTTCTTCATTGTCCCTATAAATTTATATTTTTGAGGAAAATTGTCATGTATAACAGTTAATTCACCATTAGAATGTCCCTGTGATGATATACACACCTATTCAATATATTTTAAAAATATATTTAAATATTGCTTGGGGGTAAGTGAACTGTATTTTGAAAAACTTTAATTTTTGTCAAACTTTTTTGACACAGTTTTGTGGTATGGTTTCTCAAAGGACTTTGAAAAAAGTGAAAGTTCTATGTTATTATTGTATGCTATTTATACACACTGTGTAAAATTGAGAAATGAAGTAAAAACTCAAGTGCAAATTATGACATCATTTTGGCTTTGGGAGGTTTAATATTGTAAGTTGATTTTATTTAATTCAGTGTATTTCTTAGCTTGACTTCCTGTACAAAGCATAATAATCTTATGACTTAGCTGAACGTTGTCCTTTTGTTAGGAGAAGAAAGAAGAGCTAGGGAAGGCTGGAACCTGGGAATCTGCCTAAATGTAGGATGCTCTTTCTGAGCTGCTGACAGAGGCAGTTTCCTTTAGCTAGAATGTCCACTACTCAGCTCACTGCTTCTTGTTCTTCAGCGATCAAATGCAAATATCACTCCTCCTTTTGTAAAACCTTAAAAGTGTTTTCATAGCACTTTGTGAATATGTACGCGTGCCAGTTTCCCTGGTTTAAATACTATCCATCTGACTAAATTGCCACCTAGGTCTGATGCATCTTTGTGACTGTTTGGTTTCTTCTCTTATCATTCATTTAGTAAATAGTTGCTAAATAAATACTGAATGAAAAGTTTATCCATCTTGGATAGTGAAGCTGAAAGGGAATAAAACTCAGTAATGCTGAAAGTTTCATCTGTGTTTTTGAAAGATAAGGCAGAACAAAAATAGAAAGTTGATTCATGATACAAACATTCGTTCTGGCATCCATCCCTAAGCCTAGAAATCATTCAGTAAAAGCTTCTAATTTATTTCTTGTGTCCAGTTAGTCATGGTTCTGATAGTTCTTCTCTGGCTCTAATTCTGTCCTCTTCCTTAGCATATCAAATGCTATGGTCCTAGTTGAGAACTTACCTTGCAATTCTACCAGGAAATATATTGCTGCTATTATATACAGACTTTCAATATACAAAATAATTGCTATATATTTGGTTTAAATTGTAATACTTATCTNTAGTCATGGTTCTGATAGTTCTTCTCTGGCTCTAATTCTGTCCTCTTCCTTAGCATATCAAATGCTATGGTCCTAGTTGAGAACTTACCTTGCAATTCTACCAGGAAATATATTGCTGCTATTATATACAGACTTTCAATATACAAAATAATTGCTATATATTTGGTTTAAATTGTAATACTTATCTTACTCTTATAAGCTTATAAGTCCATCTTAAATTTTCCTTAATTGAAAAGTTCTTACTAAATTCTCATTTTGTATCCTATCCTATACTAGAGAATATAGGGGATATAAAAATAAATTTATATCACTAAATGCCTATCCTTAGGATTTTTATGTCTCAGTAGAAAGAAAAAAAAAGGAAATATAACTAAATGACAACTGGGGCATGATGAACACCTTCTAAATATTTGTGGAATGGCTAAGTAAAGTTTAGCTTTGTAAGATAAAGATCATAAGCACAATGATGGTGTACAAATGAAGGGAATCAATGAATTCTAAAGAGCGGGAAGGAAATGCCAGTAAAAAAGATAGCTGAAAGTCAAAAGATTGGAGTAAATTGGGGAGATAGATAGTGGAAAACTATCAAGATGACAAAAAAGTGGGCTTGGATTTTAAGATCTTTAAAAAAGAGATGTTAATGCAAGGTAAGCAACGGAATTTTCACAGAAAATTTTCAGAAATAACCAAACTGTATAGAAAGGTTTTATATCTTCTGAGTTCACATCTTTTGCTTTCTTCATCATGTCATTTGGCCCTTGGTTGTATCTCTAGATCCTGGCGTGTGTCCAATTGTTAGTGCTTGTTGGTGCTCACTAACACTGAAAGCTGCTTTCCCTAGTTTCTCTTTACCTGACTCCCATCACATTTCTCACTCAGCATTGTTTTCATGGATTAGATTTTTGACATGCATAACATGCCTTTGATTGATGTACCATAGGTGTACCATGAATAAATAGTCTAATTTTGATAAGGATTGTAACCTGGCACATGAACTGCAAGCTGGTGTTTCCATTTGAAAAACACAAACCTTGCACAGTAAAAAAAGAAATATTTCCAGCCAGAAACAAAGTAACAGACCTTTTCCTGGCTGGGTCAGAAAATGGCATCTGTTAAGCTCACCTGGCAGAACTGTAAATTTTGGTCTACAAGGGAGCTGATGAAAAGAAAAGTGCAAAATACACAGAGAGAACACAGGAGACACACACATCTTCCCAGGGAGATGTCAGTAATTAGGGGAATTTGCTTTTGTGCTACAGATGGCAAATGCCAGGACCATATAACATGAATGAATGTGTATTGTGTTGCTGGTTTCTTAGTAGAAAAATACTCATTGTTTTCATTTTCTAAGTGTAGCTGTGGCTTTAAACTTATTCAGCAGTAATGGTCTGCATTCTGATAAGAACAAAAATAGATGTCTGCATTCACAAGTAGGATGGGTTCTGTTTAAAAGCAGAACTGAACTGCCTTTGGCAACACATTTCTAGAAGATGTTCATTTACAGCAAGAGGGAATTTATACATGATTGCTTTACTGATATATTCACTTAACACTTGTGTGTGGACATAAGTGGGAAAATTGCCCAATTTCAGTTTTCTGTTAAAAAACTGACTCTGCTGAATATGTTCATTTACTACAGCTAAGCCAATAGTTAAATAGTTAAGAGTGAATAGAAGAATGAAGAGACATCGTTGGAAAGTGACGAAACTACCCCAGTGATGAAATTAAGGGGAGAAAATATGACCCATATCATTCCATCATCCAGTTTCTTACCTTTTTTTTTAAGCTGCAGCTTTGAGAGAACTTTATTCTGTATTCCTGGTCTATGCTCTGTCTCATTGTACATTATTTGTACAACCAAAGAACAGACACAGATGTCCTGAGACCATAATCTTCTTGGAGACACATTTTACGGGGATTCGATATAATCATCAGATACATTATATCCAAATTTTACATCCAAAGTGAAAAAAACATAGAAAATAAAGACCAGGAGATAGAGTGAAAAGAAATATATAATTAACATTTCAGAATATATATTATGGAAGAGTTAAAAACCATTCAGGGCCAAAAGCTGCATGAAGAATTTAGCAGACTATTCAAATGGAGAGAGATGAATTTGTACATCTGTATCTGTATCTGTATCTGTATCTGTATCTGTTCTGGCTATAGTCTGACTGTGGTTACCAGTACCCTTAGTCTCCAGGGCAACATTCAAACTCATGGGCAGAAACAAAACAGAAATGGTTGAGCTCGAAAGAGAGCACTTATGAGACCATTGCAAAGAGCTATTTAAAAGGTTTTCAAAATATGGTTTTAATATTGCTCAGTGACTTCATTCTGAGCACTCTTAAAGGCACTTGCCTTAAAAATTGTAAACTCATAAACACTGCTCTTACTTTTTCTTTCTTTTACAATTCCACACTGTTAGTTTCAACAGTGAAAAATGTGCAAGATTGGCTTTTGTGATAACCATAGGGCTCAAATCATACTTTGGTATCCAGCAGCTAAAATCATCAAATTCTAATATGGCCATCTTAAAAAAATAGATGTTAACATACCTAAAATGATGTCAACATTTTATGTTGATGCTAAGGAGATCTTTACTATTGTCACTGGGGACTGCCAGTAAGTACTTCTCTTGCCAGCACCCTTTGGGTTATATTTATGTATACTACTTTCCTTTTTTTTTAAGTTCTCTTGTGGATCAACAAAAAAGAACATGAAAGTTTTAAATAGTTTTAGGTGTCAGAGTGTTTAATAGAAGTTATTTTCTTAAAGCCCACATTTACTAGCTCTTTAGCTAGAAGTTTGTGTTACAAACATTATCACTAATAATTACAGAAAGAATAAGGATGGTTCTCAGCTTTAACCCTCTGCAAAATTGCTTAGATTTTTGTGGCTATTTGCCACAAAACTGGCTATTTTGTGGCTATTTGCAGTTATATATGTGAAATTTTAAAATTCTCAATTAAATTGTTGGATAGGTAGTCATTAATATGGTTCAAATATATAAATAAAATTTAAAAAATTTACTCAGTTGCTTTCCTCATAGGAAACTACTGATACTGTATTATTTCCATGGGTGATCTTTCAAGTAAATTCTTTGGAAATTAATAAACATATGAAAAGAAATAACTAAAGTCAACTATTTACCATAAATGGTAAAACATTCCGTGAATTTTGATATTATTTTGTTCATATTATAATTGCAATTATAATTTTCAATATGCAATTCACATAACAATAAATATGCCTCATGACATATTTTGAAAAGTGCAACAAAATCATAATTGTGAACTATGGTATTGTGGTAGATAAACTTTAAGGTGTTCCACTATGCTCCCTTTCCTGGATGGAGGGCATGGCAACCCACTCTAGTATTCTTGACTGGAGAATCCCATGGACAAAGGAGCTTGGCGAGCACCATTCCATGGGGTCAAAAAGAGACATGACTGAAATGACTTAGCATGAACATATACACTATATTTCTAGACTCCCAGTGTTTACACCTATGTGTAAGCCCCTTCCCTGGAGTGTAGGAGGGATAAGTGATTTGCCTCTAAGCAGTAGCACTGTAAATGTTAATAGCTTATTCCTCCTGTGATTATGTTACCTGTGTAAGAATACATCTTCTTAGCTAATTTGCTCTAGAGGTTTTCTTTGCTGGTTTGATGAGGAAAGTAGCTATATTAGGAAAGCACATATGGGAAGAATCTGCCAGCAGCCTCTCAGAGTTGAGGACATCCTACAACCAACAGTCATCCTGAAGCCAGCTTCTCAGCCTTACAGACTCAAGAAAACAAATTCTACCAATGATCTGATGGGAAAATGAAACAACTTGGAAGTAAGATATTTCTAATCAGACAACCTTATGAATAGGCTTGTCAATCACCTGCATGAAGCCTTGTGGGACCCTATTCAGAAGATCCAGCTGAATCATGCCTGGATTTCTGACTCATACACATTATGAGACAATAAACTTGTTAACTAGTAGCAGACCACTATACACATGTATATTCACATTGAGACATGTGCCGATGAGCAACAATGAGATGAGATGAAATTGTAAAATGAAGATGAATATCATTTAACATGAGAGATAAAGATTATTAACAGGATATATTAGTCTGTATTAAGTGATACAACACAATACTTGTTCGTTGGTGACAAGATATATCTTCTAAATTCAAAACAGTATAATGGTCTTTCTTGTATAAATATCAACATATGAGGGCAATGAAGCTATAAACAAGAATAAATATGTCTCATAAATGCATACATAATCCTTGAAAAAAAGCTATGATAAACCTAGACTCTGTATTAAAAAGCAGTGATGTTATTTTGCCAACAAAGTTCCATATAGTCAAATATATGTGGGGTTTTTTTTTACCCCAGTAGTCATGTACAGATGTGAGTGTTGGACCATAAAAAAGGTTGATCACTGAAGAATTAATGCATTTGAATTGTGGTGCTGGAGAAGACTCTTGAAAGTCCCTTGGACAGCAAGGAGATAAAACCTGTCAATCCTAAAGGAAATCTACCCTGAATATTCATTGGATGGATTGGATGGACTGATGCTGAAGTTCCAGTACTTTGGCCACCTCATGTGAGGAGCAGAATCATTGGAAAAAGACCTTCATGCTGGGAAAGATTGAGGGCAAGAGGAGAAGGAGGCAGCAGAGGATGAGATGGTTAGATAACATCACTGACTCAATGGACATGCAATTGAATAAATTCCAGGAAATAGTGAAAGACAGGGAAGCTTGGCATGCTGCAGTTTGTGAGGTCACAAAGAGTTAGATACCACTTAGTAACTAAATGACAAGAGCATGGCATGCACCATGATTTTTATTAAAGTTAAAAATAAGAGCTATTGCTAAAGATTATGACAAATATAACTGACTTATAACAAACTCATGATCACATTCTATTTGATCTTTTAAAGTTGTCATTTTAATATATATTCTATTTAAAATGTATTTATTGTTTCAGTGACTTGCAGCAAATGTTATATTAGCCTTTTAGTATTTCCTTGTTCTACTCATAGGTTAAGAAGGTATCGTTCATATGAAGAACACTAATGATGCTTTGGTCATTGGGGAAATATAGGGGGAAAATTTAAGAACTGTAAAAGAAATGGGCTTGNGTCATTTTAATATATATTCTATTTAAAATGTATTTATTGTTTCAGTGACTTGCAGCAAATGTTATATTAGCCTTTTAGTATTTCCTTGTTCTACTCATAGGTTAAGAAGGTATCGTTCATATGAAGAACACTAATGATGCTTTGGTCATTGGGGAAATATAGGGGGAAAATTTAAGAACTGTAAAAGAAATGGGCTTGAGTGAATACTCTCTAGGGTTTGACTTTTATTCTCCAAATTTCTTACAACTGTCCCCTTACAATGGCTTCACTTTACTGCTTTTGACAAGCACATGAAGTTGAGAACCTGATCCAAATCCAAATCCTTTTCTCCCCCTTGTTTCTCTTTTAATTTTTGTGATTTTTCTCTACCTAAATGAAAGAGCCCAGTGGTATGGGCATGGGAAAATGGTCCAGGATTGTCACTTCACCTGTTTTAATTTTAAGCTTTATGTTAGTGGGTCAAAAGTAGAAAATATATAAGGTAGGTCAGTTCAAGGATCCAAAATGTAGTATTTCTTTTAATAACCTTTTAATTTTAGAATATTTTTGGTTTACAGATGAGTATGACTATAGAACAGATGGTTGCTATATACTCCAAAATCATTTTCCAAAGTATTTAAGTTCAATTCAGTCCCTCAGTACTGTGTGATTCTTTGCAACCTCATGGACTGTAGCATGCAGGGCTTCCCTGTCCTATATCAACCCCCAAAGCTTTCTCAAATTCATGTCTATTGAGTCAGTGATGCCATTTAACCATATCATCATCTGTTGTCCCCTTCTCTTACGTTCATATGAAGAACACTAATGATGCTTTGGTCATTGGGGAAATATAGGGGGAAAATTTAAGAACTGTAAAAGAAATGGGCTTGAGTGAATACTCTCTAGGGTTTGACTTTTATTCTCCAAATTTCTTACAACTGTCCCCTTACAATGGCTTCACTTTACTGCTTTTGACAAGCACATGAAGTTGAGAACCTGATCCAAATCCAAATCCTTTTCTCCCCCTTGTTTCTCTTTTAATTTTTGTGATTTTTCTCTACCTAAATGAAAGAGCCCAGTGGTATGGGCATGGGAAAATGGTCCAGGATTGTCACTTCACCTGTTTTAATTTTAAGCTTTATGTTAGTGGGTCAAAAGTAGAAAATATATAAGGTAGGTCAGTTCAAGGATCCAAAATGTAGTATTTCTTTTAATAACCTTTTAATTTTAGAATATTTTTGGTTTACAGATGAGTATGACTATAGAACAGATGGTTGCTATATACTCCAAAATCATTTTCCAAAGTATTTAAGTTCAATTCAGTCCCTCAGTACTGTGTGATTCTTTGCAACCTCATGGACTGTAGCATGCAGGGCTTCCCTGTCCTATATCAACCCCCAAAGCTTTCTCAAATTCATGTCTATTGAGTCAGTGATGCCATTTAACCATATCATCATCTGTTGTCCCCTTCTCTTTCCATCTTCAATCTTTCCCAGCATCAAGGTCTTTTCAAATGAGTCAGATATTCACATCAGGTGGCCAAAGTATAGGAGTTTCAAACTCAGCATCAGTCTTCCAATGAATATTCAGGATTGATTTCCTTTAGGATGGACTGGTTTGATCTCCTTGCAGTCCAAGGGACTCTCAATGATCTTCTCCAACACCATAGTCAGAAAGCATTAATTCTTTGGTGCTCAGCTTTCTTGCTGGTCCAACTCTCACATCCATGCATGACTACTGAAAAATCATAGCTTTGACTAGAAGGAACTTTGTTGGCAAGGTAATGTCTCTGCTTTTTAATATGCTGTCTAGGTTGATCAAAATTCTCCAAGCCAGGCTTCAGCAATACATGAACCATGAACTCCCTGATGTGCAAGCTAGTTTTAGAAAAGGCAGAAGAACCAGAGATCAGATTGCCAACATCTGCTGGATCATGGAAAATGCAAAAGAGTTCCAGAAAAACATCTATTTCTGCTTTATTGACTATGCCAAAGCCTTTGACTGTGTGGATCACAATAAACTGTGAAAGACCAACCTAGATAGTATATTCAAAAGCAGAGACATTACTTTACCGACTAAGGTCCGTCTAGTCAAGGCTATGGTTTTTCCTGTGGTCATGTATGGATGTGAAAGTTGGACTGTGAAGAAGGCTGAGCGCCGAAGAATCGATGCTTTTGAACTGTGGTGTTGGAGAAGACTCTTGAGAGTCCCTTGAACTGCAAGGAGATCCAACCAGTCCATTCTGAAGGTAAACCCTGGGATTTCTTTGGAAGGAATGATGCTAAAGCTGAAACTCCAGTACTTTGGCCACCTCATGAGAAGAGTTGACTCATTGGAAAAGACTCTGATGCTGGGAGGGATTAGGGGCAGGAAAAGAAGGGGATGACTGAGGATGAGTGGCTGGATGGCATCACGGACTCGATGGATGTGAGTCTGAGTGAACTCCGAGAGATGGTGATGAACAGGGAGGCCTGGCATGCTGCAATTCATGGGGTCACAAAGAGTCGGACACGACTGAGCGACTGAACTGAACTGAACTGAGGTTGATCATAGTTTTTACTCCAAGAAGCAAGCGTATTTTAATTTCATGGCTGCAGTCACCATCTGCAGTGATTTTGAAGCCCCCCAAAATAAAGTGTGTTTCCATTGTTTCCCCATCTGTTTTACATGAAGTGATGAAACCAGAAGCCATGATCTTTGTTTTCTGAATATTAAGGTTTAAGCCAACTTTTTCACTCTCCTCTTTCACTGTCATCAAGAGGCTCTTTAATTCTTGGTTTCTGCCACAAGGGTGGTATCATCTGTGAATCTAAGTTTATTGATATTTCTCCTGGCAATCTTGATTCCAGGTTGTGCTTCATCCAGTCCAGCATTTCATATAATACATTCTGCATATAAGTTAAATAGCGGGATGACAATATACAACCTTGACACTCCTTTCCCTATTTGGAACCAGTCTGTTGTACCACATCTGGTTCTAACTGTTGCTTCTTGACCTGCATACAAATTTCTCAGGAGGCAGATAAGGTGGTCTGGTATTCCTATCGCTTGAAGAATTTCCCACTGTTTGTTGAGATAAACACAGTCAAGGCTTTGATGTAGTCAATAAAGCAGAAGTAGATGTTTTTCTGGAACTCTCTTACTTTTACAATGATCCAAGGGATGTTGGCAATTTGATCTCTGATTCCTCTGCCTTTTCTAAATCCAGCTTGAACATCTGGAAGTTCACAGTTCACAAATTGTTGAAGCCTGGCTTGGAGAATTTTGAGCATTATTTTGCTAGCCTTTGAGATGAGTGCAATTGTGTGATAGTTTGAACATTCTTTGGCATTGCCTTTCTGACCTTTTCCAGACTTTTGGCCACTACTGAATTTTTCAAATTTACTGGCATATTCAGTGCAACACTTTTACAACATCAACTTTTAGGATTTGATGTAGCTCAGGTGGAATTTCGTCACCTCCACTTGCTTTGTTCATAGTGATGCTTCCTAAAGCCCACTTGACTTCACATTTTAGAATTTCTGGCTTTAGATGGTCACACCATTGCAGTTTTCTGGATCATTAAAATCTTTTTTTGTATAGTTCTTGTGTGTATTCTTTCCCCCTCTTCTTAATATCTTCTGCTTCTCTTAGGTCCATACCATTTATGTCCTTTTTGTGTCCATCTTTATATGAAGTGTTCCCTTGGTATCACTAGTTTTCTTGAAGAGATCTCTAGTCTTTCCATTCTTTTTTTTTTTTTTTTTCTATTTCTTTGTATTGATCCCTGAGGAAGGCTTTCTTATCTCTCTATGCTATTCTTTGGAGCTCTTCATTCAAATGAGTGTATCCTTTCTTTTCTCCTTTGCTTTTCACTTCTCTTCTTTTCTCAGATATTTGTAAGTCTTCCCCAATCCACCATTTTGCCTTTTTGAGTTTCTTTTCTTGTGTATGATCTTGATCACTGCTTGCTGTGCAGTGTCACATACCTCCATCCATAGTTCTTCAGGCACACTGTATATCAGGTCTATTCCTTGACTCTATCTGTCGCTTCCACTGTATAATCATAAGGGATTTGATTTAGGTCATACCTGAATGGTCTAGTGGTTTTCCCTACTTTCTTCAATTTAAGTGTGAATTTGGCAAAAAGGAGTTCTTGATCTAAGCCACAGTCGGTTCCCAAATTATTTACATTAATATACTGTCACATCTAATGAGCTGCTATTGCACTTGTTAGCAACTGAAACTCATACCCCTCCCTCCATATTTCCTTGGTTTTCATCTAATGCCTTTTATTTATTCCAGAATCTCATCCTACATGCCACATTGTGATTAGTCATCATGTCCCCTTTAGGTTCTTTTTGACTATAGACCCTCTCACACTTCCTTTGTTTTGAATAATCTTGGCAGTTTTTAGGAGTACTGCTCAGGCATTTTTTAGACTGTTCCTCAACTAGAGTTTGTCTCATGTGTTTCTTTTTTTTGGACTGAGGTTGTGAAGTTTTGGTTGGAGAACCAGAGACAGGTTCTATTGTCATTAGATCATATCAAGAGTACATACATCAACACGATCTATTGTTGATATTAATTATGATCACAAAAATGAGGAAATGTTTGCCTTGTTTCTCTGCTGCTGCTGCTGCTAAGTCGCTTTAGTCATGTCCGACTCTGTGCGATCCCATAGACGGCAGCCCACAAGGCTCCCCCGTCCCTGGGCAAGAACTATGAAGTTATTCTTTTTATTTTTTTTTCTTTCTCTTTTCAAAGTGTATTCTTTGGAAACAAGTCGCTATTCAATCCACACTTAAGAACAGAATTTTTCTGTATAGTTTTAACAGTAGTGATTACCAGGATAGAATTCTTATTTGGGATACTGTAAAATGTTATAATGATAATATAGATGTATTGGCATAGCCATATAACATGTGTTCTCAAATAGCTACCTAATTTATTTATGCATTTTATCAATATCCAAAAAAAACCCAAAAAACCAACTTTTGTTTTCTAAGTTGTACACACTTCAGTGGTAGGGATGAACTCCAGAGACCCAAAGAGAAATAGTTATAATTTAGCAGACTGTGAGTTTTCAAACTCACATGAAACCTTGTTAAATCAACTATATTTTAGAAACCATAGAATAGAATGAAAAGAAAAACACTGTGAAAAAGAAAAGGAAGAAAATTCATAATGGAATTCAGGAACAGAAAATATTCTCTGGGTTGCAGACATCTATATCAAAAGAACTATAAAGGAAATTTTAAGGAGCTGTATATAATTTATAATAGAAGGCAATGGCAACTCACTCCAGTACTCTTGCCTGGAAAATCCCATAGACAGAGGAGCCTGGTAGGCTGTGGTTCATGGGCTCGCTAAGAGTCGGACAGGACTGAGCGGCTTCACTTTCACTTTTCACTTGCATGCATTGGAGAAGGAAATGGGAACCCTCTCCAGTATTCTTGTCTGGAGAATCCCAGGGATGGGGGAGCCTGGTGGGCTGCCATCTATGGGGTCGCACAGAGTCGGACACGACTGAAGTGACTTAGCAGCAGTAGCAGCAGCAGCAGTCATACAAAACAGATTTGTGGGTTATTTAGAACCAATCAACAAGGAAAAAAAAATGTTAAAAGTTTTTCACAACCAAAATACACTTGATACTTGAAATATATATGCATGTATTAGTTCAGTTCAGTTCAGTTCAGTTGCTCAGTTGTGTCTGACTCTTTGTGAACCCATGAATCGCAGCACGCCAGGCCTCCCTGTCCATCACCAGCTCCTGGAGTTCACCCAGACTAATGTGCATCGACTGGGTAATGCCATTCAGCCATCTCATCCCCTGTCGTCCCCTTCTCCTCTTGTCCCCAATCCCTCCCAGCATCAGAGTCTTTTCTAGTGAGTCAGCTATTTGCATGATGTGCCCAAAGTATTGGAGTTTCAGCCTCAGCATCAGTCCTTCCAAAGAACACCCAGGACTAGTCTCCTTTAGGATGGACTGATTTGATCTCCTTGCAGTTTAAGGCACTCGCAAGAGTCTTCTCCAACACCACAGTTCAAAAGCGTCAATTCTTTGGCATTCGGCTTTCTTCACCGTCCAACTCTCACATCCATACATGATCACTGGAAAAACCATTGCCTTGACTAGACGGACATTTGTTGGCAAAGTAATGTCTCTGCTTTTGAATAAACTGTCTAGGTTGGTCATAACTTCTGTCCAAGGAGTAAGCATGTTTTAATTTCATGGCTGCAATCACCATCTGCAGTGATTTTGAAGCCCCCCAAAATAAAGTCTGATACTTGGTTCCAGTTTCATCCATCTTATTAGAACTGATTCAAATGTATTCTTTTTAATGGCTGAGTAATACTCCATTGTGTATATGAAACTGGAACCAATTATACAGAGTGAAGTAAGCCAGAAAGAAAAACACCAATACAGTATACTAACACATATATATGGAATTTAGAAAGATGGTAATGAGGACCCTGTATGCAAGACAGCAAAAGAGATTCAGATGTGTAGAGCGGACTTATGGACTCTGAGGGAGAAGGAGAGGGAGAGGGAGAGGGAGGGATGATTTGGGAGAATAGCATTGAAATATGTATACTATCATGTAAGAAATGAATTGCCAGTCTATGTTCAATGCAGGATGCAGGATGCTTGGGGCTGGTGTATGGGGATGATCTGGAGGGAAGATGTGGGGTGGGAGGTGGGAGGGGGGTTCATGTTTGGGAGTTCGTGTAAAAAAATAAATAAATACAAAAAAAAAAAAAAAAGTCTGATACTATTTCCCCAACTATTTCCGAAGAAGTGATGGAACCGGATGCCGTGATCTTAGTTTTCTGAATGCTGAGCTTTAAGCAAACTTTTTCACTGTCCTCTTTCACTTTCATCAAGAGGCTTTTTAGTTCCTTTTCATTTTCTGCCATAAGGGTGGTGTCATCTGCATATCTGAGGTTATTGCTATTTCTCCCAGCAATCTTGATTCCAGCTTGTGCTTCTTCCGGCCCAGCATTTCTCATGATGTACTCTGTATACACAATATGCATACATTGGTGGCTCAGATGGTAAAGAATTAATCTAAAATGCAGGAGATCAGGGTTTGATCCCTGGGTTGAGAAGATCTGCTAGAGAGCATGATAACCCACTCCAGTATTCTTGCCTGAAGAATCCCCATGGACAAAAGATCCTGCTGGGCTACAGTCCATGGGGTGGCAAAGAGTTGGACCACGACTGAGTGACTAACAACACATATGCACAAATACGTATATATTTTAAGGAATTTGGTGTAGTCATGAATCTATACCAATGTAGAACAAATGTTCTGTACCATTCATACCATTGTGCTATTCATATCATTTTAGAGCAGATTTTCAGCTAATATGGCAAAAGATAACTACAAAATTTTACTTGCAAACTGGGGAGATTAATACAATGTATCTAGAATGAAATCCATCTCAAATAACAGAGGTGATTCTCTGGCTCATTTATCTGAGTAATGTAGATATAAGAAAAGTTTGAAACCTGGTCTGAAAAGATATTCAATTCTGTTTCTTTAAGACTTCTTCATGTCTTCTTCCTTTGTCCTTAGGCTGATTTCCTTATGATAACAGGTAATGGAGAATAACAGCTTCTTAATTTTTGTATAGGTGGAGGAAAAAACAGTTCTAACCTAGCTATTTGAAGGATATTACTGCAATTATCTCACAATTTAACTGATCCTTTTGAGTAAGGGGATGAAATTTGTTGCTTGGTTTAACAGAGTTTGCTACCACCCACTCTTACTCTCAGCATCCACCTACTCAACTCCATCTGCTGGTCAGTTTATTTCTCAAGCACAAGGACTCTATGCTAGGCCTGCAAGTGAAAGTGATAGTCCCTCAATCTTGTCTGACTCTTAGTGACCCCACGGACTGTAGCCTGCAAGTTTCCTTTGTCCGTGGAATTCTCCAGGCAAGAATTCTGGAGTGAGCAGGCCTGAAAAAGTGAAAATGAAAGTCGCTCAGTTGTGTTCGACTCTTTGACCCAGTGGACTATTGCCTGACATCTTGCTCTCTCCATGGAATTCTCCAGGCCAGAATACTGGAGTGGGTAGCTATTACCTTCTCCAGGGGATTTTCCCCAACCAAGGGATCAAACCCAGGTTTCCCACATTGTAAGTGGATTTATTATCATATGAGCTACCAGGGAAGCCTGGGTAGGAATATGAATACCCAAAGGAAAACATGGAAATTATTCAGAAGAAGGAAATACAGTGGTCAAATATAGCAAATGTTCTATGCCCAGACATATTTAGAAGCATGTTTTTCTGCCTTTACTATTAATAATATTCTGTTAGGTATCAGTTCTCATATATGTTCCATTTATTGTTCAGCAAATATGATCCATGTATTTTTTAACTATAACTTAATGATCAGTAGATCACATAATTTCAAAATCAAATCTTGTCATATACTAGTTATGTAATTGTTTTAAGAGAGTGAGAACACTGAAAACATAACAATTTTGACTGTTATTACCAATAATATAGTTACTCTGAATTAAGAAAATACATGGTCCCATGAGTAGATTGTGAAGTCAGGTGTATAACTTTAGTCTCCAAAACTTAAAGATTTTAAGTTTTGAATACAAAAATCACGTTTTGCTGCTCAGTTTTCTTATAGCCCAACCTGTGAAATATTTCTCAGTATGTGATTTCTAGATAAAACTGGAATAAATAAATAACTTATTATAGTCTCTAGATTGGTAAAATGTGAATGAAAAGATTTTAATTTTGGGCAAATAATGGTTTTGAGAATGAGACAATTATGTTTTTGATTTGTTTATTTTTTGTAAGGGTTCATTAATGTACTACATATCTGACATTATTGTTATCATTGGTACTTAGCATAAATATAACATGTTGAATATTCAAATGCTATAATCATCAATTAGTCATAGTTCATAGGTAATATGGTGATTGGAAAAAATTGCTACAAACACTGCAGGTTGCTAGTCTGAAGGAATAACCATTTACAAGTGAATATTTTCCAGAGTAAAATTTACTAATCTGTAGAATTTTTGAGCTTCTTGATTGATATATATTCAAAGCTATATATAAATTAAAAATATGTGTATTGCAGCTATGGCATTTGTACCTGCTATTTAGTATTATGACATTTGAATAACTTCTGTTATGGGCAGCTTGCATATAAATTTGCTTAGGTTTTTCCATTCTTTTGAAGTTACAGAGTAAAAGTTCTTATGAAGAAGATGGTAGAGGTGAAGGACATGTGCTCAACTCCTCCTGTAAGAGCACCAAAATCACAACTAACGGTGAACAACCATTGACTGGAGGACACTTGAACCCACCCCAGAAGATACCCTACATAAAAGACAAAAGGTACCACAATGATATGGTAGGAGGGGTGCAATAATGATAAAATCAAATCCCATATCAGCAAGGTGGTCAGCCCACAAACTGGAAAACAATTAAACCATAGGATTTTGCCCACTGTTGTGAAGGTTCTGAGCCCCAGTTCATGTATCCTTGCCTAGAGGTACATCAAAGGAACTAAGAATACCAAGAAATCTGACTTTGAAGACTAATGGAATCTGATTTCAGTACTTCCTTGGGAGTGGGGGAAACAGGGATTCTTAGAGGGCACACACACAGTCTTGTGTGCATCAAGATCCAGGGGAAAAGAGTCGTGACCCTGTAGGAGACTGAACCAAGCCTACCTGCTAGTGTTGGAGGGTCTCCGGTAGAGGTGTGAAGCAGCTGTGGCTCACTTTGGGGTCAAGGGCACTGGCAGCACAAGTGCTAGGAAACACCCACTGGCATAAGCTCTCCTGAGGGCCACCAAGAGCCCCACCACAGAGCCTGGGGGCTACAGGTCTAGGTTGCCACTGGTCAAAAAAACTAACAAAGAGGGAATGCAGCCCCCACATCAGCAGACAAAAATGGAGTCAAGTTGTACTGAGCACAGCCCTGCCCAACAGACAAAGCAAGACCCAGTTCTATTTACCACCAGTCCCTCCCATTAGGAAGTTTGCACCAGCCTCTTATATAGCTTCATCTATGAAAGGGCAGACAGCAGAACCTAGAACTATAATCCTGCAACTTTCAGAATGAAAAATACAATTATAGAAAGTGTTTATTTTTTCTTAATGAAAAATCATAAAATTATTTCCAAGATGAAAGAACAAGAAACAAACAACTGAACAAACAAACAAAACTAAATGAATGAAGATAGGCAATCTTCCAGTAAGGGAATTCAGACAATGATAGTGAAGATGATCCCAGATCTCAGGAAACGAATGGAGGCAAAGATTGAAACGATACAAGAGATATTTAGCAAAGAGCTAAAGAACAAACAGAGATGAACAATACAATAACCAAAATGAAAAATACACTAGTACAAATTAATAGGATAACTAAGACAGAAGAATGGATAAGTACTCTGGAAGAGAGAATAGTGGAAATCACTGCTGCAATTTGGGTTTCCCTGTGGCTCAGCTGGTAAAGAATCCACCTGCAATGCAGTAGACCTGGGTTTGATCTCTGGGTTTGGAAGATCCACTGGAGAAGGGAAAGGCTACCCACTCTAGTATTCTGGCCTGGAGAATGCCATGGACTGCATAATCCATGGGGTCTCAAAGAGTTGGACATGATTGAGTGACTTACACTAGCTACTGCTGCAAAACAGAAAAAAAGAATGAAAAAAAATGAAGATAGCCTAAGAGACCACTAGCACAATATTAGGTGCACCAATATTTCAATTATACATCTAGCCTGTTCTTAGAACAATTACCTCATTGTTTCTTATGCTGATGAACTGTCTTTACTATTGTCTTATGCATCCTGCTCACAATGCCGATTGTCTCACTGTGCACACTGTTTTCTGAACCCAGGGTAAGCAAGGCATGAGCCAAGAGGATGGAAGAAGAATCGAGGAGCCATGGGAAATGCAGAAGCATTTATTCTCTCCTGGCTGATATGGCAGCCATAACACAGCCTCTCTCCTGGCTGACACAGAAGCCATAGCAGCAGTCATAACATGGCCATAACATAGCCATAATGGAACCATAACATAATCTTCTGTAACATCACCATGATGTCATTCCACTGTAATCTCAGTGCAGCTATAGCCAGGGCTTTCATGGTGAAGCTCATACAGGTGTACTGCAAACAGTCCATGACAAAGTGAGTACCTTGAAATCCACATGCACAGTGCTATAAGTGATATCAGCTGATACATAACCATGCAAAGTCATTGTTTACAGAACATGGGATGAGACAGCATGAGAGCATGGGGCAAGAGAGCCTGACTGGTGCCATCTTGTTAATTTGCCCACAACTATGTTAACTCTCATACTGTAATTGTGATTCTGTCCAGGGACCCCTGGTGGAATAAGGTGGATTGTTGGCCCCATCCTCTACTCAGACATGGGAAAGACATTCATCTATAGGATATGGATACTAGGTAGCACTCAGGAAACTTCCAGGTAATGTGGAGATGAAGGGTTGAGATGGAGCATCAGATTCATTCCCTCCTGACCACCACTCCTATATCAAAGACCCTAATATCACTAATTATTATAGAAAGGCAAATTAAAAGTACAATCATCTTATACAGGTCAGAATAGCCATTATCAAAATATCCACAGACAATAAATGCTGGAGAGGATGTGAAGAGAAGGGAACCCTCTTACACTGTTAGTGTAAACTGGTAGAGCCACTATGAAGAATATATAAAGATGGGGAACACATGTACACCCATGGCTGATTCATGTGAATGTGTGGCCAAAACCACCACGATACTGTAAAGTAATTAGCCTCCAATTAAAATAAATTAAGAAAAAAAATCTAAAAAAAAGATCTTTCCTGTGATCCTGCAATCCAACTCCTGGGCATATACAAGGAGAAAAACATGGTGAAAAGGATGCATGCACACCAAAGTTCATTGCAACACTGTTCACAAAGACCAAGAAACAACTTAAATGTCCATTAACAGAGGAATGGATAAGGAAAAAGTGGTACATGTATGCAATGGAATGTTACTTAGCTATTAAAATAATGAAATGCCATTTGCTGCAACATGGATGGACCTAGAGATTTTCATACTGAGTGAATTAAGTCAGACAGAGAAACAGAGAAAGAGGATGTCATATGACATCCCTTATATGTGGAATCTGAAAATAAACATTACAAATGAACTTATTTTCAAAACAGGTGCAGACTCACAGACTTAGAGAATGAATTTATGGTCTTCAGGGTGGAAGAATGGAGGAAAGGGGTAGTTAGGAAGTTTGGAATCGACATGTACACACTGCTATATTTAAAATGGATAACCAATATAACAGTTCATAAGTGTATGAAACAATGAAGGAAATGTTGTAAGGATCTCTGCTAAATGTTATATGGCAGCCTGGAAGGGAAGGGAATTTAGGGGAGAATAAATACATGTATTAGGTATGGTTGAGTCTCTTTGCTGTCCACCCAAAACTATCACAACACTGTTAATTGAAATATGTTTCTATAGTTATTGTTCAGTCACTAAGTTGTGTCTGACTGTTTGTGACCCCATGGATTGCAGCACACCAGGCCTCCTTATCTTCATTGTCTGGAGATTGCTTAAGGTCATGTCCATAAATGTATAATTGACTATACTGAGCCCCAGTTCATGTATCCTTGCCTAGAGGTACATCAAAGGAACTAAGAATACCAAGAAATCTGACTTTGAAGACTAATGGAATCTGATTTCAGTACTTCCTTGGGAGTGGGGGAAACAGGGATTCTTAGAGGGCACACACACAGTCTTGTGTGCATCAAGATCCAGGGGAAAAGAGTCGTGACCCTGTAGGAGACTGAACCAAGCCTACCTGCTAGTGTTGGAGGGTCTCCGGTAGAGGTGTGAAGCAGCTGTGGCTCACTTTGGGGTCAAGGGCACTGGCAGCACAAGTGCTAGGAAACACCCACTGGCATAAGCTCTCCTGAGGGCCACCAAGAGCCCCACCACAGAGCCTGGGGGCTACAGGTCTAGGTTGCCACTGGTCAAAAAAACTAACAAAGAGGGAATGCAGCCCCCACATCAGCAGACAAAAATGGAGTCAAGTTGTACTGAGCACAGCCCTGCCCAACAGACAAAGCAAGACCCAGTTCTATTTACCACCAGTCCCTCCCATTAGGAAGTTTGCACCAGCCTCTTATATAGCTTCATCTATGAAAGGGCAGACAGCAGAACCTAGAACTATAATCCTGCAACTTTCAGAATGAAAAATACAATTATAGAAAGTGTTTATTTTTTCTTAATGAAAAATCATAAAATTATTTCCAAGATGAAAGAACAAGAAACAAACAACTGAACAAACAAACAAAACTAAATGAATGAAGATAGGCAATCTTCCAGTAAGGGAATTCAGACAATGATAGTGAAGATGATCCCAGATCTCAGGAAACGAATGGAGGCAAAGATTGAAACGATACAAGAGATATTTAGCAAAGAGCTAAAGAACAAACAGAGATGAACAATACAATAACCAAAATGAAAAATACACTAGTACAAATTAATAGGATAACTAAGACAGAAGAATGGATAAGTACTCTGGAAGAGAGAATAGTGGAAATCACTGCTGCAATTTGGGTTTCCCTGTGGCTCAGCTGGTAAAGAATCCACCTGCAATGCAGTAGACCTGGGTTTGATCTCTGGGTTTGGAAGATCCACTGGAGAAGGGAAAGGCTACCCACTCTAGTATTCTGGCCTGGAGAATGCCATGGACTGCATAATCCATGGGGTCTCAAAGAGTTGGACATGATTGAGTGACTTACACTAGCTACTGCTGCAAAACAGAAAAAAAGAATGAAAAAAAATGAAGATAGCCTAAGAGACCACTAGCACAATATTAGGTGCACCAATATTTCAATTATACATCTAGCCTGTTCTTAGAACAATTACCTCATTGTTTCTTATGCTGATGAACTGTCTTTACTATTGTCTTATGCATCCTGCTCACGATGCCGATTGTCTCACTGTGCACACTGTTTTCTGAACCCAGGGTAAGCAAGGCATGAGCCAAGAGGATGGAAGAAGAATCGAGGAGCCATGGGAAATGCAGAAGCATTTATTCTCTCCTGGCTGATATGGCAGCCATAACACAGCCTCTCTCCTGGCTGACACAGAAGCCATAGCAGCAGTCATAACATGGCCATAACATAGCCATAATGGAACCATAACATAATCTTCTGTAACATCACCATGATGTCATTCCACTGTAATCTCAGTGCAGCTATAGCCAGGGCTTTCATGGTGAAGCTCATACAGGTGTACTGCAAACAGTCCATGACAAAGTGAGTACCTTGAAATCCACATGCACAGTGCTATAAGTGATATCAGCTGATACATAACCATGCAAAGTCATTGTTTACAGAACATGGGATGAGACAGCATGAGAGCATGGGGCAAGAGAGCCTGACTGGTGCCATCTTGTTAATTTGCCCACAACTATGTTAACTCTCATACTGTAATTGTGATTCTGTCCAGGGACCCCTGGTGGAATAAGGTGGATTGTTGGCCCCATCCTCTACTCAGACATGGGAAAGACATTCATCTATAGGATATGGATACTAGGTAGCACTCAGAAAACTTCCAGGTAATGTGGAGATGAAGGGTTGAGATGGAGCATCAGATTCATTCCCTCCTGACCACCACTCCTATATCAAAGACCCTAATATCACTAATTATTATAGAAAGGCAAATTAAAAGTACAATCATCTTATACAGGTCAGAATAGCCATTATCAAAATATCCACAGACAATAAATGCTGGAGAGGATGTGAAGAGAAGGGAACCCTCTTACACTGTTAGTGTAAACTGGTAGAGCCACTATGAAGAATATATAAAGATGGGGAACACATGTACACCCATGGCTGATTCATGTGAATGTGTGGCCAAAACCACCACGATACTGTAAAGTAATTAGCCTCCAATTAAAATAAATTAAGAAAAAAAATCTAAAAAAAAGATCTTTCCTGTGATCCTGCAATCCAACTCCTGGGCATATACAAGGAGAAAAACATGGTGAAAAGGATGCATGCACACCAAAGTTCATTGCAACACTGTTCACAAAGACCAAGAAACAACTTAAATGTCCATTAACAGAGGAATGGATA
The DNA here is from genome assembly GCA_006410675.1 of Oreotragus oreotragus. Taxonomy (NCBI): domain Eukaryota; kingdom Metazoa; phylum Chordata; class Mammalia; order Artiodactyla; family Bovidae; genus Oreotragus; species Oreotragus oreotragus. Next base: position 58,248 of record SJYX01007158.1, read on the forward strand.
AGGAAAAAGTGGTACATGTATGCAATGGAATGTTACTTAGCTATTAAAATAATGAAATGCCATTTGCTGCAACATGGATGGACCTAGAGATTTTCATACTGAGTGAATTAAGTCAGACAGAGAAACAGAGAAAGAGGATGTCATATGACATCCCTTATATGTGGAATCTGAAAATAAACATTACAAATGAACTTATTTTCAAAACAGGTGCAGACTCACAGACTTAGAGAATGAATTTATGGTCTTCAGGGTGGAAGAATGGAGGAAAGGGGTAGTTAGGAAGTTTGGAATCGACATGTACACACTGCTATATTTAAAATGGATAACCAATATAACAGTTCATAAGTGTATGAAACAATGAAGGAAATGTTGTAAGGATCTCTGCTAAATGTTATATGGCAGCCTGGAAGGGAAGGGAATTTAGGGGAGAATAAATACATGTATTAGGTATGGTTGAGTCTCTTTGCTGTCCACCCAAAACTATCACAACACTGTTAATTGAAATATGTTTCTATAGTTATTGTTCAGTCACTAAGTTGTGTCTGACTGTTTGTGACCCCATGGATTGCAGCACACCAGGCCTCCTTATCTTCATTGTCTGGAGATTGCTTAAGGTCATGTCCATAAATGTATAATTGACTATATTCTAATATAAAATAAAAAGATAAAAAAAAATGATTGTCCAGAGATAACCCTGAGCTTATTGTTTTTTTAAAGTCCTGATGAAAACTTCTTCAATTCATGTATTTATTCAACTACCAAGACTCACTTGTTTTGAGAAATTACGTATGTTTTTTATTTATTCTAAAGTTTCCTTAGGAAATCTCTTTCCGTTTTTCCAGTATCTCTACTCTGTTTCTAACAAAGTCCATGTCCTCCAGAAACTCATCTATAGCTTATGGCCTTTGAAATCCACCAAGTTATTTGCCAGAAAATTCTTCTTAAGCTTAATAGGCTTCTATGACCCTTACCTGTCAAGAGACAGAAGAGGAGCAAAGTGGAGTTTCCCAAAAGATTCCAGTAGCATAAAAAATAGGGAGGATTTTTATGTTGATTTTAATAATTATGTTAACACAAACACTGCTTTAATGGCTGCCTGATGTCCTCTTTCACCATTTTTCACAGCACTGGAAAAAACCTAAAAGACAAATACAATAATTAATCTGCCATTTTAATGGTGCTCAAAAGGCTAAAATACTAACATCATTTAATAGTTTTTCTCTACTAAGCTCAAACTTTTCCTCTAGGAATTGAAGGATGTTAAAGAAAATATTCTATATGAACAATGTAGATTAATATTTTCAAATGTCTCCTTGAAAGACAAATTTCAAATATGAATATTTTAATAGTTCTCATAGAATATTCTATTATTTTAAGTTTCCTAGGGAAGACTTAGGATGGAAGGATTTTGGAAAAAGAAAAAAAGCATCATCTAGAAGATTGAAGGTTTCTTGAAGGGAGACACAAAATGGTGCAAACAACTTGATCTGCCTCAATTTGAATAAAGAAGTCTTTTTTCTTCTTCTTCTTTTTTTTTTTTTTACTATTAAGTAGAACAAAAGATGCAGGAAACACAAAGAAAGTAACATACTTTACATGTGTACTCTAAACCTCCCTAACTCAAATGGTAAATATGCTTCTATGAAATATGTGCAAATATGTGTATATGTGTGTGTATTTATATGTGTATATATAGCTACATGATGTCTATTTATAAAGATAAATCCATAAGTATATCTGCAAATGTATCTAAATATATCTCCTATATCTGTCTTTCTAGATTCATATATGTTTAACCATATAAAATTAATGATATTTTGCTCATTTGTCCTATAGGAAAGGCAATTTCATGCCCTATCCAATAGCAGTTACTAGGAGAATTTGATTATAAATATGGTGGCAATGCTGGTATAATGGAATTAGCACTGTCCTTGGCTATTGGATCTCTTATTTTAATTCTATTCTTGAGATTTAAGGTTTTGAGAGGGATTTTTTTTTTAAGGACAGTTTCATCATCTGCAGTATAGAAAAGTTTATCTAGGTCAAAGTTCTTTTCTCCTTAGCTAAAAATTTATTTATGCTTATTCATTAATTCACTCAACAAATATTTTTATTTTTTATATTTAGCATGTTATAGACAATTTTCTAGGCTTTGAAATTACAGCTGTGACAAGATTAGGCAAATTCCTTTGTAAACGAGACTAAATAGTGTGTTATCCTTCATTCTTTAAAAATTAAAAAAAAAATTACTCAAGAGAATACATAAATATACTATCCAGGACCTTATTGTTATTCTGAATAGGATGATCATTCTCTAAATTCTCGGATATCTGCTGGGTACTGGGTGTAGGGCATTGTCTACTTTAATATGTCCTATACCACGAAAGTTGGGAAATGTCCTCAGTTAGTCATTTTTTAAAAGCTTCATCTCAAGATAATTTTAAAATTCACCCCAAAATATTATCTGTTTAGGAAGCATCTGACTTCACTCTGTATGAGAAGCTTTAGGTTCATCCACCTTATTAGAACTGAGTCAGATATGTCCCTTTTTATGGCTGAATAATATACCATTGTGTACATGTACTACATTTCTTTATTCAATAATCTGTTGATGGACATCTAGGTTGTTTGCATGACCTAGCTACTATAAATAGTGCTGTGATGAACACTGGTGAAAAACACATGTGTGTTTTTCAGTTATCGTTCCCTCAGGGTAAATGCACAGTTGTCAGATTGTGGGTCATATGGTAGTTTTAGTTTTTAAAGGAATCTCCATACTGTTTTACATAGTGATTATATCAATTTGCACTCCCACAAACAATGCAGGAGGATTCCTTTTTCTCTACATCCTCTCCAACATGTATTATTGTAGTTTGTTTTTTTTTTTTAAGGATGACCATTCTGATATATGTGAGAGTGTGAAGTAATACCTCATCTTTTTTTATGTGTATTTATCAGCCCTCTGTATGAACAGATAATCTTGGACTTGGTGCTCATCCATGGTCTGAACTCTCTGGCTTAAGGAGGCAGAAGTCAAGTGATTAAAAATATGACTGTTTATAGACTTTTCTTTAGGTCAGTTCAGTTCAGTGGCTCAGTCATGTCTGACTCTTTGCAAACCCAAGAATCACAGCAAGCCAGGTCTCCCTGTCCATCACCAACTTCCGGAATCCAACATCTCATCCTCTGTCATCCCCTTCTCTTCCTGCCCCCAATCCCTCCCAGCATCTGAGTCTTTTCCAATGAGTCAACTCTTCACATGAGATGGCCAAAGTACTGGAGTTTCAGCTTTAGCATAAGTCCTTCCAAAGAAATCCCAGGGTTGATCTCCTTCAGAATGGACTGGTTGGATCTCCTTGCAGTCCAAGGAACTTTCAAGAGTCTTCTCCAGCACCACAGTTCAAAAGCATCAATTCTTCAGTGCTCAGCTTTCTTCACAGTCCAACTCTCACATCCATACATGACCAGAGGAAAAACCATAGCCTTGACTAGACGGACCTTTGTTGGCAAAGTGATGTCTCTGCTTTTGAATATGCTATCTACGTTGGTCATAATTTTCCTTCCAAAGAGTAAGTGTCTTTTAAGTTCATGGCTGCAACCACCATCTGAAGTGATTTTAGAGCCTCCAAAATAAAGTCTGATACTGTGTCCACTGTTTCCCCATCTATTTCCCATGAAGTGATGGGACCAGACGCCATGATCTTAGTTTTCTGAATGTTGAACTTTAAACCAACTTTTTCACTTTCCTTTTTCACTTTCATCAAGAGGCTTTTTAGTTCCTCTTCATTTTCTGCCATAAGGGTGGTGTCATCTGCATATCTGAGGTTATTGATATTTCTCCTGGCAATCTTGATTCCAGCTTGTGCTTCTTCCAGCCTACTCTGCATATAAGTTAAATAAGCAGGATGACAATATACAGCCTTGACCTACTCCTTTTCCTATTTGGAACCAGTCTGTTGTTCCATGTCCAGTTTTAACTGTTGCTTCCTGACCTGCATATATGTTTCTCAAGAGGCAGGTCAGGTGGTCTGGTATTCCCATTTCTCTCAGAGTCTTCCACAGTTTATTGTGATCCACACAGTCAAAGGCTTTGGCATAGTCAATAAAGCAGAAATAGATGTTTTTTTTCTGAACTCTCTTGCTTTTTCCATGATCCAGCAGATGTTGGTAATTTTATTTCTGGTTCCTCTGCCTTTACTAAAACCAGCATCTGGAAGTTCACAGTTCTTGTATTGCTGAAGCCTGGCTTGGAGAATAGCATGTGAGATGAGTGCAATTGTGCGGTAGTTTGCTCATTCTTTGGCATTGCCTTTCTTTGGAATTGGAATGAAAACTGACCTTTTCCAATCCTATGATCACTGCTGATTTTTCTTTAGTAGTTAACAGTACAAAAAAATCTTGAAATTGTTGACTTATCTCATATAAAGAAATAATTTCAGAACATGGTAAAGAGTACTAATGATAAGATAGTGTAAAATATATAATGGGGACACAAGGAGATAATAACAACAACAACAAAAATTAGGGATTCAGAGACATTCTTATACAACTAACATGCTCGACAAGTCAGAGTTAAGTGGCCATTTTCCAGGTCATTAGGTAGGTGAAAGAGCGTTTCAAAATAAGAGAACATACGCCAAAAGAAACTCTATTATATATTTTAATGTTGTTGTTGCTCAGTCACTCAGTCATGTATGACTCTTTGCAAGCCCTTGGATTACAACAAGCCAGGCTTCCCTTTCCTTCATCATCTCCTGGGGCTTGATCAAATTAATGTCCATTGAGTTGGTGATGCTATCCAACCAACTCATCTTCTGTTGTCCCCTTTTCCTCCTGCCTTCAATCTTGCCCAGCATCAGGGTCTTTTCTAATGAGTCAGGTGGCCAAAGTATTGGAAGTTCAGCTTCAGCATCAGTCATTCCAATGAATGTTGCTGTTCAGTTGCTCAGTCATGTTCAGTTCATTGTGACCAACGGACTTCAGCATGCCACTCTACCCTGTTCTTCACCATGTCCTGGAGTTTGTTCAAGCTCATGTACATTGAGTTGATGATGTGCATCCACCAGGAAGCACAGCCTCCAATGAACAGTCAGGCTTGATCTCCTTTAGGATTGACTGGTTTTATCTCCTTGCCATCCAAAGGACTCTCAAGAGTCTTCTCTATCACCACAGTTCAAAAGCAACAATTTTTGCATGCTCAGCCATCTTTATGGTCCAAATCTTACATCTGTACATGACTGCTGGAAAAACTAAATATTTGATTTGACGGACATTTGTTAGCAAAGTAAAGTGAAAGAAAGTGACAGTTGCTCAGTTGTGTCTGACTCTTTGCAACCCCATAAAGTCCACGGAATTCTTGAAGCTAGAATACTGGAGTCTGTACTCGTTCCTTTCTCCAAGGGATCTTCCCAACCCAGGGATCAAACCCAAGTCTCGCACATTGCAGGCTGATTCTTTACCAAAAGATTCATCAGAGAAGCCCAAGAACACTGGAGTGGGTAGCCTATCCCTTCTCCATTGAATTTTCCCAACCCAGGAATCAAACTGGGGTATCCTGCATTGCAAGTGGATTCTCTATCAGCTGAGCTACCTGGCAAAGTAAGGTCTTTGCTTTTTAATATACTGTCTAGGATTCTCACCACTTTTCTTCCAATGAGTAAGTGTTTTTTTAATTTCATGGCTGCAGTCACCCTCCGCAGTGATTTTGGAGCCCAAGAAATTGAACTCTCTCACTGTTTCCACATCTATTTGCCATCAAGTGATAAGACTGGATGCTATGATCTTAGTTTTTTGAGCACTGAGTTTTAACCCAGTTTTTTACTCTCTTCTTTAACTTTCATCAGGAGGATCTTGAGTTTCTCTTTGCTTTCTGCCATAAGGATGGTGTCATCTGTATATCTGAGGTTATTGATATTTCTCCCAGCAACCTTGCTTCCAGTGTGTGTTTCATCCAGCCTGGCATTTCAAATGATGTACTCTGCATATAAGTGAAATAAGCAGGGTGACAATATACAGCCCTGGCGTACTCCTTTTCCTATTTAAAACCAGTCTGTTGTTCCATGTCCAGTTCTAACTGTTGCTTCCTGACCTGCATACAGATTTCTCTGGAGGCAGGTAAGGTGGTCTGGCATTCCCATCACTTGAAAAATTTCCCAGTTTGTCGTGATCCACACAGTCAAAGGCTTTAGTTTAGTCAATGAAGGAGAAATAGATGCTTTTCTGGAATTCTCTTGATTTTTGTATGATCCAACAGATGTTGGCAGTTTGATTTCTCATTCTTCTGCCTTTTCTAAGTCCAGATTGTACATATACAAGTTCTCATTTTACATAATGTTATAGCCTAACTTGAAGGATTTTGAGCATTATGTTACTAGCATGGAAAATGACTGCAGTTGTGTGGTATTTGAACATTCTTTGATGTTGTCCTTCTGTTTGATTGGAATGAAAAATGACATCTTCCAATACTGTGGCCACTGCTGAGTTTTCTAAATTTGCTGCCATATTGAGTGCAGTATTTTCAAAGCATCATCTTTTAGGATTCGAAATAATTTATTTGGAATTCCATCACCTCCGCTAGCTTTGTTGGTATTAATACTTCCTAAGGCCCACTTGACTTTAGATTTCAGGATGTCTAACTCTAGGTGAGTGATCACACCATTTTGGTTATCTGGGTCATTAAGATTTTTTTTTGTATAGTTCTTCTGTGTATTCCTTACCACTTCTTCTTAATATATTCTGTTTCTGTAAGACCCATACTGTTTCTGTCTTTTTTTGTGTGCCCATCTTTGTATGAAATACTCTCTTGGTATCTCTACATTTATTGCAGAGATCTCTGGTCTTTTCCTTTCTATTGTTTTCTTCTATTTCTTTGTATTTTTCACTTTGGAAGCCTTTCTTATGTCTCCTTGCTATTCTTTGGAGCTGTACATTCAGAAAGGAATATCTTTCCTTTTCTCCACTGCCTTTCACTTCTCTTCTTTTCTCAGCTATTTGTAAGGCTTCCTGTTACACAAGAAATATCTTTTTTGGTGGAGAGAAGTTAAATTTAGGTTACTGAATGCAGTCATTTTCAGTAATAGTTTTAGGGACAGGTATTGGATATCTTATATTTCAATGGACACAGTTGTGGATTTTATTCCATAGGTTGTATGAAAACTTAGAATTGTTTTATTTAGATAAATACTATAATCAGGTATGTATTTTAGAAAGAACATTTTGTCAATAAGTGAGATAGGGTTGAAAATGGGTTAGGTGAGTGATAAATCAGGAATCATTTACAATGATGCTATAAAGAGACAACATAGGATTGAAATGGCCCTGCTGATTGGAGTGAAGATGGAAGGATAAATGCTGAAGGTTTTAAAGAAGAGTCAATGGCCCATTTCTTTGCAAAACTGCTTTGTCAGCTGAGACCCTGTAAACCTATCCTGAAAACAGAAGACCTTCAAGGCCTTAATGGCAGCTTACCTGAAACTAGAAGACCTTCAAGTCCTTGATTGCAATTTAGCACAATAGGGCTCAGGTCTGCATGCACTCCACAATGCCTCACTTTCATTTTGGCCAAACATACCACACCTCTGAATTTCTCCATCAGTTTCATTCTGACAAGGTTCCAGCATTTGAGGATGATGGTGGATTCTGTGTATTTGATAGGAAGGGGAGCTTGTCCTTAATTTAACTCCTTGGAAGTTACCATTGGTAGACATGGTTGTTTGAGAATCATACCTCTGGTGCTGACTTAACTGCATTAGAGAGGATTTCTTTGATTTATTTAATTTAGACTTAGAAAGCTATTTCCCACATAGAGAGTCAGAAACAATTTTACCTTTAAACACAAGTCTAGTTGAATTTCAAAAGTTCCTACTTTATTTGTTAGAAATTTAAATATTAAGGCCATAAGCAAAATAATAACTAACAATAATACACAATCTCAACTTAGTTTTGTGGTCTTTTACATTTCATTTAAATATAAAAGTTTATATTCATATTATAAAGCAAAATATTCAACCTGAATTCGGACCATACAACTGTCTCAATCATATTCTTCTTGTCTTGAGGTAATTAAGCTATATGTGCCAATTATTTATATTTTGCATGTAAGGAATTTATTTCTTCCTTATGTTGAAAATATTATTAGCATTTTTACTTTCAGTAAGAAAAAAGAGTCTCAATTTTTACATTTTTATAATATTTACATGCTGTATATACATGATATAACAGCAATTTATTTTGAATGAAAAGGAAGCTGGCTAGTTTCAACAATAATTTATATTATGAGCATAATTTTTATGCCTTTAAGCTTTTTTTTTTTCAAATGTATGTTTGGGGATGTACATGGTTTGTTATAGATAAAAGTATTTTACTATTTCAGAAATGTTTAAAGGCTTCTTTTTCTCCTAATTAATCTCAAAAAGTTCATTGATTGTATATCCTCTTTGATTTTCTCTTTGCAGGAAAATGGAAGCACTGATAACAAGCTTAGTTTAATTAGAGTAATGGGCTAAGACTGAATTGCTATAACAGCTGGTAGCATTTGGACTTAGCCTCTTGGAAGTGTGATTCACATAAATACTAACAACAAAGGGGTATATATATCCAGCATATATCAAAATCACTTTGTAATACATCTAAGGCTGTTGCTCAGAGTTCTAATAGAGATTGTTTTCACAAGATAACTAAGGACATTTTACATTTTTAAAAAGATGAAATTTGAGGTAAAGACAATAAATTTGGGTTGCCCTTTGAACTAATTACTAAATGATTATAATTTACATAAATTTGACTATAATTAAAATGTTGAACATAATTTTATTTGATGTATTGAGCTCATTCTGACTTATATACTAGAGAAAAAGATAAATAATATGCATATATATGTATAGATGTGCTAAAGAAATTCAACAAAGCTAGACACAAAATGGAGTTAGAAATGAGGTTATTATAAAAATAGATAGCATATATTCAATGTTTTTGCTAAAAGTGGGTTAGAATTTTGACATTAATCAAAAACATGAGAGACAAATAAATCTAGCTATTTAAAAAACTGACAAATATCTTAAGATTTAAAAAAACAGTTGTTTATAAAACTTAGAAAGTGATACAATAAACTTAATATTTTTAACAATATAAGAATATTATGTGTGTAAAACTCATAAATGTAGCATAAAAANCAATGTTTTTGCTAAAAGTGGGTTAGAATTTTGACATTAATCAAAAACATGAGAGACAAATAAATCTAGCTATTTAAAAAACTGACAAATATCTTAAGATTTAAAAAAACAGTTGTTTATAAAACTTAGAAAGTGATACAATAAACTTAATATTTTTAACAATATAAGAATATTATGTGTGTAAAACTCATAAATGTAGCATAAAAATGTAATACAAAAATGCAGTACAAGAACACAAGAGAATGCTCGCATAGAGTAATGAATAATGTCCCAAGGCCCAAAGCTGAATTTAATTGTACTATGAACTTGATATTCTACCTCTGTTCTTCCTCTTACAAATCTTAATCTAAGAATTTTAAATTCCAGGATTTGGAATGACAACCAAAAGATGTAAGCATGACCCTATTATGGCATTTTTATTACACAGAATGAATTAGTAGTAATTTAAATCAAAACCATCTTTGCCTTCAGGGACATTTAGAGGAAGGATAATCTGAGAAAGGCATGAGAAAACTCTTTGAATGATAAAAACAGTGTTGGGATAGTGGCTACATGGATATATGTATTTGTCAATTTCATCAAACTATACATTAAAATGGGCACATTTTTATATATGTAAATTATAGACCAATAAAAAATTCGTACAAGATGGCAGAGTAGAAGAACATGCGCTCAACTTCTCCTGAGATAATTGCAAAATTGCAACTTGCTGCTGAACAACCATTGACTGCAAAATGTTGGATCACACCAAAAAAAGACGCCAAGTGCAAGGGCAAAGGAAAAGCCCCAACAAGATGGTAGGAGGGGTGAAATCACATTTAGAATCAAGCCCCATACCCGCCAGAGATGCTTGGAGGACTCAAATGAAACCTTGTGTTCACCAGGACCCAGAGGCCCACAGAGACTGAGCCAGACCTACCTTTGAGTGTTTGAGTGTTCTTGTGGAGGCAGGGGTCAGCACTGGCCTGCCACGGGGACAGGGACTCTGGTTGCAGCAGACCTGGGTCATGCAGCATGTGACATAAGCCTTCATGGTAGAGATTGCCATTAGCCCCACCATAGAGTCAACTAGTAGACAAACCACAAACTGCAAAACAATTATACCAAATAATTTCTTGCACTAAGACAGTTCTAGGACCCACACCAGATTTCCCAACCTGGGGATATGTCAAAAGGACTAAGAACCCCTAAGGAATTTGACTTTGGAGGCCAGTGGAGTTTGATTGCAGAACTTACACAGGACTGAGGAAACAGACTCTTGGAGGGCACAAACAAAACCTTATGTGCACCAGGAGCAAGGAGAAAGGAACAGTGTCCCCAAAAGAGGTTGAGCCAGACTTGCCTGTGAATGGTGGAGGCCCAGCTCCAGTTTGGCCTCAGGTCAAACAATGGGGAGGGAACATAGTTCTGTCCTTGAACAGAAAATTGGATTAAAAATTTATTGAATATGGTCCTGCCTATCAGAACAAGACACAAAACCCCCACCAGTCAGTCTCTCCCATCAGGAAGCTTCCATAAGCATCTTACCCTTACTCATCAGAGGGCAGACAGAATGAAAACCACAATTACAAAAAACTAACCAAACTGATAACATGGAAAATAACCTTGTCTAACTCAAAGAAGCTATGAGCCATGCCTTATAGGGCCTCCCAAGATGGATGGATTATCTTAGACAGGTGGAGAGTTCTGACAAAATGTGGTCTACTGGAGAATGAAATGGTGAACCACTTCGATATTCTTTCCTTGAGAACTCCATGAACAGTATGAAAGGGCAAAAAGATATAACACTGAAATACAAACTCTCTAATTCAATAGGTGCCCAATATGCTACTGGAGAAGAGTGGAGACATAACTACAGAAAGAATTAAGAGACAGAGCCAAAGCAAAAATAACACAGTTGTGGATGTGACTGGTAATAGAAAAAGTCCAATGCTGTAAAGAACAAAATTGGATAGGAAGCTGAAATTTTAGGTCCACAAATCAAGGCAAATATGAAGCAGTCATCAGGAGATGGCTAGAGTGAACACCAACATTTTAGGAATCAGTGAACTAAAATGGCCTGGAAAGGGTGAAATTAATTCAGATGACCATTACATCTACTGCTGTGGGCAAAAATCCCTTAGAAGAAATGGAGTAGCCCTTGTAGTGAACAAAAGAGTTCAAAATGCAGTCCCAGTTCCAGTTTAGTTGCTCAGTCATGTCCGACTCTTTGCGACCCCATGAATCGCAGCATGCCAGGCCTCCCTGTTCATCACCATCTCTTGAAGTTCACTCAGACTCACATCCATTGAGTCCGTGATGCCATCCAGCCATCTCATCCTCGGTCGTCCCCTTCTCCTCCTGCCCCCAATCCCTCCCAGCATCAAAGTCCTTTCCAATGAGTCAACTCTTCACATGAAGTGGCCAAAGTACAGGAGTTTCAGCTTTAGCATCATTCCTTCCAAAGAAATCCCAGGGCTGATCTCCTTCAGAATGGACTGGTTGGATCTCCTTGCAGTCCAAGGGACTCTCAAGAGTCTTCTCCAACACCACAGTTCAAAAGCATCAATTCTTCAGTGCTCAGCTTTCTTCACAGTC
>SJYX01007158.1:71750-85664 GCA_006410675.1 Oreotragus oreotragus
TCCTGGTCTTGTTTTTGTTGACTGTATAGAGCTTCTCCATCTTTGGCTGCCTATAATATAATCAATCTGATTTCGGTGTTGACCATCTGGTGATGTCCATGTGCAGAGTGTTCTCTTGTGTTACTGGAAGAGGGTGTTTGCTATGAGCAGTGCATTTTCTTGGCAAAACTCTATTAGTCTTTGCCTTGCTTCATTCCGCATTCCAAGACCAAATTTACCTGTTACTCCAGATGTTTCTTGACTTCCTACTTTAGCATTCCAGTCCCCTATAATGAAAAGGACATATTTTTTGGATGTTAGTTCTAAAAGGTCTTGTAGGTCTTCATAGAACCATTCAACTTCAGCTTCTTCAGCATTACTGTTTGTGCATAGACTTGGATTACCATGACATTGAATGGTTTGCCTTGGAAATGAACAGAGATCATTCTGTCGTTTTTGAGATTGCATCCAAGTACTGCATTTTGGACTCTTTTGTTGACCATGATGACTACTCCATTTTTCTGAGGGATTCCTGCCCGCAGTAGTAGATATAATGGTCATTTGAGTTAAATTCACCCATTCCAGTCCATTTTCGTTCGCTGATTCCTAGAATGTCGACTTGGGTGTAATCTCAAAAATGACACTGATCTCTGTTTCCAAGGCAAATCGTTCAATGTCTCAGTGATCCAAGTATTTGCCCCAACCACTAATGATGAACAAATTGATTCTATAAAGGCCTACAAGACCTTCTAGAACTAATACCAAAAACAAAAACAAACAAACAAAACCCAAGATGTCATTTCCATTATAGGGGACTGGAATGCAAAAGTAGGAAGTCAAGAGATAATTGGAGTAATAGGCAAGCTTAGCCTTGGAGTACAAAATGAAGCAGGGAAAAGGCTAAAATAGTTTTGCTAGGAGAATGCAGTGATCATAGTAAACACCCTCTTCCAACAACACAACAGACAACTCTACACATGGACATCACCAGATGGTCAATACCAATATTAGACTGATTATATTCTTTGCAGCTGAAGATGGAGAAGCTCTATACAGTCAGCAAAAACAAGACCAGGGGCTGACTGTGGCTCAGATCATGAACTCTTTTTTGCAAAATTCAGACTTAATTTGAAGAAAGTAAGGAAAATCTCTAGACCATTCAGGTGGGACCTAATTCAAATCCCTTTGATTATACAGTGGAAGTGACAAATAGAGTCAAAGATTAGATTGGGTAGACAGAGTGCCTGAAGAACTATGGACAGAGGTTTGTGATATTTTACAGGAGGCAGTGATCAAGACCATCACCAAGAAAAAGAAATGCAAAAAGGCAAAATGGTTGATTGAGAAGTTCTTACAAATAACTGAGAAAAGAAGAGAAGCTAAAGGTAAAGGAGAATAGGGAAGATATACCCATTTGGATACAGAGTTCCAAAGTATAGCAAGGAGAAATAAGAAAGCTTTTCTCAGGGATCAATGCAAAGAAATAGAGGAAAACAATAGAATGGGAAAGATGAGAGATCTCTTCAAGAAAACTATATATATCAACAGAACATTTAATACAAAAATGGGCACAATAAAGGACAGAAATGGTATGGACCTAACAGAAGCAGAAGAGATTAAAAAGAGGTGGCAAGAATACATCAAAGATATGCAGAAAATATCTTCATGACCCAGATAATCTCGATGGCATGGTCACTCACCCAGAGCCAGACATCCTGGATGTGAAGTCAAGTGGGCCTTAAGAAGTATCACTATGTACAAAGCTAGTGGAGGTGCTGGAATCCCAGTTGAGCTATTTTAAATCCTAAAAGATGATGCTGTGAAAGTGCTGCACTCAATATGCCAGCAAATTTGGAAAACTCAGCAGTGGCTGCAAGACTGGAAAAGGTCAGTTTTCATTCCAATTCCAAAGAAAGGCAATAACAAAGAATGCTCAAACTACCACACAATTACGCTCATCTCATACAGCAGCAAAGCAATGCTCAAAATTCTCCAGTTCTTAGAGATGAGAATACCAGACCATCTTATCTGCCTCCTGAGAATCTCTATGCTGGTCAAGAAGCAACAGTTAGAACCAGACATGGAACACATACTGGTTGCAATTTGGGAAAGGTGTATGTCAAGGCTGTATACTGTGATACTGCTTATTTAATTTATATTCAGAGTATATCATGGGAAAAACTAGGCTGCATGAAGGACAAGCTGGAATCAAGATTGCCAGGAAAAATATCAATAACCTCAGATATGCAGGTGACACCACTCTTTTGGCAGAAACCAAAGAGGCACTCAAGAGCCCCTTGATGAAATGAAAGAGGAGAGTGAAAAAACGACTTAAAACTCAACATTCAAAAAATGAAAATCTTGGCATCTTATCCCATCACTTCATGGCAAATAGATGCAGAAACAATGGAAACAGTAAGAAACATTATTTTTAAGGGCTCCAAAATCACTGCAGATGGTGACTGCAGCCATGAAAGTAAAAGATGCTTGCTCCTTGGAAGAAAAGCTATGACCAACCTAGAGAAAGTATTTTAAAGAAGAGTCATTACTTTGCCCACAAAGGTCCATTTAGTCAAAGCTATGGTTTTTTCAGTAGTCATGTATGAATGTTAGAGTTTGACCATAAAGAAAATTTAGCACCAAAGAACTGATACTTTTGAACTATGGAATTGGAGAAGACTCTTGGGTGTTCCTTGGACTGCAAAGATATCCAACAAGTCAATCCTATCAGAAATCAGTCCTGAATATTCATTGAAAGGACTGATGCTGAAGCTGAAGCTGCAATACTATGATCACCTGATGAGACAAACTAACTCAGTGCAAAAGACCCTGATACTGGGAAAGATTGAAAGCAAGAAGAGAATGGGACTACAGAGCATGAGATCATTGGATGGCATCACTGACTGGATGGGCATGAGTTTGACCAAGCTTGGGAGTTGATGATGAACAGGGAAGCCCAGTATACTGCAATCCATTGGTTCACAAAGAGTCAGACACAACCAAGTGACTGAACTGGAAGTGATTTAAAAACACAGTTCCACGTGTGCTAATTTAATCTATTCTTGACTTATTTTCTACTGTGACACACTTTTTTATATCAAAATATATTGTTTTATGTTGTAATTATTTTATCCTCTTCACATTTAAAATTCAAATATTGTGTTTATCTTGCTTTCTAGCCTATTCCTAGTGGCCGACTTATATTTTTTTAAATGAAAATAGATTATGAGATCTTCAGGATTCTATTTTCAGAGATTAACTGAAGCATTTTGGCTATCAAAAGTGTCTTCATTTAAAAGTTAGGAAGATAAATTCCCTGCAACTTAATTTCAAATGTCTCTGATTCCCAGAAGAGTAAAACATTTACAGGATTGCAACTACACAACTGTGTGTTTCTCTTATCTGTACTGAATGGATGTGCTTGATAGTGCATCACAGTATTCACTTAATGAAACAGGTGGGCTTTAATGAGTGTAATTTGATATGTGCTACATGGACAACACTGAACAGAGTCAAATGGGCATATATTGTGCATTGTTAGCATAATTGCTCTATCATTTTTTAACAAAAATGGCAATAACTATCATTGAACTTAATGGCCCCTTTAAATATTTGTCTACCTTTCACTACTCTGCCATGTAGGCAGTCCTGGTGACTACATTAGACCAGAGAGTAGCCTCATCACCAGTAACTTTACAATGGTGTTTTCACCTAAGAAAGACAGAATGGAATGTCATGGGCCTAAAAGGAATTCTTGAGCATCATAATGTGTCTTAGCTTCAGGTTTGTTATTTTTGAAATATAGAAATTGAGTTAAATGGTCTTAAATTTTTAATTTAAATATGTCTCTATAATTCTGTTATTTTATCACAATTTTTTTAAGAAGTCAAACTAAAAGAATATGATATGAAATATGAAGAATGAGATTACTTTTTAAACAGTTAGGATGAGATGATAATGACTTTGAAAAAAATTTTTCTCATATATGTCTCAAAGATGTCTCTATTGGATGCACAAATAATATGTTAAAAATGAGCCATTGAATAATTTTCTCTCAACTTAATTTTCTCACAACTTATTGTGAATAATACCTCACTGTGAATAATTTTCTCACAACTTACTCTTTGGATCACAACAAATTCTGGAAAATTCTTTAAGAGATGTGAATACCAGACCATCTGACCTGCCTCCTGAGAAATTTGTATGCAGGCCAGGAAGCAACAGTTAGAACTGGACATGGACTGACAGACTGGTTCCAGATATGAAAGGAGTATGTCAAGGCTGTATATTAGCACCCTACTTATTTAACTTATATGCAGAGTACATTATGAGACATGATGGACTGGATGAAGCACAAGGTGAAATCAAGATTGCTGGGAGAAATATCAATAACCTCAGATATGCAGATGTCACCAACCTTATGGTGGAAAGTGAAGAAGAACTAAAGACCTCTTGATGAAAGTGAAAGACGAGAGTGAAAAAGTTGGCTTGTATGCCAAAACCAATAGAGTACTGTAAAGTAAAATAAAGAAAATGGAAGCTCTTAAAAAAAAATAAATAAAATATAAATTAAAAAAAAAAAAAAACATTTTCAGAAAACTGAGATCATGGAATCGTGTCCCATTACTTCATGGCAAATAGATAGAGAAACAATGGAAATAGTGAGAGACTTTATTTTTGGGGGGTCCAAAATCACTGCATAGGTTGACTGCAGCCATGAAATTAAAAGGCACTTTCTCCTTGGAAGAAAAGTTATGACCAACCTAGACAGCATATTAAAAAACAGACACATTACTTTGCCCACATAGGTTTTTCTAGTAGTCATGTATGGATATGAGAGTTGGAATATAAGGATGGGGAACACATGTACACATGTACACCCATGGCTGATTCATGTAAATGTGTGACAAAACCACTACAATAAAGTACACATGTACACATGTACACCCATGGCTGATTCATGTAAATGTGTGACAAAACCACTACAATAAAGTAATTAGCCTCCAATTAAAATAAATAAACTAATAAAAAAAAAAAAGCTGAGTGCAGAAGAATCGATGCTTTTGAACTATGATGTTGGAGGAAACTCTTGAGAGTCCCTTGAACTGCAAAGAGATCCAACCAGTCCATCCTAAAGGAAATCAGTCCTGAATATTCATTGGAAGGACTGATGCTGAAGCTGAAAATCCAATACTTTGGCCACCTGATGCAAAGAACTGACAATTTTGAAAAGACCCTGATGCTGGGAAGGATGGGAGGCAGGAGGAAAAGGGGATGGCAGAGGATGAGATGATTGGATGGCATCACAGACTCAATGTACATCAGTCTGAGTAAATTCTCAAATTTGGTGATGGACAGGGAGGCCTGGCATGCTGCAGTACATAGGGTTGCAAAGAGTCAGACATGACTGAGCGACTGAACTGAACTGAACTGAAGTAATATACTAAACTATGCCTTTTTTGATTGTACATATTTTCTCTGTCATATTTTTCTTAAAATCCAGAACAATGACTACAGTTTAACAGTAGTTCCTCAATAGCTATTCATTATTGTCACAGGAGAAGACAGAATTGAGAAAAAAATCATTGTCATTTGTACTATTAGATAATAATTACCTCTTCTATGACTACATTATAAACACTTTATAGTAAACATTGAACACTTGGCATTAAACAAGAACATTAAAATAAGAAATTAAAAACCTGTGTACTTTAATAGATATTATTGCTTCAACCCCAAAGTCTCTTCCTCATGATTTTGTGTAAGATTTTCAATATTAATAGCTTGTATACACACAGAATTTCTTAGCAGATGGATATACTTTGCAGTATAGAGTACTTTATTAATTATTAATAGTAAACATTGAACACTTGGCATTAAACAAGAACATTAAAATAAGAAATTAAAAACCTGTGTACTTTAATAGATATTATTGCTTCAACCCCAAAGTCTCTTCCTCATGATTTTGTGTAAGATTTTCAATATTAATAGCTTGTATACACACAGAATTTCTTAGCAGATGGATATACTTTGCAGTATAGAGTACTTTATTAATTATTCAATAATTTGTAAGTCTAGTTACAGAATCAAAAAATGTCATTAATCATTAATACTGCTTGCTTAAATGCATTAGAATAAGTATTTTCTTCTCACAACAGAAACACCAAAAGTATAGAATACCTCTGTTTAAAAATTTTTTTCTCATTTCAACCACTTGAAAGTCAGTTCATGTTTAGTCCACAAAGTTGTATTTTATCACAGGAATATTTCTTCAGTTTGTCCTTTAAATGAATCAATTTAAATGGCTATTTAAATTATTTTCTAACATTTTATATATACTTTTCATTGGAAATTTTGTCCAAAGATAATATCTTTAAACTATAGTTCAAACAAAGTAGATTTGATACTCCTCTTAGAGTCTTATGAGTTTCCCTGGTGGCTCAGATGGTAAAGAATCTGACTGCAATGTGGGAGACCCAGGTTCGATCCCTGATTGGAAAGATACCCTGGGGAACAGAAAGCTACCCACTTCAATATACTTGTCTGGAGAAGTCCATGGTCAGAGGAGCCTGGTGGGCTACAGTCAGCCCATGGGGTTGCAAAGAGTCAGACACGACTTGCACTTTCACTAGCACTTACAATCTTATAAATATGCAAGTGCTTTCTAATGAATAAATGGGTCAGGAATTTGAAGGCTATGACCTGGGAACTGAGGTAAATGCAAAGTATTAGAATAAAGAAAAATTGACATTATTTAGGCTAAGTGCTTCATTTTATTGAAATATATAGAAAATTGAGACAAAGTGACACTGTGGCTCGTTCAAGTTCACAAATCTGATTAGAATAAGAGTTAATACTAGAAATTAAAGTCCAAACTTCTTGGCAGTGCTCTGCTAAAGCATTACACTATTATACAATCTATATAATGTAACTTCAAACCCACTCTGCTTGAATTGTGTAATTATCTAAAATCACTTTGCTTATGAAAACATAAAATTAAAGCAAATTATTTTGCTTTTTTCTAGATGTGTAATCTATGTTTCTTAAATGCCAGACCAGAATCAATGAGAACATAGGACTTGTGGCCACAAGGAAGAAATTTTGTGCAAATTTGTACAAAACTTCAATTTTGAAATTTTATTTTTATTTTCATAGCAATAAAATACAACAAAATAATTTTGAAAATATTAGGTAAGATGTATTTTTTAAATTTTACTTTATTTTACTTTACAATACTGTATTGGTTTTGCCGTACATCAACACGAACCCACCACGGGTGTACATGAGTTCCCAATCCTGAACACCCCTCCCACCTCCCTCCCCATACCATCTCTCTGGTCATTCTAGTGCACCAGCCCCAAGTATCTTGTATCCTGCATCGAACCGAGACTGGCAATTTTTTTCTCCAGTATTTTTTCTCCACTTATTTGAACTTATTCATACTGCTTCTGTGTTTCTTTAAGGTATTCTTCTTATCACTAACACACTCCATTCCTTCTCTAATCTCTACCATGTAGTAAAGATCCTAAGGCACATCTCTGGATCATTACTGATCCCCTGTAGAACAAATCAATAAAAGAGCATCAAGAAATAAGGCAAACTCTTTAGAAGTTCTGACATTATCACAGGAATTTGGTAAGGTGAAATAAATATGAATGGACAAAATCTGTCTATACACATATATCTATACACATACAAAGGTAGAAGATGATAGATTAGATGATAAATAGATATATATTGGTTTTTTACAAATCATATAACTCAAAAGCTGTAAGAAGAAAAAAAAAAGTAAATTTGACAGAACATTAGTATTGTATAGTCAGGGTTTAGAAAGACTTGCCTGAGATGCTCTACCAAAGGACAGAAATTTAATTTGTAAAAAAGACCCAAGGAAAAACTCCAGAAAATTTCAAAGTATTACACAACATCTTTTCTAGAAGCATATGATATATATATATATCCAGGATATGGCTTATTTCAACTAGTTAAGAATGCTTAAAATGAGAATTCAAGAACTAATTGCTGCTTGAAAGGACTAATTAGAATAAACAACATATTAAATACTCAGAATCTTCTTGAAATAATCAAATGTGTGAAATCGCATCAAATTTTAAAGTGCTTAACAAATTTCTCAGCAAAGTGTTCACATAGTAGCATAAAAAATGTCATTTAAGTTCTTTGAATGATTTTAAACCTGTTGTGATGATTGGTTTTTAGCATGGGCTTCCCTGGTGGCTTAGATGTTAAAAATCCGCCTGCTATGTGGGATAACTGGGTTCGATCCCTGAGTTGGGAAGATCCCCTGGAGAAGGGCTTGGCAACCCACTTCAATATTCTTGCCTGGAGAATTCCCATGGACAGAGGAGCCTGGTGGGCTACATTCCACGAGATCGCATTGTCAGTGCGACTAAGCACAACACAGAAACATCTCGCTTATTTCTGGAATTCCCACCAGGCAGCAGCAAAGATACTGAAAACTAGGTCTTAAACTAATTAAAACTTATGTAATTCTTTCAAGCTTTTATCAACCACATAAACCTAGTTACTATTTAGTTACCAATAGTAAGTAAGCAGCACAAAATGAGGTTTCCGTCTTTCTTGGTGTCAGAAATAATTGTATCATTATGTTTGCTCTTTTTCATGTGGTGAGTCTAATGCAGTCTACAAAATAGAAATCCTTAGCGAATAAGTTTAAAACATTTGATTAGTTTCAATTTATTTTTGGGCTTCCCAGATGGCTCAGCAGTAAAGAAAATAATTTGTGTTCAATGCAGGAGACCTAGGTTCGATCCTTGGATCATGAATACCACCCCCACCCTCCCAGGAGAAGGAAACGGCAACTCGCTCCAGTAGTCTTGCCTGAGAAATCTCGTGGACAGAGGAGTCTGGGAGATAACAGTCCATGGGGTCACAAAAAACTCAGACAACAAGTTTAGTTCTGCTTGGTAATCAGAAATCATGATTATTTTTGTCCTACCGGCAGAAAGTGAAGAGGAACACAAGAGCCTCTTGAAGAAAGTGAGAGGAGAGTGAAGAGAAATTACTTTGCCAACAAAGGTCCATCTAATCAAGCCATGGTTTTTCCAGTAGTCATATATGGATGTGAGAGTTGGACCATGAAGAAGGCTGAGTGTCCAAGAATTAATGTTTTTGAACTGTGCTATTGGAGAAGAGTCTTGAGAGTCCCTTGGACTGAAAAGAGATCAAGCCAGTCAATCCTAAAGGAAATCAATCCTGGATATTCACTGGAAGGACTGATGTCGAAGCTGAAGCTCCAATACTTCAGCCACCTGATGCGAAGAGCCGACTCATTAGAAAAGACCCTGATGCTGGGCAAGATTGAAGGCAGGAGGAGAAGGGGATGACAGAGGATGAAATTCTGGATGGATTCTGGACATGAATTTGAGCACTGTCTGGGAAATGGTGAAGGACAGGGAAGCCTGGCATACTGCACAGTCCATGGGGTCACAAAAAGTCAGAAATGATCGAGTGATTGAACAACAACAAAAGAAATCACATTTATCAGAGTATTAACGTTTCATATTTCAATAGTAAGCTTTTTATTTTTTGGATTGTTCAACACATGTTTTCCGTTTTTATTTGACAAATCATTAAAATAAGTACATTTCAAACTTTAGTTTTATTTGTATAATTTATTACAATATAAAGTAGCAGAGTCGATGAATTATAATAGTATGTTTGGAATGTGTGAATAACAACTTCAGCAATGATGAATAACTAGAGATAGTATCCATCCACTGGATAGGAAGGTCCTCTGAGTTTTTGCTAAGCATTTTCAATATGCACTAATCCAACTTGCTAAGCCTTAGTCTGCCAGCTATACTGGACACTGAGGCTGGATAATTGGCACTGCTGGTTGCCTTAAAAACCATTACCTGTCAATTCCTAGGCCTCAAGGTATCAAGCAATAGTGTTCATTGTACACTGTTCTTATCAAACTAATAAATAAAATCTATGAGTCTAGAGAGTTTCTCTAAATTAAAGCACACACAGAGTCAAGGAAAATTAATGAATTTGAATTGGGGAGAAAGAAAACATTTGCTTTCATAGTAAACCCCTTTGAAAACTTTTTATGTGTTCCCAGAGAAGTAGCAGTACACTTACACTTTGCAAAAGAAGCTATGCTACTCAAACATCTAAAACACATCTCTAGGTTTCCTTTAAGAAGATAATGGAACAAGGTTTTATTTTGTAATCAATATTCTTGTTAGAAGACATTATGACTCATGGAACTCAGTTAAAAGAACCCCTCAGAAAAGTAACTGAATAAGATCTGATACCTGACTCTTCCTTTTCTCTTAATTTAAGATGGAAACATCAAAGTTGCAAGCCCTCAAGCAGTAGCAAAAGTCAAGTGCTGTCATTAGACTACAAAGCAGTCTGTAAATTATTAACTTTCCAACTGCAGCATCAAGGTAGCTTCTACATAGAGTCATAAATATTAATCAGTCAAGGAGGTATTTAAAACATATAAAATACATAAAAATATTATTTTAAGGAGTTTCAAATCACGACTTTTTACATTTTCTAATTTAAAATTGTCAACCACTGGAAATGTTCATCACAGTTAACTGTGGCATCTGTAGCATTGCTGGAGTACATTTTGGCTTCATTAAGAATCAAGGAAGCATTCATACCTGGCCAAGGTAAAGATTCCATCCTCAAAGATTTCCAACTACTAATTTCATAAACATATGTAACTTGGTGGTAACCTGCAGCATGTGTAATGATGTGAATTTTTTTTCAGACATAAAGAATAAAGGTATCTGCATTAATCTCCTACTCTTGTGAATGTTTCTGAGTCCTTAAGAATTTTAGTTATTTTGTCAACTTGTTTTGTGGCATTTGACTTAATCTGATGGTAGCCTTCTTATATTGCATGAAGTGGCCCCATTGGGAACAAGAGGAAGATCCTTTTCCTTCAAGGCTTATTATGCTTTTTACATGATTAGTATGGATTTGGATGATGGCAGGAAATTGCCTTCTCTTCAAGGACATTACACATTTGTAGAAGCCTAGTCCCAGAACTAAACATCACTGAACAGCATCTCCATACATAAGATTTCCTCCATTGTTTCCTTGTTTTATGACAAATCTTTCAGGAATCCAAGAGACCCATAAAGGGTCATCTTCTTACTGATTATGTTTCTGTTGCATTTTTTGCCCTTTACTGCATATGGAAGTGAACACTGACTTCATAAGTTCAATAATATTTGATGTTGGTTCACAGATGAGATTTTGGGAGTCAGGCTATATATAAGAATTAAATATTCTTTCTCTAAACTTCTATATTCTTTGTACTATTTAAGTGGATCCTTTCTAGACTGGGATTATTAACTTGATGCTTTATTACATTAAATAAAATTTAGATATTCATTTTATGATATTAACTATTTGTATCTTAAAAGACATTTTTATTGTTTAAATGATTAAAACAAAACCCTGAAAATGCTGGCTATCTGGCTTTCTTATACAATAATATGCTGTTAGAGGAAATGGAAAAGGACTTGGACAATATAACTAAAATTCAGAAAACACTGGCTTCTATATCTAGTGACATTTACTTGCCAATTGTTTGACTATCATAAATCACTTAGCCTCTGAGTTTAGGTCCATCTTTAATATTGGGCCTAAACTTTGTAAATTAGGTCAAATATGATCATGTGAGAGTATACAATGCTTTCTTCTCTCAGCTAAGTCACTTTGAAGAATCACACTTGGAGAATGTATAGAATGAGCATATACTAGGTTACCTAAGAAATAAACAAATATGTATGGGTATCATCAAAGATAAATGTATCAGATCCCAAAGCAGGGGGGGGGGGAATTCTGTTGACTTCATAAACCATGATAAATAGTTTCATTGGTTTTCAAAATATGTGGAAGATAACACATGTAGAAATTATAAAAAGCTGTGGGGTATTTGAGATTGCTTGATTTTACTCTCTTAAATATGAAAATAAATATACAAACCCAGGCTTTGTGTGCCATATATATGAACATAAAGGGAAACTTTTTCAGAATCTTTTTTTTTTTTTGCATTAAGAACACTTAAAGCATAGGAGAGAGCATTAAATCATCTAAATATCTTCTTCAAAGGCAAGGCATAAAAGAATCAGGCCAAGATATGCATCATTTGATAGCATAGTTGCCACCATCATTATTCCTAATTATTCTTGACATTTTGTCCATTATACCACAAGGCTCCTCAGAGGATAGAAATAATAAGCTGGAAGTGAAGACTAGCTAATTATCTATATTGTATAAAAAGTTGTGGTATTGTAGATGAAACATCAATTATGTAAATTGGTGATAAACCTTGACAGTAGATATATATCCTGAAAATGACTCTTAAGCTCAAGTTTAGAAATCTTGTCCCCATCTCTTTTTTCTCCTCTATAAATGAGTAAAGTCTCATTTACAACAAAAAATATATATACAGGAGTAGTATGAATGAATTGCACCACAGGAAACTACTTTGTAAAATATAATCACCTTTTAAGCCTGCATATATATAGCTTCTTTTTTAATTGATTATTTATGTGGGATAATTATGAACACACACACATATATATATATAGGCTTCTGAGGGGGCCCTAGAGGTAAAGAATCTGCCTACCAATGCAAAAGACACAGGAGAGTCCTGGGTAGAGAAGATATCCTGAGGGAATATTCTTGTTCCAGTATTCTTGCCTGGAAAATTCCGTGGAAAGAGTAGACTGGTGGGCTATAGCCCATGGACATGACTGAGTGCATACACACACCACACACACACAGAGCCCAGAATTATATATGCATTGTTCCTGTCTACCTTTAAAAGCAGTAGCCATTACTTAGGATTTGTCCATATTAACAGGAAAATGCTAGTTTATTTAATAAACATAGTAGTAAATTTTTGTATATACTTTATCTAGAATTTGGGGTTTCCCAGGTGATACAGGGGTAAAGAACCTGCCTGGCAATGAAGGAGATTCGAGACATGGGTTCAAACCCTGGGTTGAGAAGATCCCCTAGAGTAGGTTATGGCAACCAGACCCAGTATTCATGCTTGGAAAATTCCATAAACAGAGGAGCCAGGCAGGCTACAGTTCATGGAGTGGCAAAGTCAGACACAACTGAGCATACACTCACAACCCAGAAATTGGGCCATATTATGCTACTGGGATCTGAATGTGGTTACTATAAGTCATTTGTGTTGCAACTTTACCGAGACATCCTTTGGCAAAGATTAATTTAGGAAAAGAATTGGCTCACCTATCATACTGGAAAAGGTCAGTTTTCATTCCAATCCCAGAGAAAGGCAATATCAAAGAATGTTAAAACTACCGTACAATTGTATTCATCTCACACACTAGCAAAGTAATGCTCAAAATTCTCGAAGCCAGGCTTCAACAGTATGTGAACCATGAACTTCAAGAAGTTCAAGCTGGATTTAGAAAAGGTAGAGGAAGCAGACATCAAATTGCCAACATCCATTCAGTTCAGTTCAGTCACTCAGTCATGTCCGACTCTTTGCGACCCCATGAATCGCAGCAAGCCAGGCCTCCCTGTTCATCACCATCTCCCGGAGTTCACTCAGACTCACGTCCATCAAGTCCGTGATGCCATCCAGCCATCTCATCCTCGGTCGTCCCCTTCTCTTCCTGCCCCCCAATCCCTCCCAACAACAGAGTCTTTTCCAATGAGTTAACTCTTCTCATGAGGTAGCTAAAGTACTGGAGTTTCAGCCTTAGCATCATTCCTTCCAAAGAAATCCCAGGGTTGATCTCCTTCAGAATGGACTGGTTGGATCTCCTTGCAGTCCAAGGGACTCTCAAGAGTCTTCTCCAACACCACAGTTCAAAAGCATCAATTCTTCGGCACTCAGCCTTCTCACAGTCCAACTCTCACATCCATACATGACCACAGGAAAAA
>SJYX01007158.1:150076-165646 GCA_006410675.1 Oreotragus oreotragus
TTTTGCCTTTTCATACTGTTCATGGGGTTCTCAAGGCAAGAATACTGAAGTGGTTTGCCATTCCCTTCTCCAGTGGACCACATTCTGTCAGACCTCTCCACCATGACCCGTCCCTCTTGGGTGGCCCCACATGGCATGGGTTAGTTTTATTGACTTAGACAAGGCTGTGGTCAGTGTAATCAGTTTAACTAGTTTTCTGTGATTATGGTTTCAGTGTGTCTGCCTTCTGATGCCCTCTCGCAACACCTACCCTCTTACTTGGGTTTTTCTTACTTGGACATGGGGTATCTCTTCATGGCTGCTCCAGCAAAGCACAGCTGCTGCTCCTTACCTTGGATAGCCACCCCTCTTGACCTTGAACATGGAGTAGCTCCTCTCAGCCCTCCTGCACTACACAGCTGCCACTCCTTGGACGTGGGGTTGCTCCTCTCAGCTGCCGCCCCTGACCTCGGGCGTGGGGTAGCTCCTCTTGGACATTCTTTACCAATAGAGTTCCATCTAGTCAAAGCTATGGGTTTTCCAGTAGTCATGTATGGATGTGATATTTGGATTATGAATAAACAAGCACCAAGGAATTGATGCTTAACTGTGATGTTGAAGAAGATTTGGCTATTTTTCTGTGATTATTGTTTCAATGTATCTGCCGTCTGATGCCCTCTCCTCTAGAGGATGGTCTAGAGACCATCCTCCCCCAGAAAGAAATGTGAAAAGCAAAATGGTTGTCTGAGGAGGCCTTACAAATATCTATGAAAAGAGGAGAAGTGAAAAGGAAAGAAAAATGGAAGGATATACCCATTGAATGCAGAGATCCAAAGAACAGCAAGGAGAGATAAAGCCTTCATCAGGGATCAGTGCAAAGAAATAGAGGAAAACAATAGAATGGGAAAGACTAGGGATCTCTTCAAGAAAATTAGAGATAGCAAGGGAACATGTAATGCAACGATAGGCTGGATAAAGGACAGAAATGGTATGGACCTTACAGAAACAGAAGCAGAGGGGCAAGAATACAAAGAAGAACCGTACAAAAAAGATCTTCATGACCCAGATAATCACGATGGTGTGATCATTCACCTAGAGCCAGACATCCTGGAATGTGAAGGCAAGCGGGCCTTAGAAAGCATCACTATGAACAAACCTAGTGGAGGTGAAGGAATTCCAGTTGAGCTATTTCCAATCTTGAAAGACGATGCTATGAAAGGGCGACACTCAGTATGCCAGCAAATTTGAAAAACTCAGCAGTGTCCACAAGACTGGAAAAGGTCAGTTTTCTTTCCAATCCCAAAGAAAGGCAATGCCAAAGAATGCTCAAACTACCACACAATTGCACTCATGTCACACGCTAGTAAAGTAATGCTCAAATTCTCCAAGCCAGGCTTCAACAATACGTGAACCATGAACTTCCAGATATTCAAGCTGGTTTTAGAAAAGGCAGAGGAACCAGAGATCAAATTGCCAACATCCATTGGATTATGGAAAAAAGGAAGAGAGTTCCAGAAAAAAAAAAAATTATTTCTGCTTTATTGACTATGCCAAAGCCTTTGACTGTGTGGATCACAATAAACTGGAAAATTCTGAAAGAGATGGGAATACCAGACCACCTGACCTGCCTCTTGAGAAACTTATATGCAGGTCAGGAAGCAACAGTTAGAAATGAACATGGAAAAACAGACTCTTTTCAAATAGGAAAGGAGTACGTCAAGGCTGTATGTATATTGGTCAGTTTTCTTTCCAATCCCAAAGAAAGGCAATGCCAAAGAATGCTCAAACTACCACACAATTGCACTCATGTCACACGCTAGTAAAGTAATGCTCAAATTCTCCAAGCCAGGCTTCAACAATACGTGAACCATGAACTTCCAGATATTCAAGCTGGTTTTAGAAAAGGCAGAGGAACCAGAGATCAAATTGCCAACATCCATTGGATTATGGAAAAAAGGAAGAGAGTTCCAGAAAAAAAAATTTATTTCTGCTTTATTGACTATGCCAAAGCCTTTGACTGTGTGGATCACAATAAACTGGAAAATTCTGAAAGAGATGGGAATACCAGACCACCTGACCTGCCTCTTGAGAAAGTTATATGCAGATCAGGAAGCAACAGTTAGAAATGAACATGGAAAAACAGACTCTTTTCAAATAGGAAAAGGAGTACGTCAAGGCTGTATGTATATTATCTCCCTGCTTATTTAACTTCTATGCAGAGTACATCACTAGAAACTCTGGGCTGGAAGAAGCACAATCTGGAATTAAGATTGCTGGGAGAAAGATCAACAACCTCAGGTATGCAGATGACACCACCCTTATGGCAAAAAGTGAAGAGGAGCTAAAAAGCCTCTTGATGAAAGTGAAGGAGGAGAGTGAAAAAGTTGGCCTAAAGCTCAACGTTCAGAAAACTAAGATTGTGGAATCTGGTCCCATCACTTCATGGGAAATAGATGTGGAAAGTGTCAGACTTTATTTTGGGGGCTCCAGAATCACTGCAGATGGTGATTGCAGCCATGAAATTAAAAAAAATACTTACTCCTTGGAAGGAAACTAATGACCAACCTTGTTAGCATATTGAAAAGCAGAGACATTACTTTGCTAACAAATGTCCGTCTAGTCAAGGCTATGGTTTTTCCAGTAGTCATGTATGGATGTGAGAGTTGGACGGTGAAGAAAGCTAAGTGCCAAAAATTGATGCTTTTGAACTGTGGTGTTGGAGAAGACTCTTGAGAGTCCCTTGGACTGCAAGAAGATCCTACCAATTCATCCTAATGGAGATAAGTCCTGGGTGTTCATTAGAAGGACTGATGCTGAAGCTGAAACCCCAATACTTTGGCACCTCATACGTGAGTTGACTCATCAGAAGACTCTGATGCTGGGAAGGATTGGGGGAAGAAGGAGAAGGGGAAGACAGAGGATGACATGGCTTGATGGAATCACCGACTTGATGGATATGGGTTTGGGTAGACTTTGGGAATTGTGGATGGACAGGGAGGCCTAGGGTGCTGTGATTCATGGGTCGCAATGTTGGACACGACTGAGCGAGTGAACTGAACTGAACTGACTGAACCTATATCTTAAGGTGGTACAAAATACTATTTAATCAAACAAATGAGTATTCCCTGTTATAACGTAATGTTAGCCCTTATCAACAAGTCCTCTCTGCATAGCTTACTTATTTATATATGCTATACAAGAAGAAATTGATAACAAAGAGGATAAACAGACTCTTTTGGTGGCTTGTGGAGTGAAGGTGGAAAGGGAGAAACTAACTCTGCTAACTATCAAAGAAGATAAGCGAAAGCAGTGATAACATGACTTTGGGTACAGTGACATTTTCTAAAAGTCAAAATTGTTCAAAAGATCAAAAAATGCGATAGGTTGTCAGGCCACTATTGAAATATTCCTCTGACTTTTCTGGTCTTTAAACAAAGGCTAGATAAACACTTTTAAGGATGGTATTGAGCAAAATGGCAGAATTAGATAATCTTTAAAAAAAAAAAAACTGCGTTCTTATATGTAACCTGCATCTGACTGCATGTAACCCTACACTCCAACTTTCATCATAAATTATCTCAAAGGCAGATAAAATATATATAACCCAACTACAATATTTTCTCTGATTCAGTCCAAGTTTCATATTGATATCAGAATAATAATTATTCTGGCTAAGACTTTCAGTACTATGTTAAATAGAAAAAGCAAATGCATACTTTGTTGCTTTGTTTTTGATCTTAGAGGGAAATTTTTCAGTTTTTCATCACATTTATGTTAGTTTGTAACTTTTAATTTATTTTTTATATTTTATTTAATTTATTTAATATATAAATATATTTATATAATTTATTATAATTAATTTTATGTTAGCTTGTAGCTTTTAATTTATGACGTGATTTTTGGTGCATTCCTTCCAATTTGCTGAGCTTTTTTTATTATAAGACGTTCATTTGTTAAATGTCTTTTCTGTTTCTATTGAGACACTCATATGATTTTTATTGTTCACTCTGTTAATGTGTTATGTTAGATTTATTTATTTTCATATGTTAAACTATCTTTGTATTTCACTCCTCTTGGTTATGGTGTATAATCCTTTAACGTACTATTGAATTATATTTGCTGTTGTTTTGTTTGGGGATTTTTGCATCGATATTCATTGAAGTAATTTTCTTTTCCTACGGTTTCTTTGTCTGAGTTTGTATCAGATTAATATTGGCCTGGTAAAATCAGTTTGGAAAATTTCAATCCTGTCCTCATTTTTGGAAGTATTTAAGAAGCCCTGATTAATTTTTCTTTAAATGTTTGATTGAATTCACCAGTGAAGCCATTTGGTCATAGGCTTTTCTTTGTTGGGAAGTTTTTGACTATTGATTCAATTTCCCTGCCAGTGATTGTTACGTTCACATTTTGTATTTCTTCAAGAATCGGTCTTAGCAGCTTGTATGCTTCTAGGAATTTCTTTCAAGTTATCAAATTTGTTGACATATAGTTGTTCAAAGTAGTCTTTTACAATCCTTTTTATTTCAGGGGTATCAATCATAATGTCTCCTCTGCAACATGATTTTATTTATGTTTTCTCTCTTTCTTTCTTGAATAGTCTAAAAAACAGTATGTCTATTTTATCTTTTCAAAGACACAGTGCTTAATTTTATTTATCTTTTCTGCTGTCTTTTTAGTCCCTTTTTCATTTATCTTCACTTTTATCTTTGTTATTTCCTTCTACTAACTTTGGATTTAGTTTGTTTTTCTTTTTCTAGTTCCTTGAGGTACAAAGTTAGGTTGATTATTCAAAATACGTCTTAATTTTTAATGTAAATATTTATTGCTATGAATTTCAGTCCTAATACTGCTTTTGCTGCAACATTAAGTTTTGATACAGTGTTTCAATTTGATACAGTGTTCTGCTTAAATAAACCATCTTACAATTCTTGCACTGTTTTAAATGGCTAACCAGTCCATCCTAAAGAGATTCCTAAAGAGATCATTCCTGAATGTTCATTGGAAAGACTGATGTTGAAGCTGAAACTCCAATACTTTGGCCACCTGATGTGAAGAACTGACCCATTCAAAAAGACCCTGATGTTGGGAAAGATTGAAGGTGGGAGAAGAGGATGACAGAGGATGAGATAGATGGCTGGATGGCATCGTCAACTAAATGAACATTAATTTGGGTAAACTCCAGGAGTTGGTGATGGACAGGGAGGCTTGGTGTGCTATAGTCCATGAGGTAGCAGAGTCAAACATGATTGAGTGACTGAAAACTGAACTGAACTAAACAGTATTAACTACATACATAAACTACATTTTACATCTCTCTCCTCCACATTTTATACTATGTCACAGGTTGCATATATTTGTACTGTGCTTTCATTAGCATTTTTACCTATGGGTATTTTTAATTCCTTTGTCTTTTAACTTTACATCACACTTAAGAGTACTCTACACGCTTTGTTGCAAATAGGTGGGGAAACAATGGAAACAGTGAGAAACTTTATTTTCCTGGACATGGAGGCCTGACGTGCTGCAGTCCAAGGGATTGCAAAGAATCAGACATGACTGAGCAAATGAACTGACTGAACACAGCACCATTACAACAGTATAATATTCTGTATTTTTCTGTATGTTTACCTTTACCAATGAGTTTTATACATTCTCATGTTGTCATGTTGCTGTTTAGTACTCTTTCATTTGAACTTGAAATTACTCCCTTTAGCATGTATTATAAACTCTGTAAAATTTTAATTATCTTGGAAAGTCTTTATCTCTTCTTTATTTTATTCTTTAACTTTTTATTTTATATTGGAGTATAGTTGATTAACAATGTTGTGTTAGTTTTAGGTGTACAGCAAAGGGATTCAGTTATACATAAAAATGTTTCAATACTTTTAAAAATTATTTTTCTATCTATGTTGTTACATAATACTGAGCAAAGTTCCTTGTGCTATAAGTAGGCCCTTGCTTTATCTATTTTAAATATAGCAGTGTATAAGGACATGGGAAGGGATAGTTAGGGTGTTTGGGATTTACATGTGCAATCTTCTACATTTTTAAAGAACAATTTACCTGTTACTTTATTCTTAGTTGGTAAGATTTTTCTTTCAGCATTTTGAACACATCATCCTATTCCATTCCCGTGGAAAGGTGTGCTGAGAATTTTATGAGTTTCTCTTTTGTATAAAAGTTACTTATATCTTGTTGCTTTCAAAGTTCTCTCTTTGAATTTTTGATTGCAATATTTCAGTGTGTATCTCTTTGGGTTCATCTTTTTTATTTATTTTTCTTTTTTTGGGCTCCTTGGATCTGGATGTCCATTTCCTTCCTTAGGTTTTTTTTTTTTTTTTTTTTGAGCTTCCATTTTATTTTATTTTACCTTACAGTACTCTATTGGTTTTGGCATACATTGACATGAATCTGCCACAGGTGTACANTCCATAGTGGCTGTACTAGTTTGCATTCCCACCAACAGTGTAAAAGGGTTCCCTTTTCTCCACACCCTCTCCAGCATTTATTGCTTGCAGACTTTTGGATCGCAGCCATTCTGACTGGTGTGAAATGGTATCTCATTGTGGTCTTGATTTGCATTTCTCTGATAATGAGTGACGTTGAGCATCTTTTCATGTGTTTGTTAGCCATCCGTATGTCCTTCCTTAGTATTTGAAACTTTAAGACTATTGCTTCCTTGAAACCTTTCTGGTTCTTTATCTGTTCCTTTTCCTCCTGAAGCTCCAATAATTGTATATATTGGTCCCTGATGGTATCTCATAATTTCCTTAGGCTTTCTTCAGCTTTTTTCATTTTTCCTTTATCTGAATAATTCCCAGTGACATGTCTTTGAGTTTGCTGACCTCTTCTTCTGCCTAATCTATTCTGCTGTTGAATTTCTGTAGTCAGTTCCCTTATTATAGTCTTTAGCGCCATTATCTCCATTTGGTACTATTTAAATTATCTACTTCTTTATTGAAATTCTCACTTTTTTGTGCATCATTGCCCTGATCGCAGTGAAAACTGTTATGATGGTTATTTCAGAATGTCTGTCAAGTAAATGATAGATTGTCACTTCATTAACATTGGTTTCTGGAGATTATCTTGGGTTTCTTTCTTTCTTTATTTTTTTAGAATATATTAATCTCCTTGTTTTTTTTTTTTTTTTTTACTCTGTATTGATGCCTCTGCATTATAGAAAAGGGACAGGATACAAAATTTTTTCACAAAATTCAGTTTCATTTTTATGCACTAACAATGAACTATCAAAAAAAGAAATTTAAAAGACAATTCCATTTAAAATTGGACACACACACTTTATAATAAGCTTAACAAAGGAGGTACAAGATCTGTATTTTAAAAAACTGCAAGATGTTAAGAAAGAAATTAAATGTGACACAAATAAATGGAAAGATACTTCACCCTCACAGATTGGAGGAATTAATATTGTTAAAACGTCCATACTACTCAAAACAATCTATAGGTTCAATACAATGCTTATCAAAACCTAATGAAAAATTTCACACAAATATCAGAAACAATAAAAAATATGTGTGTGTATGTCCATGTGTGCTCAGTCATGTCCAGTTCTTTGCAACCCCATGGACTGTGGCCCTCCAGGCTCCTCTCTAGATGGGATTCTCCAGGCAAGAATACTGGAGTAGGTTGCTATTTCCTACTCCAGGGGAGCTTTCCAACCCAGGGATCGAACCTACATCTCTTGCATCTTCTGCACTGGCAGGAAGATTCTTTATCACTGTGTCATCTGACAAACCCCCTAAAATGTGTATGAAACCAAAAAAGCACCAAATAATAAAAACAATCCTGAGAAAGAAGAACAAAGCTGGTGGCTTAATACTTCCCAATTTGAAACTGTAACACAAAGCTATAATAATCAAAACAGGCACATAGATCAATGAAACGGAATTATGAGCCTGGAAGTAAACCCGTACATGTATGGTCAATTCATTCAGAGCAAAAGAACCAATACTGTGCCATGGGGAAAAGACAGTCTCTTTAATAAATGATGTTGGAAAGATTAAACAGCCACACACAAAAGTATAAAATTGGACCATTATCTCACATCATACACAAAAGTTAACTCAAAATAGATTAAAACTAGAATGTAAGACTGAAACCCATAAAATGTCTAGAAGAAATCATAGGCAGTGAACTCTTCAACTTAGGTCTTGTCAATTATTTTTTTAATCTGACACTAAAAGCAAAAGCAACAAAAGCAAAATAACAACAACAACCAAAAAAAAAGAAAAAAAGAAAAAAAAGAAAGAACAAAAAATTAAAGATGCTACATCAAAATAAAAAGCTTCTGCATAACATTTGAAACCAAAAAAATGAAAAGATAACCTACTGAATGGAAGAAAATATTTGCAAATTATATATCTGATAATTTTTTAATATCCAAAGTATATAAAGAACTTATACAAATCAACGGCAAAAAGCAAGCCAACCGGATTTTAAATTGGAAGGAAAATTTAAATAGACATTTTTGCAAAGAGAAAGAAATGGCAACCCACTCCAGTACTCTTGCCTGGAAAATCCCATGAATGAAGGAGTGTAGTATGCTACAGTCCATGGGGTCGCAAAGAGTCGGACACGACTGAGCGACTTCACTTCACTCCACTTCAAAAAAGCTTGACACATGCATGAAAAGATGATCTACAAGATTAATCCTCAGGGAACAACAAATCAACACTGCAATGAGAGTCACTTCATACCTTTTAGAATGGCTATTGTAAAAAAATAGCAGAAATAAATGTTGGTGAGGATGTGGAACAAAGAGAACTCAGATATTGTTTTGGGGAAAATATACTGGTATGGCTACTATGTAAAACAACATAAAGATTTCTTTAAAAAATAAAAATAGAAATACCACATGATCAAACAGTTCCATATCTGGGCATTTATCTGAAGATTATTTTTAAAAAACCACTAGTTTCAAAAGATATATACACCCTATGCTCACTGCAGCATTATTTACAATAGCCAAGATATGGAAACAACATAAAAATATCCATGAATAGATGGAGGGATAAAGAAATAGTGGAATGTATATAAAATAGAATGTATTTATCTGTCAAAAGAATGAAACATTGCCCCTTGCGAGGACATGGATGGACCTCAAGGGACTATTCAAAGTGAAATGAGTCAGACAGAAAGAAAAATATCTTAAACCTCTCTTATATGTGGATTCTAAATAGTGGGTTGACCAAAAAGTCTGTTTGGGCTTTTCCATAAGATGTTATGGTATGGAATAAACTAATGCATTGTTTTTAGTTTAAATAAAATCTTCCTTCAAACCTCATATGTTTTGTAAGTAAGAGAGATTTATTCCAATAGAATGGAGGTTCTTCTGCATTTCCTTACAACATGATTCTTTTTTATTTCAGCTGAGATAACTGGGGGAATTTGAGTCACATGTCTAATTTCTTCTGAGATCACTCTCTATGATTGAATGCTGTGAGCCTTATTTGTTTCTGAGACAAAGTTATGCAGTCACATTATTGGTTTTCTCTCTGGAGCATGAAGTTTTTACAGAGAATCTCCTCATTTCAGTGCCTTTTGCAAATTATGTAGGCTGAAAATATCCTAAAACACCAAGACGCCCAAAGACCAAGGGCCTGTTTTTTTTTTTTAACATAAATTTATTTATTTTAATTGGAGGTTAATTACTTTACAATATTGTATTGGTTTTGCCATACATCAACATGTATCCACTACAGGTATACATGTGTTCCCCATCCTGAACCCCCCCTCCCTCCTCGCTCCTCATACCCTCCCTCTGAGTCGTCCCAGTGCACCAGCCCCAAGCATCCAGTATCCTGCATCAAACCTGGGGTGGTGACTCATTTCATATATAATATTATACATGTTTCAATGCCATTCTCCCAATTCATCTCACCCTCTCACTCTCCCACAAAGTCCAAGAGACTGTTCTATACATCTGTGTCTCTTTTGCTGTCTCGCATACAGGGTTATCATTACCATCTTTCTAAATTCCATATATATGTGTTAGTGTACTGTATTGGTGTGTTTATTTCTGGCTTACTTCAGTCTGTATAATAGGCTCCAGTTTCATCCACATCATTAGAACGGATTCACATGTATTCTTTCTAATGGCTGAGTAATACTCCATTGTGTATATGTACCACAGCTTTCTTATCCATCCATCTGCTGATGGACATCTAGGTTGATTCCATGTCCTGGCTATTGGTTTCTTTTTGCTTTATTTCTTCCTTCAGTTTATCTCTGACTCCTCTCATTTCACTATAAGCAGTAAGAAGAAATTAAGACAGCACTTCCACACTTTGCTCCAAATACATTGATTACAGCTTCTGTTTTCTAAATAACTGAGGACCCAATTCAGCTATGTTTTTTGGCCATAATCGAACAAGGATTTCCTTTCTTCCAATTTTCAGCAATTTGGTCCTAATTATGTTCTGAATCATCAGCATTAGAGATTTTAATGTGTATATTTCTATATTACTTATGATATATTTATTAGAGACA
This sequence comes from Oreotragus oreotragus, assembly GCA_006410675.1. Classification (NCBI taxonomy): domain Eukaryota; kingdom Metazoa; phylum Chordata; class Mammalia; order Artiodactyla; family Bovidae; genus Oreotragus; species Oreotragus oreotragus. The sequence goes on from SJYX01007158.1 coordinate 160,565, forward strand.
GCATTCTCTAATAAATTTTTCTCCATCATGTATCCCATTTTGTTCTCATTCTCTTCAAGAGGACTTTAATGCCAATATTTCCAGCAACATTCTAATTTGATGATTTAGTTCTTCTTAAGGACAATGTAGAATTTCTCTGCTATACTCCTCACTTCCTTCTGAGACTTCATCTGCAGAATATTTAATACCCTTATTTCTACCAACGGTCCATTCAAGGTATTTAATTTTTCAACCTTTACTCAATAACCAACTCCAAAGCCGTTTCCACATTTTTAGGTTATTACCAATTCTAGGTACCAAAACCTGTATTCAATTCCTATTTGTTGTTATAATAGATTAACACAAACAAGTTCTTCAAAACAACACAAATTTATTATCTTACAGTTATATTGCTGCTAAGTCACATTATTCATGTCTGACTCTGTGCGACCCCATAGATGGCAGCCTACCAGGCTTTCACATCCCTGGGATTCTCCAGGCAAGAACACTGGAGTGGGTTGCCATTTAATTCTCCAATGCATGAAAATGAAAAGTGAAAATGAAGTCGCTCAGTTGTGTCCAACTCTTAGCGACCCCATGGACTGCAGCCTACCAGGCTCCTCTGCCTATGGGATTTTCCAGGCAAGAGTACTGGAGTGGGTTGCCATTGCCTTTTCTGACAGTTATATTGACCAGAGGTATAACGATTTCAAGTGTCACATTCCTTCTGCAGTTTCTAGGAAAGAGTACATTTCTTTACCTTTAAAATTTCTATAGTCTGCCTACTTTTCTTGGCTTGTTGCCTCTTCTTCAGTCTTAAAAGTCAGCAGTACAGGATCTTCTATTTTTCCTTGTTTTCCATTATCACATGATGTTCCTTTTTTTTTCTTTCTCTAGTATCCTTCTTATAAATACTCTTGTGATTACATTGAGCTTATTCATATCAGTATCCTTAAGTATATCAGCAAAAAAATCTCTTTTACCATCAATGACAACATATTCACAGGTTTCAGGTATTTGAACATGGGCAACTTTGGGAATCCATTATTCATCTTGCCACAAGAAGATTAATTATGATTACCTTGTCTCTATTTTATCACTATATTGAAAATGGGGCTGAACAGCAGTGAGTATGGAGACTGATTAAATTCTTTTATTTGCTAGATTTCTAGATCATAATCTACCCTTAAAAGAGAAGCAGTTTCATTGGCTAGATATTCTGAAGACTGAAATAAATTAATTGAGTTCAGTAGTACTTGAAGTTTTTTATTTTTATTTTTTTTCCTTAAGAATGACATTGGTGAATTCTACATATAAAATAAAGGAAAAAATAAATATCAATCTCCACTAACAAAATTATTAACAAAAAATCTAGTAGATGACTAGAAATCATTTTACCCTTTCTGAGTATTTAGTAAAATTAAAATTGTACGATTTTGATGTAACATATGTTACTTCCAGTTTTGTTCTTGAACAAGAACAACATTGCTCTTCCAATTTGCTCATTGTGTGAAACAACTTGGAAATTCAGCAGAGAATTCTGAGGAAGTCCTAGAATGGGATGATGCATGTTTGAAAAGGAGGTAGGGTCAATAAATATATCTTGCAAGAAAGTATCATGGATCACCCAGTAGAATTATTATCATTGAAAAAAAAAATCATTATTCAACCAGTAAGATTTTGGGGCTTCATTATTACAGAAGTTAACATTACTTTGTTGCTGTTATTCCGTCTCTAAGTCATGTCTAAATCTGAAACCCTATGGACTATAACACACCAAGTTCCTCTGTCCTCTACTATTTCAGAGTTTCCTCAAGTTATGTCTATTGAATTGGTGATGTTATCTAACCATGTCATCCTCTGCTGCCCTCTTCTCCTTTTGCCTTCAACCTTTCCCAATATCATAGTCTTTTCCACTGAGTCAGCTCTTCTCGTCAGGTGGCCAAAATATTGAAGCTTCAGCATCAGTCCTTCCAGTGAATATCAGGAAATTGATTTCCTTTAGGAGTGACTGGTTTGATCTCCTTGATGTCCAAGGAACTCAAAAGAGTCTTCTCCAACACCACAGTTCAAAACACATCAATTTTTTCAGTTCTCAGCCTTCTTTATGTCCGGTTCTCACATACATATATCACTACTGGAAAAAACCATCGCTATGATTAGATGGACCTTTGTCGGCAAAGTGGTATCTCTGCTTTTAAATACATTGTCTAGGTTTGTCATAGCTTTCCTTCTAAATAGCAAGCCTTTTTTAATTTCATGGCTGGAATTATTATCCACAGTGAATATAATATGCTATGCAGCACTTAAATTTGTATCAATTTTTTCTGTTTACAATGAAAATGTTACTAATTTTTACTCTAATTCTAACAATTATGTGTAAAATACTTTATAATTTTTAAGGCAGCCACATGCTGGGGATAATGACAGCTTCGGTTCTTTTCATTGATTCTCCCTTTCACTTTTCTTTCTCATCTTGCTTTGCTGAGTAGGCAAACACATCCCACCCTCTCCCTCTCCCACAAAGTCCAAAAGACTGTTCTGTACATCTGTGTCTCTTTTGCTGTCTCGCATACAGGTTTATCATTGCCATCTTTCTAAATTCCATATATATGCACTAGTATACTGCATTGGTGTTTTTCTTTTTGGCTTACTTCACTCTGTATAATAGGCTGCAGTTTCATCCACCTCATTAGAACTGATTCAAATGTATTCTTTTTAATGGCTGAGTAATATTCCATTATGTATGTATACCACAGCTTTCTTATCCATTCATCTGCTGATGGACATCTAGGTTGCTTCCATGTCCTGGCTATTTGAAACAGTGTTGCAATGAACATTGGGGTACACGTGTCTCTTTCAATTATGGTTTCCTTGATGTGTATGCCCAGCAGTGGGATTGCTGGGTCATAAGGCAGTTCTATTTCCAGTTCTTAAGGAATCTCCACACTGTTCTCCATAGTGGCTGTACTAGTTCGCATTCCCATCAACAGTGTGAGAGGGTTCCCTTTTCTCCACACCCTCTCCAGCATTTATTGCTTGTAGACTTTTGGATCGCAGCCATTCTGACTGGCGTGAAATGGTACCTCATTGTGGTTTAGATTTGCATTTCTCTGATAATGAGTGATGTTGAGCATCTTTTCATGTGTTCGTTAGCCATCTATATGTTTTCTTTGGAGAAATGTCTATTTAGTTCTTTGGCCCATTTTTTGATTATGTCGTTTATTTTTCTGGAATTGAGCTGCATAAGTTGCTTGTATATTTTTGAGATTAGTTGTTTGTCACTTGGTTCATTTGCTATTATTTTCTCCAATTCTGAAGGCTGTCTTTTCATCTTGCTTATAGTTTCCTTTGTTGTGCAGAAGCTTTTAATTTTAATTAGATCCCATTTGTTTATATTTGCTTTTATTTCCAGTATTCTGGGAGGTTTCTTTGGCCCATTTTTTGATTATGTCGTTTATTTTTCTGGAATTGAGCTGCATAAGTTGCTTGTATATTTTTGAGATTAGTTGTTTGTCACTTGGTTCATTTGCTATTATTTTCTCCAATTCTGAAGGCTGTCTTTTCATCTTGCTTATAGTTTCCTTTGTTGTGCAGAAGCTTTTAATTTTAATTTGTATTTCTCACCAATCTTTTAAAAGTTTTTCAAAAAGATTCTTAATACTTGTATAAAAAGAACAGTAGACTGCATATGTTGACACCTGATTTGTCACATTTCCTTCTAACTATTACTAATTTAATAGATTCAGCTAACAAGTTTTAAAATACTATACTAATTTCAGTTTGTTTTCAATTTCCTGTAGGACTGTGAATTTGATTCATGAGTATTTCTAAACCGTTTTCTTAACTTCTTAACAATATTTTTTAGTTATCATTTACTTTTAATTTTACTTATTCACTTTCTGTGTGATGTTAACTGTAACAAACATCCAAATCTTTGCTACTTGTGACATCCTTTGCAAAAAGTGAAAATTTAATGTATGTTGAAAAGGAGAATATTTCCTCTTGTTGTTGGATTCAGTGTGCTGTAGAATATTATAGAGCTATCATAATATTATATATATATACAAAGATTAACCTTTTAAACTATATATATATATAAGCTATATATACATATGTAATATTATATATATATAGACTAACCTACAAGACCTTTTAAAAGTAACACCCAAAAAAGATGTCCTTTTCATTATAGGGGACTGGAATGCAAATGTAGGAAGTCAAGAAAAACCTGAAGTAACAGGCAAATTTGGCCTTTAAATATAGAATGAAGCAAGTCAAAGGCTAATAGAGTTTTGCCAAGAGAAAGCAAAGGACATAGAAAACACCCTCTTCCAACAACACAAGAGAAGACTCTACACATGTACATCACCAGATGGTCAACACTGAAATCAGATTGATTATATTCTTTGCAGTCAAAGATGGAGAAGCTCTATACAGTCAGCAAAAACAAGACAGGGAGCTGACTGTGGCTCAGATCATGAGCTCCTTATTGCCAAATTCAGACTTAAATTGAAGAAAGTAGGAAAAACCATTAGACCTTTCACATATGACCTAAATAAAACCCCTTATGATTATACAGTGGAAGTGAGAAATGATTTAAGGGACTAGATCTGATAGATAGAGTGCCTGATGAACTATGGAATGAGGTTCATGACATTTCACAGGAGACAGGGATCAAGACCATCCCCATGGAAAAGAAATGCAAAAAAGCAAAATGGCTGTCTGGGGAGGCCTTACAAATAGCTGTGAAAAGAACAGAAGTGAAAAGCAAAGGAGAAAAGGAATGATATAAGCATCTGAATGCAGAGTTCCAAAGAATAGCAAGAAGAGATAAGAAAGACTTCTTCAGCTATCAGTGCAAAGAAATAGAGGAAAAAACAGAATGGGAAAGATGAGAGATCTCTTCTAGAAAATTAGAGATACCAAGGGAACATTTCATACAAAGATGGGCTCAATAAAGGACAGAAATGGTATGGACCTAACAGAAGTGGAAGATATTAAGAAGAGATGGCAAGAATGAACAGAAAAATTGTACAAAAAAGTTCTTCATGATCAAGATAATCACGATGGTATGATCACTCACCTAGAGCCAGACATCCT
>SJYX01007158.1:166870-185741 GCA_006410675.1 Oreotragus oreotragus
ATAAAGGACAGAAATGGTATGGACCTAACAGAAGTGGAAGATATTAAGAAGAGATGGCAAGAATGAACAGAAAAATTGTACAAAAAAGTTCTTCATGATCAAGATAATCACGATGGTATGATCACTCACCTAGAGCCAGACATCCTAGAATATGAAGTCAAGTGAGCCTTAGCATCACTATGAACAAAGCTAGTGGAGGTTATGAAATTCCACTGGAGATATTTCAACTCCTAAAAGATGATGCTGTAAAAGTGCTGCACTCATATGCCCGCAAATTTGGAAAACTCAGCAGTGGCCACAGGACTGGAAAAGGTCAGTTTTCATTCCAATTTCAAAGAAAGGCAATGCTAAAGAATGCTCAAACTACCGCACAATTGCACTCATCTTACACGCTAGTAAGGTAATGCTCAAAATTCTCCAAGTCAGGCTTCAGCAATACATGAATAGTGAATTTCCAGATGTTTAAGCTGGTTTTAGAAAAGGCAGAGGAACCAGACATAAAATTGCCAACATCTGCTAGATCATGGAAAAACAAGAGAGTTCCAGAAAATCATCTATTTTTCCTTTATTGACTATGCCAAAGCCTTTGACTGTGTGGATCACAATAAACTGTGGAAAATTCTGAAAGAGATGGGAATACCAGACCACCTGACCTGCCTCTTTAGAAACCTATATGCAAGTCAGGAAGTAACAGTTAGAACTGGACATGGAACAACAGAGTGTTTCCAAATAGGAAGGAGTACGTCAAGACTGTATACTGTCACCCTGCTTATTTAACTTCTATGTAGAGTACATCATGAGAAACACTGTGCTGGAAGAAGCACAAGCTGGAATCAAGATTGCCGGGAGAAATAGCAATAACCTCAGATATGCAGATAACACCACCCTTATGGAAGAAAGTGAAGAGGAACTAAAAAGCCTCTTGATGAAATTGAAAGTAGAGAGTGAAAAAGTTGGTTTAAAGCTCAACTTTCAGAAAACTAAGATCATGGCATCTGGTCCCATCACTTCATGGGAAATAGATGGGGAAACAATGTAAACAGTGTCAGACTTTATTTTCTTGGGCTCCAAAATCACTGCAGATGATGACAGCAGCCATGAAATTAAATGACACTTACTCCTTGGAAGAAAAGTTATGACTAACCTAGATAGTATGTTGAAAAGCAGAGACATTATTTTGCCAACAAAAGTCCGTCTAGTTACAGCTTTGTTTTTGTCCAGTGGTCATTTATGGATATGAGAGTTGGACTGTGAAGAAAACTGAGTGCTGAAGAATTGATGTTTTTGAACTGTGGTGTTGGGGAAGACTCCTGAGAGTCCCTTGGACTGCAAGGAGATCCAACCAGTCCATTTTGAAGGAGATCAGCCCTGGGTGTTCTTTGGAAGGAATGATGCTAAAGCTGAAACTCCAGTACCTTGGCCACCTCATGCGAAGATTTGACTCATTGGAAAAGACTCTGATGGTGGGAGAGATTGGGGGCAGGAGTAGAAAGGGACGACAGAGGATGAAATGGCTGGATAGCATCACCGATTCAATGGACATGAGTTTGAGTGAACGCCCAAGTTGATGATGGACAGGGAGGCCTGTGTGCTGCGATTCATGGGGTTGCAAAGAGTTGGATATGACTGAGTGACTGAACTGAACTGAACATTTTAATTTTTAATCTAAGTTTCTATATATTTATCTAAATCTCTCACTATTTGTTTTATCAATTCCTTAAGCAGTGGTTTAAAATACCCTTGTTCTTTCATATATCTTTCTTTTTTTTTTTTTTTGCTTTAAAATATTTTTCTTTAGTGAGATATAATTGTTATAACTTTATATTAGTTTTAGGTGTATGACATAATGATTTGATATTTATATGTATTGAGAAATGATCACCCCAACAGGTGCATTCTATGCTTCTGATTTCCAAAAAAATTTGAGGCTGTTCTTTTGTGTGAACTAAATTTATATTTCATGATTAATTGAAATTTTCATCCTTATGAAGTAATGGTTTTTTATTTTTGGTAATTTTTTAAAATTATTATTTTTGTTTTGTTTTTTGCTGCCCTCTACTAATATTACCAGACTTCCCAGATGGCACAGTGATAAAAATTCCACCTGCTAATACAAGTGACTCAAGAGATGCAGATTCAGTTCCTGGGTCAGAAAGTTACCCTGAAGCAGCAAATGGCAACCCACTCTAGTATTCCTGGATGGAAAATTCCATGGATAGAGGAGCCTGGTGGGCTACAGTCCAGATTAAAGAGATATGACAGAGCACACACACACACACACACACACACACACACACACACACACACCAATATTACCAAAACAGCTTATGTTGTTTATAGCATCATCGTACATCACTTTACTTTTTGTATTTTAATCTTTCTGTATCCTTATTTTATATTTTTTTCTCCTGGAAATAACATATTTCTAACAGTATTCTTTTATCTAATATCATATTATACAGAATTTAGTAAATTTACATTTATTTTAATTACTTAGATATATTATGTATGGTATATTATTCTATATTATTCATTTGTTGGGCTTTTTCATTTACTTATTTCTTGATGTAGATTTATTCTACTTTATACCTCTTGGGATATGTAGCTTGGTGTTTTCATCAGTTCTGGAAAATTTTCAGTCATTATCTCTTCAAAGAAATTTTTGGAGGATAATGAATCAGAGAATAAATAAAACTTTAATTAAATATGAGCTAATTTTTAAACTAGATAATCGATAAATGATTTTATATTATATCTGTATATAAAATAACTCCTCACTCATATATCATATAAACACAGTCAGATACAAAATCTAAATTTTATAGCTCAATGCATTTTACAAACAATACGTCCATGTAAACTGTTGCCTCTTATATATATTAGATCAAACCTTTCTGAGGGTAACCACTGTCTTGACCTCTACTATTGAACCACTTTGTTTGATTTTATATTTATTTAAAATGAGTCATGAAGAAGGTCCTCTTTTATTCTTGGATTCTTTAAGTCAACAATCTGGATTTGAATTATTGATTTTAGTAATTATATTTTTAATTTTAGAATTCTTTTTCAAATGTTTACTCTGTACCAATGTTTTACTTATATCTTTTATTTATTGAAAAATTTTTTGTGCCAGTTATACTCTCCTACAGGTTGTTGCAATGCGGAGAGGTTTTATGGTTTTTGCTTTCATTGTATCTTTATTCTGTTGATTTTAATTCATGTTACCTTATTTGTGTGTGTGCGTGTTTAGTCATATTTATTTATTAACTATGTATAGTTTATTTTCTAGAAAATTTTAACTATGGAAATATACAAAATGTGGGATAAATCTGGATCACTGCAGAAAAAAATAATTTACATTTATTTCTGTAAGACACAAAAAGAAATATTATTCTGTGACTTAGGACACCATTCTTAAGTGTGGTGTCCTAAATTATTCTAAATTCCTTAGGACTTAGGAATTTAGATTTCTCTGGCCACTCAGTCACAGTGAATTTGAGAAATATCCTTTATGAAGTCTAGCTCTTTTTTTTTTTTTTATTTTACAAATTTTCATGTTATATTCATTTGTAGGTACTGGTTGAAGGTGGTGACACTGTTTATTTTTAGTTTAGCCTTAAACTAAGAGCGTGAATATTTGAAATGCTATCTCTTAGTCTCTGTTGAGCTATATCTGTTCCATAATTCTTAGGTAGCTAAAAAACATATACTTATGTTCACTAAGTTTGGAAAATTCCCTCAAAGAAAATTTGACTTTTGTTATCTACTTACTTTTCTAAGTAAGTTAGTGCCTTCATGTCTTTTGGTCTGAGGAATTTTTTATATTTTTTCTGCTAGCACATGGCTACATAAAGAGATGCTTTATATGATACTGAACTTTTTTGTTAAATATCAAGAGACTCAGTCTAGCCATCTAGTGCACTATGTTTATGAAAAAAAAAATGGAAGTCAACACAAATATTTCACAGGGTGTTTTGATCCTTATAATGAGTTTTCCATTGAAATGTCTACTTATTTATTAATTTCTAATTTTACTTAGAGAAAATATGACATTTAGTCCAAAAAGCGTCCATATTTCTATTTGTTATAAAATTACTGATTTTTGTGACATAAGTGTAATCATCATTTCATAATCCATCCATTGTTATAATCTCCTCTGATATTTAATACACATGTGTTAAAAGTGTAAAATTTCCTTAATTATGATTTCCAGGCTTCTATAGTCTCACACATTTTGTTTTATGCAACATTTATTGCCTTCATTAATTTCACAATAAATTGAATTATCTTACTTTTGAGACACATACAAATGTAAATTGGTAAAAAGAAAAAAATATTTCCTTTTGCTATAGTTTTGTCATCTTCAGTTTCTACTTTCTTCTTTCATCTTTGCCCTGTGTGTCTCCAGATATTTTAGTAACCTGATGAACATGAAATCTCAAAGCTGCATGAGGTAAATTGAATATTTAATATCCATAATAGCCAAATACATCCATTTTATCATAGAACTTTCCACAGAAATAAAACTGAAAAAATTGTATTAATAGCAAATTGAATAAAGCTTCTCCCACAAATGTTTTGGAAATGCTTTCAGTCTTCATTTAATACTTACACAATTATTTTTTAAAAATCAGACAAACATTTACCAATATTGTACCATCTGAAATTCAGCTTGAGATTTCTGATTGATTTTTAAAATCTATCTCCTAATGTTTTTTTTTTCCAGCAGATAATTATGGATCCTTCTTATTTCTTTCATGTGATTTTTAAGTTTTTAACAACTTGTGTTAACCTTATCAAAAATTTTATTAAAACTTATTAGAAGGCATGTTAGTATATACTAACTGGTAAAGTGGAAAATTATAATATACCCAGTTATAATTTATCACCCTAAGATGTTACATTGCAAAAGCAATTAGTTGTTTAAGATTGGTTTCCAAACATGGTGGCTCAGAAATATATTGAGTGGGTAAGCTTGATGAGGGTGAAAGAAAAGAGTGAAAAGTTGGCTTAAAATTCAACATTCCAAAGGTTTCATCACTTCATGGAAAACAGAAGGGGGAAACATGTAGTTGTAACAGATTTTATTCTCTTGGTTTCCAAAATGGCTGTAGATAGTGACAGCAGCCGTGGTATTAAAAGACACTTACTCCTTGGAAAGAAAGCTATAGCAAACTTAGATAATGTTTTAAAAAGTAGAGGCATCACTTTGCAAACAAAGATCCATACAGTCAAAGCTATGGCATTTCCAGCAGTCATGTACAGATCTGAGAGTTAGACCTTAAATAAGGCTGAGTGCCAAAGAACTATTGTTTTCAAATTTTGGTGCAAGAGTTGACACTTACGAGGCCCTTGGACAGCAAGGAGATCAAATCAGTCAATCCTAAAGGAAATCTATCAACCTTGAATATTCATTGGAAGAACTGATGCTGAAATTGAAGCTCCAATATTTTGGCAACCTAATGTGAAGAGACGATTCACTGGAAAATACTCTGATGCTGGGAATGATTGAAGGCAAAAGAAGGAGGATGGCAGAGGATGAGATGGTTAGATACCATCACCAACTAAATGAACATAAATTTGATAAAACGCTGGGAAATAGTGAAGGACAGGGGAGCCTGGCATGCTGCAGTTCATTGGATCTCAAAGAGTCTGACAAAATTAGCAACTGAAAAACAACAAAAAGCTTGAAAAAAATATTGATGTTGCATAAGGGCTAAAAAGGCCTTTGTCAATAATGTTCCAATATTTCCTATCTGCCATGTTTCTTGGAGAAACGTTATGAGTATACATGATGCCCAGCTGAAGTGGCACAGTCCTACAGCTGAATTTACTCAGGGACTATCAGAAATTAGTTACAATGTAACTTCTTCCAGTGTCAAACAAACATAGAGGTAAAAGTCCCAAAAAGGTAAACTTTACAAGTAGCTCCATTTTTATTTTCCTTGCCAATTGTAACATGAATCTCAGGTATCCCAACAAAGTTTGCTGGCAGGAGTTTAATTCTGGATTATCTCTCTTCATAGGAGAGGCTGTTCAGTTCAGTTTAGTCGCTCAGTCGTGTCCAGCTCTTTGTGACCCCATGAATTGCAGCACACCAGGCCTCCCTGCCCATCACCAACTCCCGGAGTTCACTCAGACTCATGTCCATCGAGTCAATGATGCCATCCAGCCATCTCACCCTCTGTCATCCCCTTCCACTCCTGTGCCCAATCCCTCCCAACATCAGGGTCTTTTCCAGTGAGTCAACTCTTCACATTAGGTGACCAAAGTATTGGAGTTTCAGCTTTAGCATCATTCCTTCCAAAGAAATCCCAGGGCTGATCTTCAGAATGGACTGGTTGGATCTCCTTGCAGTCCAAGGGACTCTCAAGAGGCATCTCCAACACCACAGTTCAAAAGCATCAATTCTTTGGTGCTCAGCCTTCTTCACAGTCCAACTCTCACACCCATACATGACCACTGGAAAAACCATAGGTTTGACTAGACGGACCTTTGTTGGCAAAATAATGTCTCTGCTTTTCAATATGCTATCTAGATTGGTCACAACTTTTCTTCCAAGGAGTAAGCATCTTTTAATTTCACAGCTGCAGTCACCATCTGCAGTGATTTTGGAGCCCCCACAAATAAAGTCTGACACTGTTTACACTGTTTCCCCATCTATTTCCCATGAAGTGATGGGACCAGATGCCATGATCTTAGTTTTCTGAAAGTTGAGCTTTAAGCCAACTTTTTCACTCTCCACTTTTACTTTCATCAAAAGGCTTTTTAGCTCTTCTTCACTTTCTGCCATAAGAGTGGTGTCATCTGCATATCTGTGGTTATTGATATTTCTCCTGGCCATCTTGATTCCAGCTTGTGCTTCTTCCAGCCCAGCATTTCTCATGANTCACCATCTGCAGTGATTTTGGAGCCCCCACAAATAAAGTCTGACACTGTTTACACTGTTTCCCCATCTATTTCCCATGAAGTGATGGGACCAGATGCCATGATCTTAGTTTTCTGAAAGTTGAGCTTTAAGCCAACTTTTTCACTCTCCTCTTTCACTTTCATCAAGAGGCTTTTTAGCTCTTCTTCACTTTCTGCCATAAGAGTGGTGTCATCTGCATATCTGTGGTTATTGATATTTCTCCTGGCCATCTTGATTCCAGCTTGTGCTTCTTCCAGCCCAGCATTTCTCATGATGTACTCTGCATATAAGTTAAATAAGCAGGGTGACAATATACAGCCTTGACATACTTTTTTTCTTATTTGGAGCCAATCTATTGTTCCATGTCCAGTTCTAACTGTTACTTACTGACCTGCATATAGGTTTCTCAAGAGGCAGGTCAGGTGCTCTGGTGTTCCTATCTCTTTCAGAATTTTCCACAGTTTATTGTGATCCACACAGGCAAAGGATTTGGCATAGTCAATAAATCAGAAATATATGTTTTTCTGAAACTCTCTTGCTTTTTCCATGATCCAATGGATGTTGGCAATTTGATCTCTGGTTTTTCTGCCTTTTCTAAAACCAGCTTGAACATCTGGAAGTTCATGGTTCACATATTGCTGAAGCCTGGCTTGGAGAATTTTGAGAGAGACAGGTCATTTTTAATTCTGACAACTTGACTATAAACATAATTTCTAGGCTGGTTTACAACAGTTTCAGTAATGCCACCCTAAAGCATTTCACTTCCCTTGGAATCTCATTTAGCAAAATACAAACAAAGGAACATTTACTTTAAAAATAATTATACTGAAAAATGGATATTGGTTTCCCAAGTTTCATGTATATGTATATGCACTTGAATACTATGGATGGAGGAGACCAGGGTCAATACTAAGGAAAGGAGAAATTTCATATTCTCCATCTTCACATGCCCTGCACTAATGACCATCTTTCAGAACTGATAAAAAGTGAAAAAAATAAAAGAACTCAGTAAGCAGAAAAAAAAATGTAGAAAACAAATAAAAAAAATTAAAATGTAAATAAATTAAAGGAAACCTTAGCAATGTAAAAAAATAAAAAACTGCCATGTAAACTTTCTCCTAAACTATCAAGCAAGTCACCTATAGCAATTCTGCTTCTTGACTTTTCATTTAAATATGCCAAAGTTTTCTTTAATATAAGTAAGATTAGAGAGGTTAAACAAAAATGTTAGTTGTACATGAGTCTAGAAAAGAAATAAGCAAATGTTATGGAGGTCCTTTAGAGATCTGGAGTTTTCCATACTACCTCTAGATAATAAATGCCGTATCCATTCAGCAAAACAGTCATATCCAATAATAATTGTAAGATTATCTCTTATTTCAATTATAATGTTCATAATTTATCTACTATTAGTTCTTGGAGACTACACAACTTTCATCACCAATATTTGGATTCTACACTTAACTCCTTTCTATGTTTAACAAGTTTACTGATAGCTCTGTAAAAAGCATTCTTAAAAAATACTACTGTCTGCCTTGGAGTCAATGCCTTTGGTCATTTTATCCATTCAAGTAAATGAAAATTGAAGAGGAAAATTAATTCCTTATATATAGGTTTGTGATAGAAATAATGCCTTTGAACCATTACAGATACTTTAGTTAGTAACAATAGTAAGCAAACATTTATTGAGTACCCATGGTTGCTAGATACAATTCTAAGTGCTTTATTTTAATAGTTTTTTAACTTTTTAACTAATTATTATTTTTTTTAACATGGAAGTAGAGCTAATTTGAACCCAGGTCTCCTGCATTGCAGACAGACTTTTTACCATCTGAGCTACCAAGGAAGCCCCATAATTAATTTGCAACACAGTGTTAATTTCTGCTATAAAGCAAAGTTATTCAGTTATATATGTATATACACATGCATACATACATACATCTTTTTTATATTCTTTTCCATTATGGCTTATTTCAGGATATTGGTGGTAGTTCCCTGTGCTATACAGGAGGACCTTGTTGTTTATCCATTCTATATATGAGTGTGTATAAGTGTTTTGTTTTTAATATTCACAAAATCCAGTTAGGAACTACTGTTATAAAATTTTACATATTAGGAATTTGGTCATTAGGTGTTTAGGTAACATGCTCACAGTCACACAGATAAAATATTAAGCTGAAAATTAAACCAGAGATTTTGAGTCTACAGGCTTTACACCTTAATGTACAGTGAAAAATCTCTGACACCCATCATTATTATTTCTGAAAGCAATTTTATAAGTAGAAATACCATAAGATTTTTCACATATAATAAATGTTTTTATTTAGCACAGTTATTTAGTCTCAACAGAAAGTAGCTGTAATTAATTTCAAAGAAATAAGTGCCAGCAAATTTTAAATTTGTATCTACTGCATTTCACCATTTCAAGCAATAACTATGAAACATGCTTTAGGAAAAAGTATAATTTCTGTATCTGACTATGAATACAGTATAACTCTTCTCCTGACCATTAAGTTTCTTGCTTTTAGATGTCCCTTTTACCAATTGATTTTATTTACTTTCAAAGTGACATTTTAACAGAGGTATCCACTCTCATTTCCATTCTCCTTTGACATTTCTGTGACTTAGAGTGCAAGGAAGTGCTTGCCAAAGACTTGCTAGATTGATGTTGGGAGGAAAAAAAAAAGAAAAAATCCACACATAGCAGATGTTTCTTTTCTACTTGTTGTGCCTATTACTTTGAAAAACTGACATTACTTAAAAACAGTTTTCAGATGTTCTATCTTTTTCTCAGCAAGAGTGAATGTGTTACCCAACTAGAAGTGTGAATATTGTTTAAAGAGGCAAATTGAAGATGGATGATGAAGCAATGAATAAATTCTCAGGAATGTTTTGCTTTTTTTCTCCTTCAATAAGCAGTTTAATACAAGAAAACCTTAAAATGACTGGGCGAGTAACTTAGTTATGCAACTCACTTTGACCTTGTCAAGGTACGGCTACTACTCTTAATAATACTTAAACTGATTTATTTTCATTATTTTCTATCTAATTTAATAAACTGCCCATAGGAATAGTTCAGATGTTACATACAACTGCTTAGAAATTGTGTGCATGTGTGTGTCTGTGTGTGTATGTAGAGCACATTTTCAAAGTCATAGATGAGTAATTTAGCCAAAAGCCATTGTGAAATTGTTACTATCTTCCCAAGTTTCTGTTAAAACATAAGGCATTTTAAACAAATTATTACAAACATGCACCTCTCTGCCAGTAGACTAATTTGAAAAAAAATGTTTGCTCTATGGGGAATCAAATTATAAAAGGACGTATGTGTTTACAGGCTAAATGCAACCCTATTCAGAGCCTTGAAAAACAGAGCTCAAATTGGCTTGAATTCCATATTTGAACCCTAACAAGTGTACTTGCACAGGGAACAGAATACTCAACTGAATTATTTTTTTAACTTTTATTGAAGCACAGCTAATTTACAATACTGTTTCAGGTATACAAAATAGTTTCAGGTATGCAAATAAGTGAATCAGTTATACATATATTCACTCTTTTTTAGATTAATTTCCTATATAAGTCATTACAAAGTACTGAGTAGAATTTCCTGTGCTACACAGTATATCGTTATTATTTATCTGTTTTATATATAGTAGTGTGTATATGTCAATCCTAATCTCCCAGTTTTTCCCTCCTTTCCTTTCCTACCTGGTAACCATGAGTTTGCTCTCTATATCTGTGACTCTATTTCTGTTTTATAAACAAGTTTATTTGTATCATGTTTTTTAGATTCCACATTTAATTATATCATATGCTATTTGTCTTGCTTTGTTTGAATTACTTCACTTAGTATGATTATTGTTAGGCCTATCCATGTTGTTGTGCATGACAATATTTCATTCTTTCTTTTTTAAGGCATATGTGTGTATATATGTACATCTTCTCTATCCATTCATCTATCAATGGACATTTAAGTTACTTCCATGTCCTGAATATTGTAAATAGTGCTACAGTGAACATTGTGGTGCATGCATCTTTCAAAATAGAGTTTTTCAAATATATGCCCAGAGTGGGATTACTGGACCTTTTGTTGTTGTTCAATCACTGTCAGTCTGACCCTTTGAAACCCAATGACTTAGTCTTCAGGCTCCTCTGTCCATGGGAGTTCTCCAGCCAAGAATGCTGGAGTGAGTTGCCATTTCCTTCTCCAGGGGATCTCCCCAACCCAGGGATTGAGCCCAAGTATCTTGTGCCTCCTTCATTGGTAGGTGGATTCTTTATCACTGAGCCACCAGAGAAGGCAAGTTGGATGTGGTCAAGCAGAAAATGGCAAGAATAAACATCAACATCCTAGGAATGAATGAACTAAAATAGATGAGAATGGGTGAATTTAATTCAGATGACCATTATAACTACTATTGTTTGAAAGAATCTCATAGAAAAAGCAAAGTTGTCCTAATAACCAACAAAAAAGTCCAAAATGCAGTACTTGTGTGCAATCTCAAACATGACAGTATGAGATCCATTAATTTCCAAGGCAAACCATTCAACATCACAGTAATCCAAGTTTACACTTAAACAGCTGATAGCAAAGAAGTTGAACAGTTCTATAAAACTTTCCAGGACTAACAACAACAACAACAACAAAAAAAGATATCATTTTCATCATAGTGGGTTGAAACGCAAAAGTAGGAGATCAGTAGATACTTGGAGTGACAGGTAAGTTTGGCCTTGGAGTACAAAATGTAGCAGGACAAAGGCTAATAAGGTTTTGCCAAGAGAATGCACTAGTCATAGTAAACACCCATTTCCAACAGCACAAGAGATGACTACACANAAAAGATATCATTTTCATCATAGTGGGTTGAAATGCAAAAGTAGGAGATCAGTAGATACTTGGAGTGACAGGTAAGTTTGGCCTTGGAGTACAAAATGTAGCAGGACAAAGGCTAATAAGGTTTTGCCAAGAGAATGCACTAGTCATAGTAAACACCCATTTCCAACAGCACAAGAGATGACTACACATGGGCAGCCCCAAATGGTCAATATGAAAATAAGATTGATTATATTATTTGCAGCTGAAAATGGAGAAAATCTATAGTCAGCAAAAACAAGACCTGGAGCTGACTGTGGTTCAGATTATCTGCTAAAGAAGATTATGGCTTAAACAAGAAAGTTGTGAAAACCACTAGGCCACTTGGGTATGTCCTTAATCAAATCCCGTATGATTATATAGTGGAGGTAACGATTCAAGACATGCAGTCTGGTAGACAGCATGCTTGTAACTCATCCAGCATTTCACATTTTTTTTGGACTACAGAAAAAGCAAGGGAATTCCAGAAAAAAAATTTAAAAAACATCTATTTCTACTTCAATGACTAAGTAAAAGGATTTTAATATGTGGATCACAGTTTCACACATTAAAATGCTTTAAGGAGTGGTGGCTACATGAGCTCAGGAGGGCCTAGAAGAGCTATCCCACGTTGAAGGTCAGGAGGGCAGCGATGAAGAGATACTCTTCGTTCAAGGCAAGGAGCAATGGCTGCACTTTGCTGGAGCAGTCGTGAAGAAATACCCCACACACAAGGTAAGAGAAACCCAAGTAAGATAGTAGGTGTTGCAAGAGGGCATCAGAGGGCAGACACACTGAAACTGTACTCACAGAAAACTAGTCAATTTAATCACACTAGGACCACAGCCTTGTCTAACTCAATGAAACTAACACATGCCCTTTGGGCCACCCAAGATGGGTGGGTCATGGTGGAGAGGTCTGACTGAATGTGGTCCACTGGAGATGGGAATGGCAAACCACTTCAGTATTCTTGCCTTGAGAACCCCATGAACAGTATGAAAAAGGCAAAATAATAGGATACTGAACGAGGAACTCCCCAGGTCAGTAGGGGGAGTGCCCAACACACTACTGGAGATCAATGGAGAAATAACTCCAGAAAGAATGAAGGGATGGAGCCCAAAGCAAAAACAATATCTAGCTGTGGATGTGACTGGTGAGAAAAGCAAGGTCCAATGCTGTAAAGAGCAATATTTCATAGGAACCTGGAATGTCAGATTCATGAATCAAGGCAAATTGGAAGTAGTCAAACAAGAGATGGCAAGGGTGAAAGTCAACATTCTAGGAATCAGTGAACTAAAATGGACTGGAATGGGTGAATTTAACTCAGATGACCATTATATCTACTACTGCGGGCAGGAATCCCTCAGAAGAAATGGAGTAGCCATCATGGTCAACAAAAGAGTCTGAAATGCAGTACTTGGATGCAATCTCAAAAACGACAGAATGATCTCTGTTCATCTCCAAGGCAAACCATTCAATATCACAGTTATCCAAGTCTATGCCCCAACCAGTAATGCTGAAGAAGCTGAAGTTGAATGGTTTTATGAAGACCTACAAGATCTTGTAGAACTAACACCCCAAAAATATGTCCTTTTCATTATAGGGGACTGGAATGCAAAAGTAGGAAGTCAAGAAACACCTGGAGTAACAGGCAAATTTGGCCTTGGAATGCAGAATGAAGCAGGGCAAAGACTAATAGAGTTTTGCCAAGAAAATGCACTGGTCATAGCAAACACCCTCTTCCAACAACACAAGAGAAGACTCTACACGTGGACATCACCAGATGGTCAACACCGAAATCAGACTGATTATATTCTATGCAGCCAAAGATGGAGAAGCTCTATACAGTCAGTTATGTGTTTCTCCTTTTTCTTTTTTTTGCAATCTGTATCACCTTCATTTTTGTAACAATGCTTTTAAAGGGAAACTTCAAGAACTTTTCAAGTTAATTCTAATTTACATATTTAAGTTTTACACATCTTCTTTTGGTACAGTATTTAAGAAATCTTTGCCAATTTCCAAGTTACTAAGATTTTCTCTGTTTATCTTATAATAAAATCTTATAGAAAACACTTATGTGTTTCATCATTTGGGGTTTTACATTTAAAATCCATTTTTAGTTCATTTTTGTATTTGTTATGTATGAGGTAAAGGTTAAAGTATCAGTTGCTTAGTTGTGTCCTACTATTTGCAACCCCATGGACTGTAGCCTGCCAGGCTCATTTGCCCATGGGACTCTCCAGGCAAGAATATTGGAATGGGTTGCCATTCCCTTCTCCAGGGGATCTTCCTGACTCTGGAATCAAACCTGGGTCTCCTGCATTGCAGGCAGAGTCTCTACCATCTGAGCCACCAGGGAAGCCTTTGAGGTAAGTGTAGAGTTTCCTTTTTGCATATGATTAATTGTTCCAGTACCATTTGTTGAAAAAATTATTATTCTACTCTGAATTTTCTTGATATATTTGCCAAAACTTGATGGTACATGTGTACTAAGTGAAGTAAGTCAGAAAGAGAAACGCAAATACCATACGATATCACTTACATGTGGAATCTAAAATATGCATAAGTGTAGAGTTTCCTTTTTGCATATGATTAATTGTTCCAGTACCATTTGTTGAAAAAATTATTATTCTACTCTGAATTTTCTTGATATATTTGCCAAAACTTGATGGTACATGTGTACTAAGTGAAGTAAGTCAGAAAGAGAAACGCAAATACCATACGATATCACTTACATGTGGAATCTAAAATATGCACAAATGAACCTATCCACAAAACAGAAACAGACTCAGACTTGTGGTTACCAAGGGGGAAGGGGTTAGGGGAGGGAAGGATTGGAAATTTGGAATTAGAAGATGTAAACTATTATATAAAGGCAGGATAAACAACAAGGTCCCACTGTATAGCACAGGGAGATGTACTCAGTATCCGGTGATAAACCATATTGGAGTAGGAAATGGCAAGTATAAATGGAGTAGGGAATTGCATGGATTGAAGAGGCTGGTGGGCTATAGTCCATGATGTCACCCAGAGTCAGACACAACTGAGCACGCATGCACACAAATCATAATGTAAAAGAATAGTAAATAAATATTAAAAAAATGAATACCTGTATGTGATAACTGAGTCACTTTGCTGTAAGGCAGAGATGCTACAACATTGTAAATCAACTAGACTTCAAATAAAAAAATAAAATTAAAAAATTTCAATTTCTGCAAGTAAGTTTGATATTATTTTGATTGGTTGCATTGAATCTATAGATTAATTTGAAAAGAAATGATATATTAATAATATTGATATTTCCAATGTTGTGGTAGTTTATCACTAAGTCGTATCCAACTCTTGTGACTTCATGGACTGTAGCCCACCAGGCTCCTCCNGGGCAGGAGGAGAAGGGGATGACAGAGGATGAAATGGCTGGATGGCATCACTGACTCAGTGGACGTGAGTCTGAGTGAACTCCTGGAGTTGGTGATGGACAGGGAGGCCTGGTGTGCTATGGTTTTATGGTTTTAAGTCTTGTATGGATGGGAGAGTTGGACTATAAAGAAAGCTGAGTGCTGAAGGACTGATGCTTTAGAACTGTGGTATTGGAGAAAACTCTTCAGAGTCCCTTGGACTTCAAGGAGATCCAACTAGTCAATCCTAATGGAAATCAGTCCTGAACATTCATTGGAATGACTGATGTTGAAGTTGAAACTCCAATACTTTGGCCACCTGATGAGAAAAACTGACTCATTGGAAAAACCCTGATTCTGGGAATGATTGAAGGTCGGATTAGAAGGGGATGACAGAAGATGAATTAGTTGGGTGGCATCACCAACTTGATGGACATGAGTCTGAGTAAGTTCCAGGAATTGGTGATGGACAGGGAAACCTGGCGAGTTGCAGTCCATGGGGTCGCAAAGAGTTGGACTGGACAAGAGCGACTGAGCTGAACTGAACTGATTATATTCTAAATTAAGCCTGATAGAACTCAAAGTACTGAATATGTTTAAAGAAAATTTTATATTAATATTACATATATGCGTGTGCCCATGTGTTTATATAGATATACTATATTTATTAAATCTCATTACCTTGATGTGTGGAATAACAGTTATAAAGTATAAACCCAATTAGTTCATGCTTATTAAACTTTAAAATCAAACAAGTCTGTTGTGTCTTATATATTTTATGAAATCACATGTAACAATTTTTGAGATGGCAATACTTGTTTAATGTTGCAAAATAAAATAGTCTGTCTTGGAAATATTCCCATTGAAGAGTAAAATAAAGCATATATAAAGATAAATTTAGACTTTTGTGGACCAAATTTCATTTTCTCAAGAATTAAAATATTACCCAGCTCTGACCCAAACTCACATTATTTACCAAAGCCATTTCTCACATTTGGCAAAATGTTATGAATATTAATTTTCCTCATGTAAATTGGAAAATAAAATCCACTTAAATAACTATATGATAGCTACAGCTATGGACATAGCATACCATTCAAATCTTGCTGAAATTAAGTATAAATTACATAACAATGAAATTCAAAGATAGATGAAGTATTTCATTAGGCAATCAGAAATTGAAAGATANCATGTAAATTGGAAAATAAAATCCACTTAAATAACTATATGATAGCTACAGCTATGGACATAGCATACCATTCAAATCTTGCTGAAATTAAGTATAAATTACATAACAATGAAATTCAAAGATAGATGAAGTATTTCATTAGGCAATCA
The DNA here is from genome assembly GCA_006410675.1 of Oreotragus oreotragus. NCBI lineage: Eukaryota > Metazoa > Chordata > Mammalia > Artiodactyla > Bovidae > Oreotragus > Oreotragus oreotragus. The sequence goes on from SJYX01007158.1 coordinate 183,372, forward strand.
GAAATTGAAAGATACAAGCATATTTCAAATGAAAGAATTATGACAATAAATCAAGATACTGCTGCTGCTGCTGCTAAGTTGCTTCAGTCGTGTCCGACTCTGTGCGACCACACAGACAGCAGCCCATTGGGCTCTGCCATCCCTGGGATTCTCCAGGCAAGAACACTGGAGTGGGCTTCCATTTTCTTCTCCAATGCATGAAAGTGAAAAGTGAAAGTGAAGTCGCTCAGTTGTGTCTGACTCAGCGACCCCATGGACTGAAGCCTACCAGGCTCCTCCATCCATGGGAGTTTCCAGGCAAGAGTACTGGGGTGGGATGCCATTGCCTTCTCCAAATCAAGATACTACAGGAGTATAAATATCAAAAAAAGAGCAAACTGAAAATATGCATATTTAAAAATATAGTAATTAGAAAAAATGTATTGCAAATCACATACCATCAGTCATTAGCTCAGCAATTGACAGATGATGGATGTGTACATGATGGATAAGTGAATGAGTAAATTTATTGTATCAAAAGATACTTGAGGTATTTACATATGTAGAAATCAGAGATGACCATTCCCAGAACTATAAGATAGAGAGCTAGATGTTTTATGGGAGGCAATAGAAACAGATAATGGCAGAAAAATTCCTCTTACCTGGAAAATTATTGGATTGGGTTTTGAGTTTTGGCTTTGAGAATCATGGAATTGAGAAAATCCTGAGAGAGAGAAAACAAAGCAAGTTGATTAGTAAGAAATGAGGAAAGAACATTTGAAATATACCATAGATATTCCATTTATAAGCTTTGGAAAAAATATTTACTTTTACTCGTATTATACTATCCTACTCAAAATTGAACCAAATCTGTCCCCCAACCTCTAACACACACATGCAGCACTTTAAAAACAATATTGCTGCTACTTCCCTTGTCTAGAGAGATAAGGTTGGGTAAGATCTTTAGTTGTAACAACCAGCTAGCAACTGTGAGGTATATCATCTACATGCTCCTTACATCTAGTGAAAAAATGGGGATATATTGAGCAATTAGTGATTTCTTTCAGTTTCATAATCAACAGTTGGACTGCTCATTTGGAAATTAAGCAAATAATAAATAATTTTTATGATTTAAGTCAATTTAAATTCTGTAGTCCCTGTATGTGGCCAAATGCTTCAGATAAAATACAGAATAAGTATATGTGTATATTATTTGAAAATTAATAGTTTGGGAAACTTTTATGGAAAATTTTTTGAAAATAAATTTTCTGAAATGCAGTGCTGGAGGAAGACAACAAAATAGTTTAAAATGAAATCTATTTTAAAGTAATTAAAAATCTTTGATTATTTACATATTTCTACATATCCATAACGTATCTACTCTGAACCAGGCTCTTTTTTTTTTTTTTTACTTGACAAATCAAGTTAAATCAAGTTAAAAATGTATAAGTACATATAATTACATGTATTACATATAATTATATAATATATAATTACATATATTTTTAACTTGATTTTTGTCTCTTGTTGGATTATCTGTCCAGTAAACAAACAGTATAGAGAAAATATACTTAAATAAGATATATATTAACATATTAAAAGAACAAAACAGCAGGAAAATTAAATAGTGAAAAAAATAAAAATATATATCTTAAATAGCTAGACATTATAGGTTTTAATAATTTCAATATAATAGCTATTATTATAGGGAGGCTTATTTCATTACTAGTCTTGCATCAAGCATTTGATAGAGTGTTAATGCCATTTCAGATTTTGTATCATTATGCAATTCAATGTTTGAACACAGACAATGTCAACATGATACATATCTGCAAATATATCATAGAACAAAATGCTTATTCTATGAATAATGATAGCAATGAATTGTGTTTTTCAAAGTCATTTATTAAAAACATCACAGAAATATGCTGCAGAACATACCCATAAGCACACTGTTGTTTAAAACCCCTAAGAATAATAAACAAAGTAATAAAAATTGACATAAAAATATTAAGCTTAACAGAGAAAGAATGATTTCAACCATAGTCATTAATCCTTTCATTGGATACTAAATATGAGATTATCAGCTTATTATAAGTACTTTTCACTTGAGTAATTAATATCAATTTTCAAACATCATTAACTTCAGTGATAATATAGATTGAATTTTTTACCTTCAAAAGTCATCACTCACAATCAGATATTAGTAATAAAGAGAATTACAAAAAGTGATGCAAAAGATTATGCATATTTTTTTCTTTTTTTTGAGTTTGTCATTGTGAACAACCAGGAGAAAGTCCAGTTAACTAATCAATTGTTCTGTAGCAATAAATGACTTATTTTTTCTTTAGAATGATATTAAAAGTGACCCAAGCTGGAAAAAAAAAAAAA
>SJYX01007158.1:201766-213698 GCA_006410675.1 Oreotragus oreotragus
TGGTGGTCTGGGTCATGAAGATCTTTTTTGTATAGTTCTTCTGTGCATTGTTGCTATCTCTTCTTAATATCTTCTCCTTCTGTTAGGTCCATACCATTTATGTCCTTTATTGTGCACATCTTTGCATGAAATATTCCCTTATTGTCTCTAATCTACTTGAAGATATCTCTAGTCCTTCTCATTCTATTGTTTTCCTCTGTTTTTTTGCATTGATCACTGAGGAAGGCTTTCTTACCTCACTTTGCTATTTTTTGGAACTCCACATTCAGATAGGTATATCTTTCCTTTCCTCTTTTGTCTTTAGCTTCTCTTCTTTCCTCAGTTATTTGTAACACCTCCTCAGAAAACTATTTTGCCTTTGCTTTTCTTTGGTATGATCTTGATAACTGCCTTCTGCCCAATGTCACAAACTTTCATCCATAGTACTTCAGCACTCTGTCTATCAGATTTAATCACTTGAATCTATTTGTCACTTCCCCTGTATAATCATAAGGAGTTTTATTTTGATAATATTTGAATTGTCTAGTAGTTTTCTGTACTTTCTTCAAATTATGTCTGAATTTTGCCATGAAGAGTTCATGACCTGAGCCACAGTAAGCTCCAGGTCTTGTTTTTGCTGAAGCTCTAGATCTTTTCCATATTCAGCTGCAAATAATATTATCAATCTGATTTCAGCATTGACTCTTTGTTGATGTCCATGTATAGAGTCTTCTCTTGTGTTGTTGGAAGAGGGTGTTTGCTCTGACCAGTGTGTTCTCTTGTTAAAACTCTGTTAGCCTTTGTTCTGCTTCATTTTGTACACCAAGGCCAAATTTACCTGTTCCTCCGGTTATCTCTTGACTTTCTACTTTTTCATTTTAGTACCCCATGATGAAAAGGACATCTTTTTTTGGTGTTCTAGAAGGTCTTATAGGTCATCATCAATTCAGTTCAGTCACTCAGTTGTGTCCGACTCTTTGTGACCCCATGAATCACAGCACGCCAGGCCTCCCTGACCATCAGCAGCTCCCAGAGTTCACTCAGACTCACGTCCATTGAGTCAGTGATGCCATCCAGCCATCTCATCCTCTATCATCCCCTTCTTCTCCTGCCCACAATCCCTCCCAGCATCAGAGTCTTTTCCAATGAGTCAACTCTTCGCATGAGGTGGCCAAAGTACTGGAGTTTCAACTTTAGCATCATTCCTTCCAAAGAAATCCCAGGGTTGATGTCCTTCAGAATGGACTGGTTGGATCTCCTTGCAGTCCAAGGGACTCTCAAGAGTCTTCTCCTACACCAGAGTTCAAAAGTATCAATTCTTTGGTGCTCAGCTTTATTCACAGTCCAACTCTCATATCCATACATGATCACTGGAAAAAACATAGCCTTGACTAGATGGACCTTTGTTGGCAAAGTAATGTCTCTGCTTTTCAATATGCTGTCTAGGTTGGTCTTAACTCTTTTTCCAAGGAGTAAGCGTATTTTAATTTCATGGCTGCAATCACCATCTGCAGTGATTTTGGAGCCCAAAAAAATAAAGTCTGACACTGTTTCCACAGTTTCCCCGTCTATTTCCCATGAGGTGATGGGACCAGATGGCATGATATTAATTTTCTGAAAGTTGAGCTTTAAGCGAACATTTTCACTCTCCACTTTCACATTCATCAAGAGGCTTTTTAGTTCCTCTTCACTTTCTGCCATAAGGGTGGTATCATCTGCATATCTGAGCTTATTGATATTTCTCCCAGCCATCTTGATTCCAGCTTGTGCTTCTTCCAGCCCAGTGTTTCTCATGATGTACTCTGCATAGAAATTAAATAAGCAGGGTGACCATATACAGCCTTGACATACTCCTTTTCCTATTTGGAACCAGTCTGTTTTTCCATGTCCAGTTCTAACTGTTGCTTCCTGACCTGCATATAGGTTTCTCAAGAGGCAGGTCAGGTGGTCTGGTATTCCCATCTCTTTAAGAATTTTCCACAGTTTATTGTGATCCACACAATCAAAGACTTTGGCATAGTCAATAAAGCAGAAATAGATGTTTTTCTGGAACTCTCTTGCTTTTTCCATGATCCAGCAGATGTTGGCAATTTGATGTCTGGTTCCTCTGCCTTTTCTAAAACCAGCTTGAACATCTGGAAGTTCATGGTTTACGTATTGCTGAAGCCTGGCTTGGAGAATTTTGAGCATTTCTTTTGTGCGGTAATTTGAGCAATTGTGCGGTAGTTTGAGCATTCTTTGGCATTGCCTTTCTTTGGAATTGAAATGAAAACTGACCTTTTCCAGTCCTGTAGCTACTGCTGAGTCTTCCAAATTTGCTGGCATATTGAGAGCAGCACTTTCATGGCATCATCTTTCAGGATTTGAAATAGCTCAACTGGAATTCCATCACCTCCACTAGCTTTGATCATAGCGATGCTTTCTAAGGTCATCATAGAACTGTTCAAATTTAGCTTCTTCATCATTAGTGGTTTAGACATAGACTTGGATTGCTCTGACACTGACTACTTTGCCTTGGAAATGAACAGATATCATTCTTTCATTTTTGAGATTGCACCCAAGTACTGCATTACAGACTCATTGTTGACTATGAGCACTACTCTATTTCTTCTAAGGGATTCTTGCACACAATGGTAGATATAAAAGCCATCTGAATTAAATTCATTCATTCTGGTCCATTTTAGTTCACTGATTTCTAAAATGTTGATGTTCACTCTTGCCATCTCTTGTTTGATCATTTGTTTTTCCCATTTCTCTTTATTCTATTTCATTATTTTATTATTTTATCCTTGTTCCAATATTACAGTGAAAGTGTAAGTCACTCAGTGGTGTCCAACTCTTTGTGACCCCACAGACTAAATAGTTCATGGAATTCTCCAGGCCAGAAAATGTATTGGGTAGCCTTTCCCTTCTCCAGGAGATCTTCCCAACCCAGGGATCTAAAGCTAGGTCTCCTGCACTGAGTGGATTCTTTACCAGCTGAACCACAACAGAAGCCTAAGGATACTTGTCTGCATAGCTTATTCCTTCTCCAGCTGATCTTTCCAACCCAGGAATTAAACAGGTGTTTCTTGCAGAGCAGGCAGATTCTTGACCAACTGAGCTATCAGGGAACCACCAGTAAAGGTCCCACCACTTCATGGCAAATATATGAGGAAACAATGGAAACAGTGACAAACTTTATTACAGGATTTCGACTAAACAACTTTACATCTTAGTATCTAGTATCTGGGCTTCCCTTGTGGCTCAACTGGTAAAGAATTTGCCTGCAATGCAGGAGACCTGGGTCCAATCCTTGGATTGAGAAGATCTCCTGGAGAAGGGAAAGTCTACCCACTCCAGTATTCTTCCTTGGAGAAGTTCATGTATAGTCCATGGGGCCACAAAGAGTCAGGCACAACTGAATGAATTTCACATCTAATAGAACAAATCTTTTCATCCCTTTCTTCTTCTGTAACAGATGTTGCCCCTTCTAGCCTGTGTGAAGTTCCATATAAACCTTATAGCAACTTATTTAATTCCACAAATAAACTATTCAGGTTTTGTTTGGATAGTATTCGATTTATCTCTCAGTTTGAGAATTGACATTGGACTTTTGAGTGGGTCTCAGCATTGACTAAACAAATTTTCACTACCTAATTTATGTTTTTATTCCCTAAAACTCCCTTTATTGTGCCTGCTTTGACAGTACCTGCACAAAATAGTTTTTAAAAAGAATGTTTTGTAGCTTTTAAAATCTTTGGGAAGACTAGAAGATAGAGTTTGGAAATCACAATCTTTCTGATTCCATTTACCTAAGAAATTTAAATACAGGATTTTAAAAACCTATATTTAAGCAATTAAATAATTAAATCAGGTGTTTGTCTTAAGTAATTATTCCTTTACACTAATAAGTTATAGTTCTTCTCATGGTCTTGATACTTTTCTTTATTACTGTCATCAGATACAGACCCCCCAGTGCTCTCCTATGCAATTCAGGTAAATATGAGCCATCAACCTTCCCTGAGTTGTCAAATAACTGAAATGTTTGGTACTCTATTTTAGAAGTTTCTCTTCAATAATACTGTGACAGACTCTATGGATATTATTAGTGGGAATATTTCAAAATAGGTCAGTATTGTCAAATGACAGAAGAGGTAGAACAATATTATCACTTGAGGTACAAAGGTAGAAATAATAAAATAATATAAAGCTAGTGAAAAACTTACCCAAATAGGTAAAATGTTAGGGACTGCATGCTCTACAATTTTCAAATCAGTGAAAAATGAGTAATCCTGCTGTAAGTAATTCAAATCTTGAAGCACACTTACTCTGAGATTTACTTTGTAAGTGAGTTTGTTATTAATATTTTAAAATATCTGTATAATTATCATTTTTATCTAATACATATTTAAATCTTCTACCTTTAATTTTATCATTGAAATTTTCCAGCATCAATTTTCACTTTTGATGAAATGGTTCTTTCTTTTAATGATAAGAATTGGTATAATGAAGGATTAGATTAATAGAAGCCCACTCATTACTAAACAATCATGAAATATTTCTAATATACTAATATAGCTTAGATAAAGCCACTAAGAAATTAACTATGTTTAGCATTTGTTGTAAATTTCTATTTCCTAACTTTGCTAAACATTATAAAATAACTATGGTCAATTTATTTTAAACATGTGGAAATAATTATTTTGTTTCAAAGAGAATTATTGTTGCTCTTATGAACTATTAAAAATTTAAATGGTTCAATAAGTGAACATGCCCTGTAGTAACCACATTATTCTCATCAACATTTTAAGAATATTATATTTAACTGTAATAAGGAATATGGTCATCATAAGTATTATTTGTAAGAAATAGCAATATAACATTCCCAAATGAATGAAAATTGTTCACTATGTCTTATAGTGGGAGATTTCACATCAGTTTAACTGGCAAATTATCAACTAACTGAAAAATAAGTGCATTAAATGTACATCTTAAATTTCAGAATTATTTTAAAGGTAATTGCATCTCTTTAGGGTGCCTTTAACCATAGTTAGTTACTATTATAATGCGGAGTTGCTATTTCACTGCATTTTTAATAAGGGTCCAAAACCACCTTTGGGACTTGCCATCTTGTGTGTCTTCACCAGATATTTAAATCGTTTTCTAATGACATGAGTTATAAGGCAAAAACTTTAGAGACTAAGGCAAAAATCATTAAACCTTCCATTCTCATTTACAGGGCTTCTCATTTCTAATCAGTGCTTTACTTCACATAGTAATTAAACTTTTTTTTTTTTTTACTTTCCTATACCCTGGAAAAAAACTTGAAAAAATACTTATAGTTTATATTTTAGTCACCACTTTATAAAAATTACATTGCATTTTTCTCAAGGCTTTACTGTAATAAAGAGAATAAAAACAGGAGAAGAGTATGCTCTCTCTCTAGTCACTTATTAAAAGATATTCTCTATAATCACTTGGGCTATACCAGTACTTATTGAATAAAATGAAGCAATGAGACAAACTGAGGAAAGATCCAGTTGTTAAGTTGTCTGAAGTTTACACAGTTTGGAGAGACATTTGTTTTTAAGATAACAAATTTTATATAAGTACAAAAAGGATAAGCAAAAATTACAAATCAGAGGCTTAATTCTCCCTGTTGAAAATAAGCTACTCCCCCCCTTCTTTTCCTCACAGCCTTTACTTTAGAAAACTTGTTAATATTGTCCTCTCTCTTTGAAATGTCTATATATCCTTTTGAATACTAGATCAACATTTTATTAGCTTTATGACCCAAGAATGTCTTTCTCCAGGACTTGAGAGCTATCTCTTTCGTGGGTAAAGAAGACAGCCATCTCTATCTCACATATATCTTTGGAAGATTAGGAGTGTAACTTTTGAGTCTCTTTCTTCAAGTTACAACACTACCTCCTGTCTTTAAATNTTTTATTAGCTTTATGACCCAAGAATGTCTTTCTCCAGGACTTGAGAGCTATCTCTTTCGTGGGTAAAGAAGACAGCCATCTCTATCTCACATATATCTTTGGAAGATTAGGAGTGTAACTTTTGAGTCTCTTTCTTCAAGTTACAACACTACCTCCTGTCTTTAAATATGAGATAATTATTTCTTCTCTGATAAGTCAGTTAGCTAACATAGATGATTACTCCACTTACTGGGTAAATTTAAGGTGAACTAGATGTTACATATAGTGCTGTCAAGATTTTTTGAGGACTACATATTATTCATTTTGAAAATACATGTGTAATGAGTTCTGACTACTTGGCTACATAAAAGGGGAGATTTCTTTCTGTCTATAAAATCACTTTAGTGGGTTTCCTGTAATGTGCATAACTCTCTCTGGATTAGTGGGTTGCTTTTTTTTAATAATAAAAATGGAGAAAATTTCTGGGTTAAGATAAGGTTTTGTTTTAATCATATTCTCATAAAAGTATCTAGATCAATCTTTTCAAAAACTGGACACACACACATCATTAGCAACAAGTTGGAGAACTATTACACATCTGCAGAGGCCCTGAATGCTTCTTTCCATTTACCATAACCTTGTTCAAGGAAAACTGATTCTAAATACATGGTAATTCAGGAAACACTAATTCTAAAAATATATCTGAGCAACGACTCTGCACAATAATGAGTCCATACTTTAGAAAGTAGTTTAAAGGTAGCTGGGGAAGATTTTTCCACTTTGCCATTTTGTATAATCTTTGCAACCTCATAGACTGTAGCCCACCAGGCTCCTCTGGCCATTAGGATTATCCAGAGAAGGACACTAGAGTGAGTTGCCATGCCCTCCTCCAGGGGATTTTCCCAACCCAGGGATCAAACCCAGGTCTATTGCATTGCAGGTGGATTCTTTACCAACTGAGCCACCAGGGAAACCCAAAACTGACTCTAAATACATGGAAATTCAGAAAACATTGATTCTAAAAATATATCTGAGCAATGATGCTGCACAGTAATGACTCCATACTTTAGAAAGATGGTAATGAGGACCCTGTATACAAGACAGCAAAAGAGATACAGATGTGTAGAGTGGACTTATGGACTCTGAGGGAGAAGGAGAGGGAGAGGGAGAGGGAGAGGGAGAGGGAGGGATGATTTGGGAGAATAGCATTGAAATATGTATACTATCATGTGAGAAATGAATTGCCAGTCTATGTTCAATGCAGGATGCAGGATGCTTGGGGCTGGTGTATGGGGACGATCTGGAGGGAAGATGTGGGGTGGGAGGTGGGAGGGGGGTTCATGTTTGGGAGTTCGTGTAAAAAAATAAATAAATACAAAAAAAAATTAAAAAAAAATTTTAAAAAATAAAATAAAATAAAAGCAGCTGGGGAAGCAGGAGGATTTCATATTTTATATAAAGTATAATATGTAGTTAATTTAGGGTATGTGATGTGGTTAATTTAAGGTATGTTGAGGGCATTTTTTAAAATTAGCAGTAAAAAAATAAAAGACACTTCCACAAAAACAAAAAACTGAATATAAAGATTGAATATTTAGTGAATTATTGTTGTTGTTCAATTACTAAATTGTGTCTGACTCTTTTTTGCCCCATGGAACTGTAGCATGTCAGGCTTTCCTGTCCCATCACCATCCAATTCAGCAAACTGGAGTATGACAAATATTTGATCAATTGACAGAGAACAGTAAAATATGTTACATTTGACCCTGATGTTGGAAATATTATCTAAGTACAGTGTTTATGACATGAATTTGAAGGTATTACATTTTATTAGCCTGCAAGCCCCCTGAGTACAGGGGCATTTTTCTTTCTTTGTTTACCTGTTTTATTTTCTACTGAATCCTCTTTGACTAAAACAGTTTCTGGCATAGGGTAGATAGTCAATACATATTTATTGACTAAGGAAATGACAGGCAATCCCAGAACATCCCACAGAGATCTTCAAGTAAAGAATTTATATAAACTTGAATAATATATGTATTGTTACAACAATACAATAATTAAAATCATACCATACATGCTATAATGTTAAAACACTCTAAGTGTGAAATGAATTAAGACTATTTTCTGAGAAGACTACAAATTAAATAATTTTTCCTTATAAAGCACTAACAGTAAAATCGAGATCATTGCTATAGTAATGTTTTTAAATCTTATCTATCTTGAAATCTGTAAAAAGCATATAAATAGATAGTACTTAAGCACTAGCATGGGTATAGGGAACTATATAAAATGAGAAGTTGTTTCTCATTACAAACTTTTACTATTTGAGTTTTTCCTTATGTATGTTTAATATTTTGGTATAAATTAGTAAAAACAAGAAAAGAAGTAAGTAAATGGAGTAAATAAAAGCAGACAATCATTGTTTAAAAATTCTTAGATTATTTCCTTGTATAAATGTATGTATTTAAGCACTCTTTGGTCTTTACTTTAATGGCTGTCTTTATAGCTTGAATTATTTTTTAACTAGACATTGAAAACTTTATTTAACCCCCCCCCCTTTTTTTTTTGCCTATTTAGACTTGTAATTTTTAGAATTTAGGGTATTATCCTTCTGGAATATCACTTGTTCTACACTACAATTTCTCTTGCTTTTCAAGATTGCCCTAAACAGATACTAGTGCAAAATGAAAAATATGGAAACAAATTAGTCATTTGTTAATGAAGACCCAGTAACATTCATTGAACATAAAGTTTCTCTGACTTTTGATGTTAAGTATGACCTTAAACTAGAAACCTAGATGAGTTTTTTATTGCTCCTTCACTTTCTACTTTGTTCCCATGAAACCAGACTTCAGTTCTCTTAAGCAATAAGTAACATAGGTGAGGAACTGAAAATGACAGATCAAGCCAGTGAGACCAGGCACAATCGAAGGAATGCTTACATCATGTAAGACAAACATTTCTGCCTCTGTGACCAGGAAATGAAAAGGTTATGTCTGGCCTATGTCTAATAAAAGCAGAATATTTCATACTCTTTGCCACAGAAAATGGAAATGAGAACAAGATTATTGTTAAATGTGTAATTTCTTCCTAATAAAATTGAGGCTGAGCAGTTGGCAAACTGAGACTGAAAAATGCCACTCTCTATAATAGCACTGAAGTGGATGTAATAAAAAGATAAAAAGATGTATGTCATCCCTGCTGACCATGTTGGAAATAAGAATACAGAAGTAGAAGCGTCTTCCCTCTTCTTGAAACTTAGGACAAAAAAAAAAAAAACTTAGGACATATTATGTGACTAGCTTTCTGAGTTGGCCAAGGGTTTCTCCTTAATAATCCCATAAGATAATACTTATTAAAATAAAAATAAAAATAAAAAAGCCTCTGATCGGTGAAACAAATACTTAAGAAACAGTGGTAGGCAAGATTGGCAAAGTATACTGAAGGTTGTGAAAGATTGTTGCTGAACCACCAAAAGACGCCAGGATTCTTGGACTCTGGAGGAGAAAAAAATCAATCCGGCGCCAGAAACGAGGCTTGATTGCTCAGAGCTTTTGTGTAATAAAGTTTTATTAAAGTATAAAGGAGATAGAGAAAGCTTCTGACATAGGCATCAGAAAGGAGCAGAAAGAGTACCCCCTGCTAGTCTTCAGCTGGATATTATATAGTCACTAGCAGTTTGTTAGGAGAAGGCAGTGGCAACCCAATCCAGTACTCTTGCCTGGAAAATCCCATGGACAGACGAGCCTCGTAGGCTGCAGTCCATAGCGTCGCTAGGAGTCAGACACGACTGAGCGACTACACTTTCACTTTTCACTTTCATGCATTGGAGAAAGAAATGGCAACCCACTCCAGTGTTCTTGCCTGGAGAATCCCAGGGATGGGGGAGCCTGGTGGGCTGCCATCTATGGGGTCTCATAGAGTCAGACAGGACTGAAGAGACCCAGCCACAGCAGTTTGTTAATGAAAGAAAGGAATGTTTTAAAACTCAGAATGGCATCAGGCCCTCATCCATAAGATGTATTTTGGGATAATCTTGGCACAGACAAGTAGTCCCAGGCCATAAAATAATCAATTTGAATCTTGTAGAAGGGAAGATTACCATACAAATAGTTTCGTTTACATAGATTAGGCGAACAATGTCTGAATATAACATAATCGTTTGTCCAGTAGGTTCCGAGCCCTTAGGTGGAACTGACTTGAAGACAGAGTCTGGGGTAAATGCATAGTACATTAACATAGCTTAAGACAAACATTTCTCTAAGAAAAATGCATTGGTTAACTCAAGGTTTGAGAATAGTTAACTTCAGATGGAACCAGGTGTCATTATGGCAAGACAGTATTTTAAGAGAAATCTTTTAAAATTTTCATAGAGAAGGGAAGAGGGGAAAAAAAATCATTTGTTTGTTTCCTCCTGACGCTTAAGAGAGATAAAAATGTCTGACACTTGCAGCCTATTTCCTCCATTTGGAGACCTCTGGCCTTCTTGCTTGTTATCCTCTCAGTTGTACCTCAATTAGTCTTTAAAAATATCTAAGATATGGAAACAACCTAAGTGTGTTTCTCAGTGAATGAATGTATAAATGGAATAGTATTCAACCATGAGAAAGAAGACAATCATGCCGTTTTCAACAGTGTGGATGGACTTTGAAGATATTATGTTTAGTGAAACAAGTTTGAAAGAGAAAAAAATATATTGTGTGATATAATTGATACGTAGAACCTGAGAAAATAAAAATCAAACTCATGTAATAGAAAAGTAATCTCCATGGCCTAGGAATGGTTGGTCTAATGTAAAACATCATGAGTGTAGTTGATACCACTGTATTGCATAACTGAAATTTGCTAAGACAGTAGAACTTAAATATTCTCACAAAAAAAGATAAATGACTGAGGTGATGGATCTATCAATTATTAATGACTCATGAGGGTAGTCCTTTCACAATGTACATGTGTATTAAATTGCCATAAATATACATTAAATATTTTAAAATTTTACTTGTCAATTATATCTCAATAAAACAAATAAAAAATTAAAAAAACTAGTTAAATATGAAAAGAAAGTGGGAATGAAAATGCAGTCCCTAAATTTGGGGTAATAAAATAAAAAGAAGCTTAGAGTAGAGAATGAGCATAATATATTCAGAAGGTGCAAGAGGATCTATCTCAGCTCATGCTGGGAAGCAGAGAGATCTAAAATTGCACATGTGGAGCAGAGATGGGATTTTGAAGAGACTAGTAATCGAAGTGAATACCCTATGGGTTCTTGTCTGCTCTGAGAGCCACTCACCTGTTATGATGAAAATGATTTGCATGTATGTTTTTATATAATTCTGCTTGTTATGTTTTGTAGACTGATGTTGGGTTTAAAAACAGGCTCTTTGTGAAAAAGAAGAGCATTATGAATTCAAGTGTTAAACTGCTGGTGCTTTCAGGAAAATTAAAATGCTAATCCACACTCTGAATTTTGTAACTCTTAGTAAACCTTAGAGTGGGTGATTTAGGAAGGAAATTTGAAAATAATTAAAGAGAACACACCAAGAGTTGGATCATCTATTCTCAAAGTAGCTGCATATTCTCCACATTTGGGGAAATAACTGTTTAAATAAGTGTAGAAAGTTGTGCTTTGAAGTCAGTAGCTGGTTAAGGGTAAAAAGGACATGATTATAAGTCCTGCAGCCCACCTATAATGCAGGAAACAAGCGCAGTGAGTCCCGGCTGTCTTCCCTGAGCAGTCAAAAAACCTTCTGGTGCTTAGTCAGGAAAGGAAGTGGTCAGTCCCACACAGTTCACATCTATACCAGAGGCAAAGGATCAATTATAATTAAAGGACTTTTCATAATACTAAAAAGAAATCCTTATAAATCCAATTAAACCTGGAAAAGCATTAGCAGGTTGCTTGAGTTTAACAACAATTGAAAAAAATGCTTTAGTAGGAAGCAGTTTATTCTCAGAAGTATTTCATTTTTACGTTTTTCTTTTTTTCAGGAGTTAATCATTCCAGCCAAGAGAAATCTAAAAAAAAAAAAAAAAAAAAAAAAAAA
>SJYX01007159.1:0-32259 GCA_006410675.1 Oreotragus oreotragus
TTTTTTTTTTTAAAAATAGGACATTATGAGATATTTTTCATAAAGTTTACAAACACCTTCCCACTACACACACTGTTTTGTTTGAGGACTTGGATTGAAATCTTTCTCCAGTACTTAATAATTATATGATTTTCCCACTTTTAGCTCCACCCTCCTCGTGTTAAAAGAGGGTGATAATATCTGTGCCCTAGGAGTGTTGAATTATATGAGAATAACTGATGGAGGGTGTTCTTAACTGTAGTGTAGCTTCAGTTTTTACATGAAATCTAGTTAAGCCCTTTAGTTGAAAAAGTCCACTTTTTAACATTTCATTTTAAATGCTAAATATATTAATATTTACAGCCCGCTGCTTGGTATTCATTCATTTATTGAGAAAATACCACGTGCCAGGTACTGTGCTAGGAAGAAGTCAGTGAAAATGAAGTTTTTAAAATTGAGCTACTCAACCTAAAAAGAAAGCTTGAGTTTGTTTGTCTTTATAAATAATGTTTTTAAAATAATTCTACTTTAGAATTAAGCCAAGGGTAATTTTTAGCAAAAGTTTTGGGTTTTTAAAAAACATTAATGTTAATGTTAAAACATGAACATTTCAAATATGTATTTGCCGTAAGGATGAACTATTCTTTAAAGAATGAAAAGCTATACGTATAAGGAAAAATAAATGTGTGTATTTGGAAATTTGTCTTAAATGAAACTTTTGAATTCTCCCATTATTAACTCTTAAATGAATGTGAATCTTATAAGTGATATGACCAACTTTCAAGAATCAAAGATGTGTTGGGTGTGTAGACTGATTTAATTTGTTTTCAACATATTCTGGTCTGATTGCAGTCTCTACTAAGCCTGGAGGACGTGTCTGGTTTTTAAAAAATATATTTTATTTTTCTAAGAAAGCACAGTAGTAGCATGAATCCCTTTAATTAAAAACATTCAAAAACCTTTCAATGCGTTTTCAATTTAATTCATTATTCTTTGTGTTTGCTTCTCTCAGTAGCTCTACTGTAGTAATCTTTGATTAAAGAAAGTACAGAGTTCAGAGAACAGAGAATATTGATTTCTGAGTAGAAAACATAATTGGATTGGATTTGATTGATAAAGCAAATTGAAATTTAACCCTATAACTCAGTTTATTTTGTTTAATAAATAGTAGTATCAAGATCTGTGCTGTCCAGTAGGGTAGTGATAGCTGCATATGACTGTTGAGCATTTGAAATGTGGCTAGTCAAAACTGAGATGCTGCCATCTATGGGGTCGCACAGAGTCGGACACGACGGAAGTGGCTCAGCAGCAGCAGCAGCAACAGCAGCTGCCCGAGGGCTTCCCAGGTGGCTCAGTGGTAAAGAATCTGCCTGCTCAAGCAGGAGACACCAGTTCAATCCCTGGGTGGGAAGATCCTTTGAGACGGAAATTACCACCTGCTCCAGTACTCTTGCCTGGGAAATCCCATGGACATAGGAGCCTGGGGGCAGTAGTCAATGGGGTTGCAAAAGAGATAGACNAGCTGCCCGAGGGCTTCCCAGGTGGCTCAGTGGTAAAGAATCTGCCTGCTCAAGCAGGAGACACCAGTTCAATCCCTGGGTGGGAAGATCCTTTGAGACGGAAATTACCACCTGCTCCAGTACTCTTGCCTGGGAAATCCCATGGACATACGAGCCTGGGGGCAGTAGTCAATGGGGTTGCAAAAGAGATAGACACCATGGAGCACACATGCCTGCAAAGTGTATAATACAAAGTAGATTTTGAAAATTTATTATACAGGAAGGAAAAAGGTAAATATCACTCCTTTTTTTTTTTCAGTGTGATTACATGACCTTTCATGTTTTATTTTCATTTTTAAAAATTCAGTTACTAGAAAATCTAGCCTTATATATATGGCTTGCACTATATTTTTTTATTGGACCTCATTAATTTAGATCATGGCCTAATATGAAGGACATGGATAAAATCTCTCAATGTTGGATAGAGCTAACTGTCATATAACTTAAAAATAAATGAGTTATACCTGTGTTTTAAGTACCCTGTTTGTTGATGCCTGGTTCATAATAATGGCTGAGGAAATATTTGCAAAGTATTGTATGTAGTTTGATTACCCCTTTGCAAATCCGTAAGGAAACAAAACTAGCAGGTAGTCCATTTGCCAGAACAAATGGAAAATGAGCAAGCTGATTGTAAAAATATATCCAGTTTTGTGGCTTTATGATATATTGCCCTGTAGTTTTTACGTTTTAGGCTATACTGCTCCTTATTGAGATTCCCCTTTATGTTTATATTTTATGAAGATATGTTTGCAATGCGAGGAGTGAGTGTGTGTAAGAGAGAAGATAATCATTAATACACTCTATTCTGAGGTTTCTCTGCTGACTTTGCACTGCATCCTTTGTATTTACCTATTTGTCCTTACTTAGATACTCTCCCAACAAGCATATTATTCTGGAGATTGGAATCAGGGATTAGATTGCATAGTCAGAATGTGTGGATAGGACCAAGGCAGGAGTCAGAGGTCAAGTGTTCAAGCACCAGTCTAGGACAGGAGTCAGACCAGAATGCCAGGGAATTCAGGAATACCATATGTACTATTGTTTACCACCAGAGAGAACCTAAACGTAGGCTCTGCCGCTCCATAAAGTTAACCTTGAATTTGCATAGTCAGAATGTGTGGATAGGACCAAGGCAGGAGTCAGAGGTCAAGTGTTCAAGCACCAGTCTAGGACAGGAGTCAGACCAGAATGCCAGGGAATTCAGGAATACCATATGTACTATTGTTTACCACCAGAGAGAACCTAAACGTAGGCTCTGCCGCTCCATAAAGTTAACCTTGAATAGACTGAAAGCTAGACTTATCATTAAGTGACTTTCTCCTGTAGAATCAGTGTTTTTTTTTTTTTTTTTAAGTTTTTGAGTTCGTGATACAGTGATCAGAGCTAAGAGATTAACATTGATACAGTGCTATTAACTAAATGTTTTATTCTGAATTCGCTTATTTTAACACCTAATGCTTTTATTTTTTTCCTGTCCAGGATCTAATCAAGGATTCTGCATTATTTTGTTGTGTCTCTGTTCTCTCAGTTTGTAATAGTTCCTGGTTTTTCTTGTCGATGCCTTGAGACTTTGAAGAGTACTTGTCAATTGTTTTGTAAAATATCCCTCACATTGACATTGTTTTCTTGTGATTTGATAAAAGTGTTGCTGCATAATTGAGTAAAGGAATACCACAGAGGTGAAATGTCCATTTCAGTACATCATATCAAGGGGTACCTGATTTTGATATGTCTTATTACTGGTACTGTTAACCTTAATCACTGATTTATGGTAGTGCCTTAATCACTGATTTATGGTAGTGTCTACCAGATTTCTCAATGTAGTATTTTGAGTCATACAGATTTTCATCTGAATCCTAGGAGTTTGTGGCCTACAGTCCATGAGGTTGCAAGAGCTGGATATGACTTAGCGACTCAACTACCACTTCCTCAATTCATTTTGCACTTGTCAGCATAAATACCCTTCCCTTCCTCTCTTTCTGTTAGTAGAAGGGTTCTTTGTCCAAGGCTAGTTCTAGGAATAAATTAATTCTGTTTATTCTATTTCTTCCCATTTTCTGGTGAAGCTCAGTCATTCAATATTCAGCCAGAGATCACAGAAAGAACTTCTTGGATGTAAGATTAAACTTAAATTTTTATCCCAAGATTTATTGTCCAGTTTGATCATCAAAAATACAAAATCTTTCTCTTTTGTCCTCAGAGCTTTGCTTCTGTTCTTTGCTTAGTATGTAAACATACTTAAGCCTCTCTTACCTAAAAAATAAACCAAATGAAATGTTTCCTAATGTTGCTATAAAAATTGCTGTTAACTTAGTAAGTAAGTAAGTAAAGTCACTCAGTCGTGTCCGACTCTTTGTGACCCCGTGGACTGCAGCCCACCAGGCTCCTCAGTCCATGAGATTCTACAAGCAAGAATACTGGAGTGGGTTGCCATTTCCTTCTCCAGGGGATCTTCCCAACCCAGGGATCGAACCCGGGTCTCCCACATTGGAGGCACACATTTTAACCTCTGAGCCACCAGGGAAATCCTGTTAACTTAGTAACTTAAGCTTATTAGCCTACAGTCCTGAGATCAAAGCTTTAAAATGGATCAGCAGGGTTGCTTGTTTACCTTCTGGAGGCTCTAGGGGAGGATATTTTTCTTTGCCTTTTCCAGCCGAAAAAGAGGCTGCCTACATTCTTGGCTTGTGACGCCCTTCCACCATCTTCAAAGCCAACATCATAACATCTTCTGTCTTCTGTGATCTCCTCTTTCTTTTTCCAAGTAAGGAGCCTTATGATTACATTGGGCCTACTGAAATATTCCAAGATAGGCTCTTCATCTGAGACCCTTAGCTTAATCACATCTACAAAGTTCCTTTTACCAGGTAAATTAGCACAGTCACAGGCTTGGGCAGTTAGAATGTGGACATCTTTAGGAGCTTGTTGTTCTGTGTCTGCCATTCTAAACAATCTTTTGTCTGGAGCCACTATCCTTTCTCCTTCCCTTTACTCCAGACTTAACACCTGACCTCATATGACTGGTACTTTCTCAGTTTCCTCCCCTCTCATGCATTCTTGAACTTCGTGCATTACCCAGACCCTTCAGTTTTTCTTGCTACACTAGATGTTGTCTGGTTATTAAATCCAGGGGATACTTTTCAATCTTTTGACATCAAATAACACTTAAGGTCATTCTCTTCTTGGGAATTCTCTGATTTATTTTTCTTAAATTTTTTTTAACCTTGCTATTTAACCTGTTTCCTTTTCTGTCTCTTTTTGCCAGTTAGTCTTTCCTCACCTGATTCCTGAGTTTCCTCCAGGTTCTGTCTTTGACTCTCTTTTCTTTTTCTACATATGCTCTCTTTATGATCAGTCTCACAAGATGGGACTTGAGCTACCACGTCACTGTTGACTCTCAAGTCCTTATTTCCCACCCAAAGACTTAACCACCATTTGAAGACTTACATATCCAGTTACCATAGAATCTTCAATAGCAGCCAATCCAAAACTGAACTTTACGCCTTCTTTCATGTTGAGTTGCTTCTGCCTTCCTCTTACCCAGCTCAGAAGCCGAGAGAAATCCTGGGTACCTCTTTGTGCTTTGTTATCTCAAATCATCGAGTCCTTTGGTTTCTTCTTACTGAATACCACTTGTGTGTTTTGCACTCTTTCAGCTTTTCCATACCATCGCTCCATTTAAAATAAGGCTTCCATTATTTATCTCCCAGATCTCTTTGACAGACTTTCTACTATTCCCCTCAGATTTATCCTCCCCACTGTCAATAGTCTTTTTAGTATGCAACTGATTTTAAACCTTGAGTCTTTCCTAATTGCCTTCAGGATCACATCCAAACTTATTACTTAGAGGATACTTGTGACTTGACCTGAGGCTGGCTATATGAACTCATCATAAGCCATTCTTTTTCTTCCTGTCATTCCAGATTTGGAGTAATTAAATTTTTTAGTTCCTACATTCCTGCCTGAATGCCCTTCTTCTTCTTTTTTATTTTTTTGACTATTCCTCATCGTGCTTAAATCTCACTTGGGAGATTCCTTCCTTCAGGAAATTTTCTTTGCATTCCAGCTAGATTCTTTACTTTGCATTGTGTTTGCTAAGTAATCCCCTGTATTGGTCTCTACTTATCCATGTACTGTAATGTTTATTCAACTTCCCTAGTCATCTAGGATGTCTCCTGGACAGGACGTGTTGTTATTTAAAAACATCTAAAAGTAATATGTGTTTATTGTTTTTGAAAGTAATATATTTATTACTTTATTGTAGTTTATTGTAGAACCTTGAAGGCACAGTTAAGCAGAATGGGGCAAATTTACGTTAACTCACAATCTCATCTGCCAGAGATTACCACTTTTTGCATTTTGGTGTAGAATTTCTTATATATATGTAAATATTTTTAAACAGTAGTGAGATAATGGAGTGCTGTTTCACAGCTTTTTATTTATTTATCTTGCCTTAATGCATAGTTAACATCATTTTGTATCATTGCATATTTTTTGTTCAACATCTTTTTGTTAATAATAGCAGAGTAATGTGTTGTATTCACCAATGTGTGTTTAATCATTCTAGTTATTAAATATTTAGAATATTTAAAATGTTGTACTATTTCAAAAATGTCTTGGTGAGCTTCCTTATATAAATGCTTTTGTTAGGAGTCTGGGATTAACCTACACATTACT
This sequence comes from Oreotragus oreotragus, assembly GCA_006410675.1. Taxonomy (NCBI): domain Eukaryota; kingdom Metazoa; phylum Chordata; class Mammalia; order Artiodactyla; family Bovidae; genus Oreotragus; species Oreotragus oreotragus. The sequence continues at coordinate 6,216 of SJYX01007159.1, forward strand.
ATATACACAATAGATAACTAACAATGACCTACTTTATAGCCTAGGGAACTATACTCAATATTTTGTAATAACCTATAAGGAAAAAGAAAATATATATGTATGAAAAAAATATGTATGAAGAGAGTTAATTCTTGGGTAGGTTGATAAGGAGTCTGGTGCCCTTGAGGAGGAGAAAAGGATAAAAATAAATAAATAAATAAATAAATAAATGCTTTTGGATTGGGATTCTAGATCAAATGATATGAAAAAGTTTAAGGTGTATTATATATATTGCCAAATTACTCTTCAGACAGGCTTCTTGTTTTTTTTTTTTTTAAACCAATTTCTATTCCTACCACCAGGGCGCAAGATGCTGTTTTCCTCAAAAAAAAAATAAGAGCTGTCACTTCTTCATTTTTCTAGGTTAAGGTGGATATGTTAGTTTCTGTTTTCTTGATTACTTCGCTTTGGATATTTGTACTTCTTTTGAGAATTTCTCAGAGGTTCCCTTTGCTTTTTTACTATTGGTAGAGGTTCATTTTCTTATTGCTATTTCTATGGGAGATTTTAAGTGTTTATTACTAGTAACCCTTTCTCTCTAATACATGTCACGGATATTTTTCTTTTGTTATGTTTTTAATTTTTTGGTGGTTTTTGAAGTATAACAATTAAACTTTTTAAATTCCAATGTATTATTGTTTCAGTGTAATATATAGAAAATTCATCATCCCTCCAAGATTATATTCACTTATACTTTTTTCTAGTACTTTATGTTTTAATTTAATTTTTACCGTTTGACTCTCTTGAAATTTATTTTGTGTGAAGGGAGCAGCCTTTATCCGGAACATAAGCCACTGTTGTTGTTACTCAGTTACCAGGTTGTGTCTGACTCTCTGTGACCCCAGTGAACCACAGCACACCATGCTTCCCTGTCCTTCACCTTCTCCTTGAGCTTGCTCAGACTCATGTGCATTGAGTTAGTGATGCCATCCGACCTTCTTATCCTGACTCCCCCTTCTCCTCTTGCCATCAGTCTTTCCCAGCATCAAGGTCTTTTCCAGTGAGTTGGCAGCCAAAGTATTAGAGCTTCAGCTTCAGCATCAGTCCTTCCGATGTATATTCAGGTTGATCTCCTTTAGGAATGACTGGTTTGATCTCCTTGTAGTCCACAGGACTCTCAAGAATCTTCTCCAACACCACAGTTCAAAAGCATCAGTTCTTTGGCATTTACCCTCCTTTCTCTCACATCCGTACATGACTACTGGAAAAACTGAAGCTTTGACTAGACGGACCTTTGTTGGCAAAGTAATGTCTCTGATTTTTAATACCCTATCTAGGTTTGTCATAGCTTTTCTTCTAAGAAGCAAGCGTCTTTTAATTTCATGGCTGCAGTCACCATTCACAGTGATTTTGGAGTCCAAGAAAATAAAATCTGTCACTGTTTGCACTTTTCCCCCATCTATTTGGCATGAAGTGGCGGGATTGGATGCCACCATCTTCGTTTTTTGATGTTGAGTAAGAGGCTCTTCAGTTCCTCTTAGCTTTTTGCCATTAAAGTGGTATCATTTGCATGTCTGAATTTATGATATTTCTCCTGGCAATCTTGATTCCAGCTTGTGATTCATCCAGCCCAGCATTTTGCATGATGTACTCTGCATAGAAGTTAAATAAGCAGAGTGACAATATACAGCCTTGATATACCCCTTTCCCAATATTGAAGCAGTCTGTTGTCCCATATCCAGTACTAACTGTTGCTTCTTGTCCTGCATACAGGTTTCTCAGGAGGCAGGTCAGGTGATCTGATATTCTCATCTCTTTAAGAATTTCCCACAGTTTGCTGTGAACCACACAGTCAAAGGCCTTAGCATAGTCAATGAAACAGAAGTAGATTTTTTTGGAATTCCCTTTGCTTTTTCTGTGATTCAGCGAATGTTGGCAATTTGATCTCTGGTTCCTCTGCCTTTACTTAATTCAGTTTGTATATCTGGAAATTCTTGATTCATGTACTGCTGAAGCCTACCTTGAAGGATTTTGAGCATAATCTTGCTAGCATGTGAAATGAGTGCAGTGTACTACTGTAATTTGAACATTCTTTGGCATTGCCTTTCTTTGGGGTTGGAATGAAAACTGATCTTTTCCAGTCCTGTGGCCACTTCCATGGTTCTAAGTAAATATCTGGACCCTGTCAACAGGTCCTCACTCTTACATATTGTCATCTAAATATTCAGAACTCCAGTTATTTATACCAAGTAGCATCTAGTTGCTGAAATATTACATATAATACGATAAAATGTGCCACGTGCTCAGTTGCTCAGTTGGTTCTGTTTGCAGCTCCCTAGCATTTAGCCCACCAGGCACTCTGTCCGTGGAATTTTCCAGGTGAGAATACTCGTTTAGGTTACCATTTTGTATTCCAGGGGATTTTCCGGATCTAGGGATCAAACCTGCATTGGCAGGTGGATTCTTTACCACTGCGCTACCTAGGAAGCCCTGTGATAGAATATGTAAGAGTTTAAAGATGATTTCTAAGATTTCCTAGCAAGGATTGCAAGGATTGTTTTCTCACTCAAGAATTTTAGAAAGGGTGTAATTTTATTTGGGTCTTGAAGAAATTTGTGATTCCTGTATTTTCCCTGGGCGTGATTTCAGGAATAGCCCACCTAGAGAGGCAGAAAATTTAAAGGAAGGAATTTTGGCAGCAAGAATTATGTAATATAATTTAAAATAGTAAAAAAAAATTTTTTGCCAATATTTAAACAAAAAGAAAAATGTAATCAGTACTCATGTACTTGCCTCCCTAGGTTTTACTGATATTAACCTTTGGTCATCAGATTTAAGTTTTCTTTCCCGAAGAAATGGATAAATCTTTGAAGTTTCTGCACCCTATTTGTCTCTTACAACTTCCCACTAGCTACAAGTAGTTTCTTACTTGTCTGTGTTTTTCATTGTCACAAGTCAGCCTACCAAAGCTTTACTTCAAATTTATTAGTAAGTTGTTATTCATCATGGCCACGTTAAGAGACTCAGATGTCACACTAAGTAGTGTGACTTGTTGCTTTCTGTGTATCAGCGTTGTATCTGGTAAAACATGCCGTGATGTGGGATGTTATCTCTGCTAGGGAAAGCAGTACCCTATAAACCATCTTTCTTGGTCTAAGTTAATATAACTGTAAATCCTAGACTATTTATGGAAATTGCTGATTCTTATTTCTTAAGTAAGCTGTACATGCGGATTAGCCAGGATTACCTGATGTTTCATGGTAGAACTGGAACGTCTTATATTTCTTTTTTATCCCCTTACAGCTTCTTGTTTATTCATAGTAGGAATCTCAGAATTTTAGGAGAGAAAGGCATCTAGAGATATTCTGACTCTACCTCTTTGTATTTTATTTTTAGTTTTTATTTTTGATTTAAAAAGATAGTTTTTATTTTTAGATCAATTTTAGGTTTACAGAAAAACCGAGCAGAAAGTGCAGTGAGTTCCCATACACCCTCCCTCCTCCTAGTTTCTGCTGTTACTAACATCTTGCATTAGTGGGGTAGGTGTATTTGTTACAATCGATGAACAGATAGTGACATATCATTAACTAAAGTCCACAGTTTACACTATTCCTTTATGCTGAAGTTTTATTTTTTATATTGATATTTTAGAAATGAACAAGCAGACAATAAGAATTTCATTTGATCAAGCTTCAAAGGTAGCATATGACCCTAATTTTGGCCCCCTTTTTAGTACTTCATAAATTTAGATAGTGATTTTGGTGCAGTATTATCTTGACCTGTACAATCTGAATTAAAATACCAGAAAATAGTAGTTATAAAATAATAGAAAAATAAAATCACAGCATAAATGGTTTGGTAAGTTTTTCATTTCATTAATTCTTTTTGTGGTAGGTTTTTTGTTTTCTCACACATACATCATAAGGCAGTATTTCCAAGTCCCTTTTCATTTGTATTTGTTATTTGCTAATTGTTCCATGTAGTTTTAAATATTTTAAGAAATAAATACCAGTTCTGTTGTGTTAAATTTTGTTTTAGTTTTCTCAGTGTTCTATTTTAACTTGCATAACATTTTTGAAGTTAGAAATATCTTTTATATAATTATCTCATTTGAAGTATTGTCTTCCTTAGTTGACAGATGAGGAAATTTAGAGTTGTACATGTTCAAAAAAATGTTCAAAAATTGTAATAATACTATTAAGAAAAGATTCAGAATTCTTCTAAGCTCAAAATGCTAATATAATGTGGCTTATATTTCTGGCATATTAATTTGTCTTTTATATAAAAAAGGACCCTGAGATATAATGTATACAAAAATCTTTGGCTCTCTAAATCCCTGCTTTTTTTTTTTTTCCTTTTCCTATTTGGAGCCAGTCTGTTGTTCCACGTCCAGTTCTAACTGTTGCTTCCTGACCTGCATAAAAACTATAACAATCAGTGGGAAATAGAAGAGAAAAATTAGCCTTAGGCATCATTTTTTATATCTGTATATGCTTTTTTTCTACAGGTAATAAAGTTTTTACAGTGTCTATTAACCCATCAAGAATGTACACATTTCTGGAGGCAGTTGTCCCCATAGATACAAAGTTTTGAAAAATTTTAGTAAATACTGAATTATTTAGGAAGACAGTTACTGTATAAACTAAGAGAAAGTTTATTTTGTTAATACTATATGTGAGTCGTTAATAGAAATTTAAGATCTGATCATTTTGTTGTCAGTGTCAGTAGCAGTCATATATTTATTGGTGCAAGCATCTGTTTTGTGTTGTCTTTTTTTGGTTATTCATATGTTGGCATTTACAGTGTTGAGATATATGCTTACTTACTATTAATTATTTCTCTTCTGTTTCTCCTTCATATTACAAATTGCATATTCTATTAATTATTTAAAGTGTATTCATATACATATTTACATTTACTCAGAATTTTGTTCCAGGCTAGTAAAGGAAGTGTGACAAAACATTTATCATACAAAAGAGGTATTGGATCAGATAGGTTGAAAGCAATCATCTTAGATTAATGAGTTAATATATAATCTTGGGATTCCTTGTTAGATAAAAAGAAAAATCAGTACTCTTTATAAACAAAACATATATTTCACCAATAAGGATGACTGACACACAAAAAGGAATACTATGGCATAATAGTCTTCATTTACACAAATTAAGAAAGGTGAAACTCAGTCTGCAAATCAAAACTGAATTTATCTCTAGATGTCTCCTCTTAGGCCCAAATCCATCCCTCTTCCTCAAACATTTATACTCACTTTTATTTCCTAACTTGAATACAAAAGCAGAATATTCTTTCATCTTATTTTGCACCTCATTTCCCAATGTCATATGACTGCCAAGGTATATGGATGGTACCACTCCGGTCCTCTGTCTCTTTCTCACTCGCCTCCCCCCATTCCCACTCTTAACTACTTAGTGCAGGCTTCTGATCCTTATCTATTCTCTTAAGGGCCAGATATCAGCTTCTAGAATTAAAATTTATTTTTTCAAATTTTAGAAACAATATGCTCCATCTTGCAAACCCTGTGTACTAGATGTAGGGCGCAATCTATGCTTAAAAACACTATTGTTTTTGCAGTTAAATGTGTGACTACTTTTACTAATAAAAAAAAAAAAAAAACACGAAGTTCAGTACAGGGTTTACTACCAAATAACTTCAGGTCAGATTTTACCACTAACAGAAATATTAAAATATTTTCTTTTCTCAAAGTTTTATGGATTGAGTGATCCCAAATCAGCTAAAAGGATCATGGACCTTTATTTAAACACTAATAATCTCTCACTTGGGCTAATAAAACAGCTTCCTAAATGCTTGTCCTGTTTTGCAACTGTTTAGTGTCCCACTTGTCATCCTTCTAAGACTGTGTGGGCAAATATAATTGCCTCAGTCGTGAATGAATAAATGATATTTACAGCAATATGGATGGATTTAGAGATAATTGTATTAAGTGAAATAAGCCAGACAGAGAAAGACACATATCATATGATATTGCTAATGTACAGAATCTAAAAAAAAAAAAGCCATACACACACACAAAAAAGAACTTATATGTGAAATAGAAATAGATCCACAAACATAAAAATAACAAATGTATGATTATCAATGGGGAAAACAAAGGGAGAGATAAATTAGGAGTCTGGGATTAACCTACACATTACTATATACACAATAGATAACTAACAATGACCTACTTTTAAAAAAAAAAAAGCCATACACACACACAAAAAAGAACTTATATGTGAAATAGAAATAGATCCACAAACATAAAAATAACAAATGTATGATTATCAATGGGGAAAACAAAGGGAGAGATAAATTAGGAGTCTGGGATTAACCTACACATTACTATATACACAATAGATAACTAACAATGACCTACTTTATAGCCTAGGGAACTATACTCAATATTTTGTAATAACCTATAAGGAAAAAGAAAATATATATGTATGAAAAAAATATGTATGAAGAGAGTTAATTCTTGGGTAGGTTGATAAGGAGTCTGGTGCCCTTGAGGAGGAGAAAAGGATAAACTTTTTTTCTACATTCCTTTGTCATAGTCACATAAAACTTTCTTTTGTTTTTCTTTAAGCCCAGAGCTAATGATACACAACAAAACAACTCAACTTCCTCAAAGGTATATTTTACCTTAAACTCCTTACCGATGATTATATAACAACAATGTATCCTGCTCAAAGACATGTTTCTCCTTAAAAAACGTCTGAGAAATATCAATAACCTCAGATATGCAGATGACACCACCCTTATGGCAGAAAGTGAAGAGGAACTATATAAATGCTTTTGGATTGGGATTCTAGATCAAATGATATGAAAAAGTTTAAGGTGTATTATATATATTGCCAAATTACTCTTCAGACAGGCTTCTTGTTTTTTTTTTTTTTAAACCAATTTCTATTCCTACCACCAGGGCGCAAGATGCTGTTTTCCTCAAAAAAAAAAATAAGAGCTGTCACTTCTTCATTTTTCTAGGTTAAGGTGGATATGTTAGTTTCTGTTTTCTTGATTACTTCGCTTTGGATATTTGTACTTCTTTTGAGAATTTCTCAGAGGTTCCCTTTGCTTTTTTACTATTGGTAGAGGTTCATTTTCTTATTGCTATTTCTATGGGAGATTTTAAGTGTTTATTACTAGTAACCCTTTCTCTCTAATACATGTCACGGATATTTTTCTTTTGTTATGTTTTTAATTTTTTGGTGGTTTTTGAAGTATAAAAATTAAACTTTTTAAATTCCAATGTATTATTGTTTCAGTGTAATATATAGAAAATTCATCATCCCTCCAAGATTATATTCACTTATACTTTTTTCTAGTACTTTATGTTTTAATTTAATTTTTACCGTTTGACTCTCTTGAAATTTATTTTGTGTGAAGGGAGCAGCCTTTATCCGGAACATAAGCCACTGTTGTTGTTACTCAGTTACCAGGTTGTGTCTGACTCTCTGTGACCCCAGTGAACCACAGCACACCATGCTTCCCTGTCCTTCACCTTCTCCTTGAGCTTGCTCAGACTCATGTGCATTGAGTTAGTGATGCCATCCGACCTTCTTATCCTGACTCCCCCTTCTCCTCTTGCCATCAGTCTTTCCCAGCATCAAGGTCTTTTCCAGTGAGTTGGCAGCCAAAGTATTAGAGCTTCAGCTTCAGCATCAGTCCTTCCGATGTATATTCAGGTTGATCTCCTTTAGGAATGACTGGTTTGATCTCCTTGTAGTCCACGGGACTCTCAAGAATCTTCTCCAACCCCACAGTTCAAAAGCATCAGTTCTTTGGCATTTACCCTCCTTTCTCTCACATCCGTACATGACTACTGGAAAAACTGAAGCTTTGACTAGACGGACCTTTGTTGGCAAAGTAATGTCTCTGATTTTTAATACCCTATCTAGGTTTGTCATAGCTTTTCTTCTAAGAAGCAAGCGTCTTTTAATTTCATGGCTGCAGTCACCATTCACAGTGATTTTGGAGTCCAAGAAAATAAAATCTGTCACTGTTTGCACTTTTCCCCCATCTATTTGGCATGAAGTGGCGGGATTGGATGCCACCATCTTCGTTTTTTGATGTTGAGTAAGAGGCTCTTCAGTTCCTCTTAGCTTTTTGCCATTAAAGTGGTATCATTTGCATGTCTGAATTTATGATATTTCTCCTGGCAATCTTGATTCCAGCTTGTGATTCATCCAGCCCAGCATTTTGCATGATGTACTCNCGTTTTTTGATGTTGAGTAAGAGGCTCTTCAGTTCCTCTTAGCTTTTTGCCATTAAAGTGGTATCATTTGCATGTCTGAATTTATGATATTTCTCCTGGCAATCTTGATTCCAGCTTGTGATTCATCCAGCCCAGCATTTTGCATGATGTACTCTGCATAGAAGTTAAATAAGCAGAGTGACAATATACAGCCTTGATATACCCCTTTCCCAATATTGAAGCAGTCTGTTGTCCCATATCCAGTACTAACTGTTGCTTCTTGTCCTGCATACAGGTTTCTCAGGAGGCAGGTCAGGTGATCTGATATTCTCATCTCTTTAAGAATTTCCCACAGTTTGCTGTGAACCACACAGTCAAAGGCTTTAGCATAGTCAATGAAACAGAAGTAGATTTTTTTGGAATTCCCTTTGCTTTTTCTGTGATTCAGCGAATGTTGGCAATTTGATCTCTGGTTCCTCTGCCTTTACTTAATTCAGTTTGTATATCTGGAAATTCTTGATTCATGTACTGCTGAAGCCTACCTTGAAGGATTTTGAGCATAATCTTGCTAGCATGTGAAATGAGTGCAGTGTACTACTGTAATTTGAACATTCTTTGGCATTGCCTTTCTTTGGGTTTTTTCTGTGATTCAGCGAATGTTGGCAATTTGATCTCTCGTTCCTCTGCCTTTACTTAATTCAGTTTGTATATCTGGAAATTCTTGATTCATGTACTGCTGAAGCCTACCTTGAAGGATTTTGAACATAATCTTGCTAGCATGTGAAATGAGTGCAGTGTACTACTGTAATTTGAACATTCTTTGGCATTGCCTTTCTTTGGGATTGGAATGAAAACTGATCTTTTCCAGTCCTGTGGCCACTTCCATGGTTCTAAGTAAATATCTGGACCCTGTCAACAGGTCCTCACTCTTACATATTGTCATCTAAATATTCAGAACTCCAGTTATTTATACCAAGTAGCATCTAGTTGCTGAAATATTACATATAATACGATAAAATGTGCCACGTGCTCAGTTGCTCAGTTGGTTCTGTTTGCAGCTCCCTAGCATTTAGCCCACCAGGCACTCTGTCCGTGGAATTTTCCAGGTGAGAATACTCGTTTAGGTTACCATTTTGTATTCCAGGGGATTTTCCGGATCTAGGGATCAAACCTGCATTGGCAGGTGGATTCTTTACCACTGCGCTACCTAGGAAGCCCTGTGATAGAATATGTAAGAGTTTAAAGATGATTTCTAAGATTTCCTAGCAAGGATTGCAAGGATTGTTTTCTCACTCAAGAATTTTAGAAAGGGTGTAATTTTATTTGGGTCTTGAAGAAATTTGTGATTCCTGTATTTTCCCTGGGCGTGATTTCAGGAATAGCCCACCTAGAGAGGCAGAAAATTTAAAGGAAGGAATTTTGGCAGCAAGAATTATGTAATATAATTTAAAATAGTAAAAAAAAAATTTTGCCAATATTTAAACAAAAAGAAAAATGTAATCAGTACTCATGTACTTGCCTCCCTAGGTTTTACTGATATTAACCTTTGGTTATCAGATTTAAGTTTTCTTTCCCGAAGAAATGGATAAATCTTTGAAGTTTCTGCACCCTATTTGTCTCTTACAACTTCCCACTAGCTACAAGTAGTTTCTTACTTGTCTGTGTTTTTCATTGTCACAAGTCAGCCTACCAAAGCTTTACTTCAAATTTATTAGTAAGTTGTTATTCATCATGGCCACGTTAAGAGACTCAGATGTCACACTAAGTAGTGTGACTTGTTGCTTTCTGTGTATCAGCGTTGTATCTGGTAAAACATGCCGTGATGTGGGATGTTATCTCTGCTAGGGAAAGCAGTACCCTATAAACCATCTTTCTTGGTCTAAGTTAATATAACTGTAAATCCTAGACTATTTATGGAAATTGCTGATTCTTATTTCTTAAGTAAGCTGTACATGCGGATTAGCCAGGATTACCTGATGTTTCATGGTAGAACTGGAACGTCTTATATTTCTTTTTTATCCCCTTACAGCTTCTTGTTTATTCATAGTAGGAATCTCAGAATTTTAGGAGAGAAAGGCATCTAGAGATATTCTGACTCTACCTCTTTGTATTTTATTTTTAGTTTTTATTTTTGATTTAAAAAGATAGTTTTTATTTTTAGATCAATTTTAGGTTTACAGAAAAACCGAGCAGAAAGTGCAGTGAGTTCCCATACACCCTCCCTCCTCCTAGTTTCTGCTGTTACTAACATCTTGCATTAGTGGGGTAGGTGTATTTGTTACAATCGATGAACAGATAGTGACATATCATTAACTAAAGTCCACAGTTTACACTATTCCTTTATGCTGAAGTTTTATTTTTTATATTGATATTTTAGAAATGAACAAGCAGACAATAAGAATTTCATTTGATCAAGCTTCAAAGGTAGCATATGACCCTAATTTTGGCCCCCTTTTTAGTACTTCATAAATTTAGATAGTGATTTTGGTGCAGTATTATCTTGACCTGTACAATCTGAATTAAAATACCAGAAAATAGTAGTTATAAAATAATAGAAAAATAAAATCACAGCATAAATGGTTTGGTAAGTTTTTCATTTCATTAATTCTTTTTGTGGTAGGTTTTTTGTTTTCTCACACATACATCATAAGGCAGTATTTCCAAGTCCCTTTTCATTTGTATTTGTTATTTGCTAATTGTTCCATGTAGTTTTAAATATTTTAAGAAATAAATACCAGTTCTGTTGTGTTAAATTTTGTTTTAGTTTTCTCAGTGTTCTATTTTAACTTGCATAACATTTTTGAAGTTAGAAATATCTTTTATATAATTATCTCATTTGAAGTATTGTCTTCCTTAGTTGACAGATGAGGAAATTTAGAGTTGTACATGTTCAAAAAAATGTTCAAAAATTGTAATAATACTATTAAGAAAAGATTCAGAATTCTTCTAAGCTCAAAATGCTAATATAATGTGGCTTATATTTCTGGCATATTAATTTGTCTTTTATATAAAAAAGGACCCTGAGATATAATGTATACAAAAATCTTTGGCTCTCTAAATCCCTGCTTTTTTTTTTTTTACTCAGAATTATTTTAGTTTTAAAAATATTTCTCACTGTTAATTATTGTGTTGAAACCACAGCATGTAGATTTGCTCAGAAAACTTTGATTTAATATAAGAAAATAGGTAATTTTAATTACATTCTCTAATATTGAGCTGTTACTTTGATTTGAAGATTTATATAAATTGAATCCATTACAGTACAGTCTCAACTTAAAGTTGTATGTTTTAATTTTACTTTTGTTTACATAGCAAATAAAGTGAAAGTCGCTTAGTCCTGTCTGACTCTTTGTGACCCCATGGACTAGTCCATGGAATTCTCCAGACCAGAATACTGGAGTGGGTAGCCTATCCCTTCTCCGGATGATCTTCCCAACCTAGGGATCGAACCCAGGTCTCTCGCATTGCAGGTGGATTCTTTACCAGCTAAGCCAAAGGGGAAGCCCAAGATTACTGGAGTGGGCGGCCTGTCCCTCCTCCAGCGGATCTTCCCGACCCAGGAATCAAACTGTGGTCTCCTGTGTTGCAGGTGGATTCTTTACTAACTGAGCCCAGGGAAGAGAGGGATCAGAAGCCCAGGGATCAGAAAATAGATTTATATTGTTTCATTCAGTAAAAGTACAAGGTGTATGCTCAGCACATTTGATCTTGGGGCTGCACAGTTAAGACAAGTTCTAGTTGAGAAGACTGAATTAAAAGTTACATGAGAAAGTTAAGGTTTGTTTGCTGTGATAACATGCCTGGTCAAGAAGACCTAGGAAGTTCCCAGCCTTAAAGGCCTGCTGGGGAGTGACAGAAGAGGAGGCTGGAAGAGTTTGGACTTGATTCTGTTTAAGGATTTTAAGCAGAAAAATGTCATTGTTAGCTTTTTCATTAACATCATAGTTAGGTTTTATTAACAGCATGCAGCTCATTACCTTAGTTAATCTACCTGATACTAGGTGTAATCTACCTTGTCTTAGCTCCAACAAGTAGGTTATGATTGTGATACACTGAAATGTAGGGAAAAAATATTTTGATGAAAATGAGCCAGACAACCTGGCTATCTGTTATATATCTATGTGTGTGTGTGTGTGTACATATAAATGTGGGTAAATTTTAGGATAAACAAGATGGTTCCAGTTGCCCTTGAAATTAATAATAATTGTTTTTACGAATCATTGTATTTAAACTTCCCATAGAAACTGCTGTTAACTAACTAGCACTGTAACTTTGAGTAACTCTATCTTCTCTACTTTCAGGGATGGTGTGAAAATAGATGATAGGGTAAAATAGCTTTGAACTATCAAGACACATTATGAAATAAATTCAAAGCATTGGTAGTGTAGGGTTTGTAAAAAGCTGAGAGCATTTATTTCTGAGGTACTTAATTGATGGCAGTTACCAAAAAGATTCCTTTATTTTGCAAATCTCTGTAGTGTTTGATATTGTTCGTCTCTTAACCCTTCAGGAAACTGTTCCCATCCCAGCATCATTGTTGGTCTCAATTCTTTCTGACTGCAATTGTAAGAGTTCCTTCAAAGGTTCTTAGGGTTCCGTGTCCCCTATCCCCTAGCTCTTCCTTCTGTGCTCTTCCATCTATTCATGTAGTTTTAATTTTGTATAATGATCTCATAATCTTGGTCCATATCTTTCCTCCAGCTTCAGACTTCAATGTGAGACATGCACTTGTGTCAACATGTGCAAAACTGAACTCATTAATCCTCCTCTGTTAATCCCTTCCCATCTCTCTGGTCTCATTTTGTAGACTCCGGGTCTTGAATTTTATGCTGTAGTAATAGTTTTAGCTATAGGTTGAGCATTTACTGTGTGCCACAGGCACTGTGCACTTTACTTGCATGTCTTACATAATTTCACCATATCCTGTGCGATGGATATTTTTATTATCCCATTTTATTGATAAAATTCTGAGAAGTTAAGTAATGTGTCTGGGTCATATAGCTTGGAAATGACAGTTCTGGGGCTTGAACAGAGGCTGCTCTAAAACCAAGTTTATGACTATATGAGAATACCCATTATCCCTATTGTGATACTTATTACTAGTACAAACATACTGTAGTTCTTACAATAGAGTCCTTTCCTTATCAGCCTTTCTGGTTTGGTATATAATTCAAAACTCAATGATAGCTGTAATAAGAGCAAAGTGATCACTTCGAGCTTCTGGGAAGTTCATGTTATTGACTATTTAATGGCACTTGTTTCTTAACTAGAAGTATGTCAAGTTCCCTTTAGATTCAGTACATGGTTGCATTGAGTTGCGATGTGTATACATGCTCTCCTTTTGTTTAAGGCTGCTTTCCAGAGGTGTGTTCTTAATTGCCTGGATTTAGCAGCTCAGCACCCAGTTCTTACCTTCGTGGTGTGGTGTCTCAGGCAGTGTTCTTAGTCTAGAACCTCTTCATGCTTCCTCCTGTTCTCACCTGCCTGTTCCTTGGCAAACTTCTGTATTGTAAGAACTTAGCTGAGGCATCATCACCTTGTGTAAGAAGTTTCCCAGACCTTCTCCTGTATCTCTAGAATGAAGTCTTTTGCTCTGTATTCCCTGAGCATCTTGTGTATATGGATAAGGATTTTAAACTTTCATAGTGTCACAATGTACAAATATTTGTTCACATTTTAGTCACTGTCATTAGAAGAGAAGCACTCTGGGATAGAAACCATGTCTCAGGCATTTGCTCAGGCTTTTTTGTGTCTGTAGCACTCAAATGCCTAGTCTACTTTTATTAATTACAACTGTCTAGCTCAGTGACAAAATGTTGGCTTTTATTGCTGCTGTCAACTTTCAAGACGATACAAACCTAAGAACACTGGATATTATTTTCTCAATTGAAGAGCTAATGTATTTGATCAGTAATCAGAAGACATAGTCTTTTATAATTGTTCCCAATCAATGATAATTTCTCATATTTTAAAAAGCTATAATGACATGTACATTTTGGTATATGTTAGATTGAACATATTCAGTGTTTAAGAGTTCCATAGAATTTTGAGTGATAGTTGAATGTTAGCCTTTTAACCCCATTCTATTCTGAAAATATAAGTTTAATGCATTGCTATCAGGCATGGCAGTAATTCATGCTGTGATTTTCATTTGTCCTGCTAGTGTTATATTTTTTCATTAAGGCTTTAATTACCTCAGATATTTAAAGCCATGTTTTCAGTATATGGCATAATGATCTTAAATATTGACTGTGTACTTGCAGGTATAGTCAGCATAAAAATATAAATCCAGAAAGACTTATTTCGTGCAGTTTCAGCATGATTATAATTTTTCGAAGTGATTTTCATGTTTGAAGAACTTTTTTGTTTGAATCTAATATTCTGTTTTAAAAAAGAAAGCATTTAAGATAGAATCTAACAGCTTCCCTTGGTAACTGCTTTAAGAACACTGTTTCGAAACGTATTAGTTCATTTCAGTTTAGCAGCTCAGTAGTGTCCACTGTTTGCGACCGCACATGCGACCCCACAGACTGCAACACTCTAGGCTTCCCTCTCCATCACCAACTCCTGAAGCTGCTCAAACTCATGTCCATCGAGTTGGTGATGCCATCCAACCATCTCATCCTCTGCTGTCCACTTCTCCTGCCTGCAATCTTTCCCAGCATCAGGGTATTTTCAAGTGAGTCATTTCTTCCCATCAGATACCCAAAGTATTGGATCTTCAGCTTCAACAGCAGTCGTTCCATTGAATATTCAGGACTGATCTCCTTTAGGATTGACTGGCTGGATCTCCTTACAGTCCAAGGGACTCTCAAGAGTCTTCTCCAACACCACAGTTCAAAAACATCAGTTCTTCTGTGCTCAGCTTTTTTTATAGTCCAACTCTCACATTCGTACACGACTACAGGAAAAAACATAACTTTGACCACAAGGACCTTTGTTGACAAAGTGATGTCTCTGCTTTTTAATATGCTGTCTAGGTTGGTCATAGCTTTTCTTCCGAGGAGCAAGTGTCTTTTAATTTCATGGCTAGAGTCACCATCTGCAGTGATTTTGCAGCCCAAGAAAATGAAGTCTGACACTGTTTCCACTGTTTCCCCATCTGTTTGCCATGAAGTGATGAGACCAGATGTCATGATCTTAGCTTTCTGAATGGGGAGTTTTAAGCTGACTTTTTCACTCTTGTCCTTCACTTTCATCAAGAGGCTTTTTAGTTCCTCTTCACTTTTTGCTATAAGGGTGGTATCATGTGCATATCTGAGGTTATTGATATTTCTCCCAACAGTCTTGATTCCAGCTTGTGCTTCATCCAGCCTGGCATTTCACATGATGTACTCTGCATATAAGTTAAATAAGCAGGATGACAATATAGCCTTGACGTACTGCTTTCCCGATTTAGAACCGGTCTGTTTTTCCATGTCCAGTTCTAGCTGTTGTTTTTTGACCTGCATACAGATTTGTCAGGTGGTCTGGTGTTCCCATCTCTTTAAGAATTTTCCAGTTTGTTGTGATCCACAAAGGTTTCAGTGTAGTCAGTGAAGCAGAAGTAGATGTTTTTCTGGAATTCTCTTGCTTTTTCTGTGATCCAGCAGATGTTGGCCATTTGGCCTCTGGTTCCTCTGCCTTTTCTAAATCCAGCTTGAACATCTGGAAGTTCTCAGTTCACATACTATTGAAGCCTGGTGTGGCATAAGTCCTGTTGGAGGAGGTAGCCGTTAGCTCCATTTCGTTGCTGAGCAGGCAACCTACAAATTGGAGAACAGTTATACCAAAGCAGTTCTCACACTGTTGTAAAAGTTCTAGGGCCCACAATAGATTTCCCAACTTGGGGATCTGGCAAAAAGACTGAAACCCTGGGGAACTGACTTGGAAGGCCAGTGGGATTTGGTCACAGAACTTGCACAGGACTGGGGAAACAGCCTCTTGGAGGGCACAGACAAAACCTTGTGCACACCAGGACCCAGGAGAAAGGAGCAGTGACCGCACAAGAGACTGAGCCAGACTTGCCTGTGAGTGTCCAGGAGACTCCGGCAAGGCGTGGGTTGACAGTGGCCTGCTGCAAGGTCAGGGACACTGACTACAGCAGTCTTGGGAGCTGTGGTGTGCTGTCATAAGTCCTTTTGAAGGAGATAGCCATTACCCCTACCATAGTTTGGCCTGAGGCCAAATTACCAGGAGGGAACAAGGCCCCTCCTGTCAGGAGAAAACTGGATTAAAGATTTATAGAATAAAGAAAACCAACAGAAAATGGGGATTTGTCCCCCAAAGTAATTGTTTTGGTTATGGTGATATTTGAAACACTGTAGATCTTGGAATAAATTATTCAAGAGCAATTGAATAAACTTTAATATTATGGTCTAATTCATTGTGTATTTAGTAACTTGAATTATCCAAAATATTGTTTGTGCTGTATCATCCATATTTTTGGATAGTCATTTATTATATTTTGTTTAGGAAATTATTTTCTACTTTAATCTTGTACTTTGATATTTGGAAGTTATAAATTCTTCAAACAAAGTAGTAAAATTATACTCTAAGTATCTCAAAGCTTCCTTAAGAAGTAAACATATTTTTCAGTTAGTGATGCAGGTAAAACTTTCACGTGGATAGAAGTACCTAGACCTCACATACTCTCTCAGCTCCATAAGTTCATAATCTGCTGTATGCCTCTGACATTTCCACCGACCCCATCTCTGGCTGACTGGGAATGGGGTATGAGATGGCTGCTAACTGACTTACCACTGACTCAAGTGTACACACACTTCTATTTATTCCTCATGGTGGGTATGGGGATGGTTGAAACATTTAGAAAAGACTGAGGCTCCTGGATAACAGAGGAAATTGACATGTTCAGTTCAGTTCAGACGCTTAGTTGTGTCCGACCCTTTGTGACCCCATGAACTGCAGCATNCCTTCAGGAAACTGTTCCCATCCCAGCATCATTGTTGGTCTCAATTCTTTCTGACTGCAATTGTAAGAGTTCCTTCAAAGGTTCTTAGGGTTCCGTGTCCCCTATCCCCTAGCTCTTCCTTCTGTGCTCTTCCATCTATTCATGTAGTTTTAATTTTGTATAATGATCTCATAATCTTGGTCCATATCTTTCCTCCAGCTTCAGACTTCAATGTGAGACATGCACTTGTGTCAACATGTGCAAAACTGAACTCATTAATCCTCCTCTGTTAATCCCTTCCCATCTCTCTGGTCTCATTTTGTAGACTCCGGGTCTTGAATTTTATGCTGTAGTAATAGTTTTAGCTATAGGTTGAGCATTTACTGTGTGCCACAGGCACTGTGCACTTTACTTGCATGTCTTACATAATTTCACCATATCCTGTGCGATGGATATTTTTATTATCCCATTTTATTGATAAAATTCTGAGAAGTTAAGTAATGTGTCTGGGTCATATAGCTTGGAAATGACAGTTCTGGGGCTTGAACAGAGGCTGCTCTAAAACCAAGTTTATGACTATATGAGAATACCCATTATCCCTATTGTGATACTTATTACTAGTACAAACATACTGTAGTTCTTACAATAGAGTCCTTTCCTTATCAGCCTTTCTGGTTTGGTATATAATTCAAAACTCAATGATAGCTGTAATAAGAGCAAAGTGATCACTTCGAGCTTCTGGGAAGTTCATGTTATTGACTATTTAATGGCACTTGTTTCTTAACTAGAAGTATGTCAAGTTCCCTTTAGATTCAGTACATGGTTGCATTGAGTTGCGATGTGTATACATGCTCTCCTTTTGTTTAAGGCTGCTTTCCAGAGGTGTGTTCTTAATTGCCTGGATTTAGCAGCTCAGCACCCAGTTCTTACCTTCGTGGTGTGGTGTCTCAGGCAGTGTTCTTAGTCTAGAACCTCTTCATGCTTCCTCCTGTTCTCACCTGCCTGTTCCTTGGCAAACTTCTGTATTGTAAGAACTTAGCTGAGGCATCATCACCTTGTGTAAGAAGTTTCCCAGACCTTCTCCTGTATCTCTAGAATGAAGTCTTCTGCTCTGTATTCCCTGAGCATCTTGTGTATATGGATAAGGATTTTAAACTTTCATAGTGTCACAATGTACAAATATTTGTTCACATTTTAGTCACTGTCATTAGAAGAGAAGCACTCTGGGATAGAAACCATGTCTCAGGCATTTGCTCAGGCTTTTTTGTGTCTGTAGCACTCAAATGCCTAGTCTACTTTTATTAATTACAACTGTCTAGCTCAGTGACAAAATGTTGGCTTTTATTGCTGCTGTCAACTTTCAAGACGATACAAACCTAAGAACACTGGATATTATTTTCTCAATTGAAGAGCTAATGTATTTGATCAGTAATCAGAAGACATAGTCTTTTATAATTGTTCCCAATCAATGATAATTTCTCATATTTTAAAAAGCTATAATGACATGTACATTTTGGTATATGTTAGATTGAACATATTCAGTGTTGAAGAGTTCCATAGAATTTTGAGTGATAGTTGAATGTTAGCCTTTTAACCCCATTCTATTCTGAAAATATAAGTTTAATGCATTGCTATCAGGCATGGCAGTAATTCATGCTGTGATTTTCATTTGTCCTGCTAGTGTTATATTTTTTCATTAAGGCTTTAATTACCTCAGATATTTAAAGCCATGTTTTCAGTATATGGCATAATGATCTTAAATATTGACTGTGTACTTGCAGGTATAGTCAGCATAAAAATATAAATCCAGAAAGACTTATTTCGTGCAGTTTCAGCATGATTATAATTTTTCGAAGTGATTTTCATGTTTGAAGAACTTTTTTGTTTGAATCTAATATTCTGTTTTAAAAAAGAAAGCATTTAAGATAGAATCTAACAGCTTCCCTTGGTAACTGCTTTAAGAACACTGTTTCGAAACGTATTAGTTCATTTCAGTTTAGCAGCTCAGTAGTGTCCACTGTTTGCGACCGCACATGCGACCCCACAGACTGCAACACTCTAGGCTTCCCTCTCCATCACCAACTCCTGAAGCTGCTCAAACTCATGTCCATCGAGTTGGTGATGCCATCCAACCATCTCATCCTCTGCTGTCCACTTCTCCTGCCTGCAATCTTTCCCAGCATCAGGGTATTTTCAAGTGAGTCATTTCTTCCCATCAGATACCCAAAGTATTGGATCTTCAGCTTCAACAGCAGTCGTTCCATTGAATATTCAGGACTGATCTCCTTTAGGATTGACTGGCTGGATCTCCTTTCTGCAACACTCTAGGCTTCCCTCTCCATCACCAACTCCTGAAGCTGCTCAAACTCATGTCCATCGAGTTGGTGATGCCATCCAACCATCTCATCCTCTGCTGTCCACTTCTCCTGCCTGCAATCTTTCCCAGCATCAGGGTATTTTCAAGTGAGTCATTTCTTCCCATCAGATACCCAAAGTATTGGATCTTCAGCTTCAACAGCAGTCGTTCCATTGAATATTCAGGACTGATCTCCTTTAGGATTGACTGGCTGGATCTCCTTACAGTCCAAGGGACTCTCAAGAGTCTTCTCCAACACCACAGTTCAAAAACATCAGTTCTTCTGTGCTCAGCTTTTTTTATAGTCCAACTCTCACATTCGTACACGACTACAGGAAAAAACATAACTTTGACCACAAGGACCTTTGTTGACAAAGTGATGTCTCTGCTTTTTAATATGCTGTCTAGGTTGGTCATAGCTTTTCTTCCGAGGAGCAAGTGTCTTTTAATTTCATGGCTAGAGTCACCATCTGCAGTGATTTTGCAGCCCAAGAAAATGAAGTCTGACACTGTTTCCACTGTTTCCCCATCTGTTTGCCATGAAGTGATGAGACCAGATGTCATGATCTTAGCTTTCTGAATGGGGAGTTTTAAGCTGACTTTTTCACTCTTGTCCTTCACTTTCATCAAGAGGCTTTTTAGTTCCTCTTCACTTTTTGCTATAAGGGTGGTATCATGTCATATATATGGTCAATTGATTTTTGACAAAGATATCAAAATAAGTCAGGGGAGAAATGATGGTATTTCCAATAAATTATGCTGAAAAATATAAATCCATATGAAAAAATATTTACTTCAGTTCCTACCTCACACTATCCACAGAAATCTATTTAGATTTATAGAGCTAAATGCAAATCCTAAAATTATACAGCATATAGGAGATAAGAAAGAAGAATATCTTTACAAAACCTTGAGACAGATGAGATTTCCTTAATAGACAAAAAGTTTAAGTTAAGAGGTAGATAGCAATAACAAAATGGGGATCATTGAAATTAAGACTGAGGAAGCAAAAATCAAGCCACAATGAAGAGCGTATATACATAAACAAATGAAATGTATGGGGCTTCCCTGGTGGCTTGGATGGCAGAGAATCTGCGTGCAATGCAAGAGACCCGGATTCACTCCCTCCGTCAGGAAGATCCCCTAGAGAAGGGATGGCAACCCACTCCAGTATTCTTGCCTGGAGAATTCCATGGGCAGAAGAGCCTGGTGTGCTATAGTCCATGGGTTTGCAAAGAGTCAGACCTGTCTCTTATACACATCTAGATGTGTATAAGAGACAGGTTCCATCCCACCCCTCTAGGTCATCACAGAGCACTGAGCTGAGCTTCTGTGCTATACAGAAGCTTCCCACTAGCTAGCTACTTTACATATGGGAAGTGATTTTATATTTAACTACTCAGATTTCATATAGTAAATTTTTGGTGACCGATGAGTACAAAACTGGTCTAACATTCATGTGCTGTGTGCTGTCTTTAGTCCTTCAGCCTCAGGCCAAACTACAGGGAGGGAACACAGCCTCACCTGTCAGGAGAAAACTGGATTAAAGATTTATAGAATAAAGAAAACCAACAGAAAATGGGGATTTGTCCCCCAAAGTAATTGTTTTGGTTATGGTGATATTTGAAACACTGTAGATCTTGGAATAAATTATTCAAGAGCAATTGAATAAACTTTAATATTATGGTCTAATTCATTGTGTATTTAGTAACTTGAATTATCCAAAATATTGTTTGTGCTGTATCATCCATATTTTTGGATAGTCATTTATTATATTTTGTTTAGGAAATTATTTTCTACTTTAATCTTGTACTTTGATATTTGGAAGTTATAAATTCTTCAAACAAAGTAGTAAAATTATACTCTAAGTATCTCAAAGCTTCCTTAAGAAGTAAACATATTTTTCAGTTAGTGATGCAGGTAAAACTTTCACGTGGATAGAAGTACCTAGACCTCACATACTCTCTCAGCTCCATAAGTTCATAATCTGCTGTATGCCTCTGACATTTCCACCGACCCCATCTCTGGCTGACTGGGAATGGGGTATGAGATGGCTGCTAACTGACTTACCACTGACTCAAGTGTACACACACTTCTATTTATTCCTCATGGTGGGTATGGGGATGGTTGAAACATTTAGAAAAGACTGAGGCTCCTGGATAACAGAGGAAATTGACATGTTCAGTTCAGTTCAGACGCTTAGTTGTGTCCGACCCTTTGTGACCCCATGAACTGCAGCATGCCAGGCCTCCCTGTCCATCACCACCTCCTGGAGTCCACCGAAACCCATGTCCATCGAGTTAATGATGCCATCCAACCATCTCATCCTCTGTTGTCCCCTTCTCCTCCTGCCCTCAATCCTTCCCAGCATCAGGGTCTTTTCTAATGAGTCAGCTCTTCGCATCAGGTGGCCAGAATATTGGAGTTTCAGCTTCAGCATCAGTCCTTCCAATGAACACCCAGGACTGATCTCATTTAGGATGGACTGGTTGGATCTCCTTGCAGTCCAAGGGACTCTCAAGAGTCTTCTCCAACACCACAGTTCAAAAGCATCAATTCTTCGGTGCTCAGCTTTCTTTGTAGTCCAGCTCTCACATCCATACATGACCATTGGAAAAACCATAGCTTTGACTAGATGGACCTTTGTTGGCAAAGTAATATCTCTGCTTTTTAATATGCTGTCTAGGTTGGTCATAACTTTGCTTCCAAGGAGAAAGTGTCTTTTAATTTCATGGCTGCAGTCATCATCTGCAGTGATTTTGGAGCCAAAAAAAACAAAGCCAGCCACTGTTTCCCCATCTGTCTGCCATGAAATGATGGGACCAGATGCCATGATCTTAGTTTTCTAAATGTTGAGCTTTGAGCCAACTTTTTCACTCTCCTCTTTCACGTTCATTAAGAGGCTCTTTAGTTCTTCTTCACTTTATGCCATAAGGATGGTGTCATCTGTATATGTGAGGTTATTGATATTTCTCCCGGAAATCTTGATTCCAGCTTGTGCTTCCTCCAGCTCAGTGTTTCTCATGATGTATTCTGCATATAAGTTAAATAAGCAGGGTGACAATATACAGCCTGACGAACTCCTTTTCCTATTTGGAACCAGCCTGTTGTTCCATGTCCAGTTATAACTGTTACCTTCTGACCTGCATACAGATTTCTCAAGAGGCAGGTCAGGTGATCTGGTATGCCCATGTCTTTCAGAATGAATTGACATGAAGAGTTAGTTAATTTTACTCACAAAATCCACAGTGCTCACCATGGCTTGCCAGGCCTACCTGATCTGGCTTCTGAGGTGTTTCTAACCTCCTGTCTTTCTTCCCTCTGCTGCCCTGACTGGGTTTTACCACACTGGCCTCCTTGCTGATTCTGGAACATTCCTATATCAGTACCTCGCAACACACGTACCATGCCCACTGCCTTAGTGCCTTGGCCCCCACTGTGCTCTCTTTCCTTCCTTTAAGGCCTTGCTCAGACTTTACCTCCTTTCTCAGTGTGTCCTGGCCTGATCACCCTGTATAAAGCTTCTTTCCACCTTCACCCCAACTCCTGCTCCCCTTTATCCCTCTCTATACTTTTTTCTGTAGTACTTAATAACCTCTAATTTAGGATATAACTTGTAATTTACTTATTTCTTACATTTATTATTTGTCTCCTGCAACTAAAGTATACATTTAATAAGGGAAGAGTTTATCATTTTTTGTTTTTCATTGTTGTTGTGGTTATTTTAATAAGCAGGTGTCTCAGTACCTAGAACACTGGTGTATGGTATACAGAAAATGTTTAGTAACTATTTGTTTAATAAAGTCTAGCTCCAAGAAAGCCAGGCTTAGCCAGATGGGAAACACCCTTCTTGCCATCTAAGTTCTATTTTTTTAACCCTTCTTGGAATGATTGCCAGTGGAGAATGACTGTACTTGGCAGAAACCCTGACTCCACTCCATGGAAATGTGGCCCAGCTACACTGTGACTTTTCTTTCTCTATTCCCAAGTGTGTGGTGTTAATAAGTGGTCTCACCACTTGCTATACTAACCAGTAGTTAAGCCTGGAACAGAAATGGGCTTTAGTGCTGGACTTAATCCCCAGGATACTAGGACCTGTGTGGTAGGTTTGTTCCTTTATAACCTGTCCCAGGTTTAAGAAGTTCCTAGAAGTTAGGTGAATTAGGTTCTGGTTCTGACTGTAACCAGGCTTTCCTGGTGGCTCAGAGGTTAAAGCGTCTGCCTGCGATGTGGGAGACCTGGGTTGGATCCCTGGTTGGGAAGATCCCCTGGAAAAGGAAATGGCAACCCACTCCTGTATTCTTGCCTGGAGAATCTCATGGATGGAGGATCCTGGTGGGTCACAGTCCATGGGGTCACAAAGAGTCAGACACGACTGAGCGACTTCACTTTCACTTTCTGACTGTAACCAATTCATTGTCTTAGCTTATGATTCTAAGCTTAATGCTTCTTCAGTTGTAAAATTGAACTGGATTGTGTTTTTTTCCCTTACTCTGTGAAGTTTAGCTATATCATCAAAAAAATATTAAGTTTTCTAATTTAGGAACCCTCTTTTAAAATACATTAGATCTTAGGTTAATAATGTTACTGTACTTTAAGATTTGTATTTGGTAAGTTGCTACATATATAAAAACAATTGAGTGTACTAGTAGTGTATAGAACCTAACCTAATTCTTTTCTTACATAATTTCACTGGAAAAAACAAACTTTTGCTAATGGTTAGAATTCAGTTAACTAGAAAATTGAATCTTTAGATGTGACAAATAACTCATGTTCTAGAATCCATCTCTCTCTCTCCCTTTCTCTCTTCTTCCCTTAATTTCTTCTCTACCCTTCAGGTTATCTACTGTACAGTTTCTGTTTTTTTTTGTGCTTAGAGAGCAAAAGGATGGCGCCTTACAGGTATTTTTCAAGAATTTTGCTTTTTGAATATATATTTTGTTCATCATTGTACCCCTTAGCATTCAGCATATTGACTTGTACATAGTAGTTGCTTCTTAAGTATTGCTTGGATGAATGTATTTGCCTTTATTCCCCTCCCTCCCCCATATTTAATTCACTCAGAAGGTGATTTTTTAAAAAATTTTTATTGTTTTAAGAAAGGTGACTCTTGTGATGGTGGGACTTGATAATGCTGGTAAAACGGCGACAGCGAAGGGAATCCAAGGAGGTAAGCTGAAAAAAAATTATTGTTAAATTATTCTGCTTTATTTATTTAAATTGCTTTATTACATATTTGTTGGGTAGAGATACTGTGTACTCTATTACTTTATATTCTTAGGGTACTTGTGTCTAATATGGTGAATAGACTCTGGCTTAATAGTAGCAGCCTGTTCTGTTTCAGATTTGAATGAATGCAAAGATATGGAGGCTCCTTAAGGTCTTTGATCAGCTAGGAGGAGTCATAGCTGTCTTCTAGCTGCTGCTGCTGCTACTAAGTCACTTCAGTCGTGTCCGACTCTGTGTGACCCCATAGACGGCAGCCCACCAGGCTCCCCCATCCCTGGGATTCTCCAGGCAAGAATACTGGAGTGGGTTGCCATTTCCTTCTCCAATGCATGAAAGAGAAAAGTGAAAGTGAAGTGGCTCAGTCTGTCCGACTGTTAGCGACCCTATGGACTGCAGCCCACCAGGCTCCTCCGTCCATTGGATTTTCCAGGCAAGAGTACTGGGATGGGGTGCCATTGCCTTCCTAGTAGGAACTAAAAAGTATAAAAAGGACATGCCCCTGCTATTAAGGATGCATATTGTCTACATTGTTTTGCCCAGAATTTAGTTAAAGAGCTACAACTCAGTGAAAGGTAGAAATACAGATAGCCAGGACAGCTCTCTTTGTATCTCTTGATTTTTTTTTCCCCCAATATGATGTGTGTTTTTTACATTTATGTTAAAGATACATTGAAAGGTTTTGGGTCATTGATGTTACATCTCATCGAATGTATTTATTTAGTCTTAATTTAATGCTTTGTAACTATAATATAGAAGTTGCTGTACTAGTGAGTTTGTTGTGTACCCAGAAGATGTAGCATGATCCATGCATCTTAAGGGTATGAATTGGGAAAAAACCTAACATATATTTGTTTCTGAAAATAAATGTTGCAACAAGATATGCATGACAAATAGGGCACTTTAACTTTTACTTGGGGAAGTTTAGGAAAGAAAATTGACACATTGCAAAATTTGGTGTTGGAAAAAATGTTTTGTCACCCCCAATTCTGTTTTATAATGTTAGATACAAACTATGTATTAATTTCTTTTTTTTTTGGCTGCACTTTGTGACGTGTGGTATTTAGTTCCCCAGCCAGGGATTGAACCTGTGTCCTCTACATTGAAAGTACAGGATCTTAAATGTTGGATCACCAAGGAACTCCAACAAACTATATATTATTGTTTGAAGCAGTCTTCTAAAGGCTTTTTGTACCCCTCATGTGGTCACTTAGGTTATATCCTAGAAGAACTGCTAAGTCACTTCAGTCGTGTCCGACTCTGTGTGACCCCATAGACGGCAGCCCACCGGGCTCCCCCATCCCTGGGATTCTCCAGGCAAGAATACTGGAGTGGGTTGCCATTTCCTTCTCCAATGCATGAAAGAGAAAAGTGAAAGTGAAGT
>SJYX01007159.1:55230-101773 GCA_006410675.1 Oreotragus oreotragus
CCAGGCCCCTCCATCCATGGGATTTTCCAGGTAAGAGTCCTGGAGTGGGGTGCCATTGCCTTCTCTGCTGGTAATTATGGTAACTAGCAAAGTATAAGGAGAAGGCAATGGCACCCCACTCCAGGACTCTTACCTGGAAAATACCATGGACGGAGGAGCCTGGTGGGCTGCAGTCCATGGGGTCGCCAAGAGTCAGACACGACTGAAGCGACTTCACTTTCA
The DNA here is from genome assembly GCA_006410675.1 of Oreotragus oreotragus. NCBI lineage: Eukaryota > Metazoa > Chordata > Mammalia > Artiodactyla > Bovidae > Oreotragus > Oreotragus oreotragus. The sequence continues at coordinate 55,453 of SJYX01007159.1, forward strand.
CTTTTCACTTTCATGCATTGGAGAAGGAAACGGCAACCCACTCCAGTGTTCTTGCCTGGAGAATCCCAGGGACGGGGGAGCCTGGTGGACTGCCGTCTATGGGGTCGCACAGAGTCGGACATGACTGAAGCGACTTAGCAGCAGCAGCAGCAAAGTATAAAACTCTTCAATTTATTTATATTTTATAAATTGAAATTATTTTATAGTGTTGCTGCTGCTAAGTTGCTCAGTTATGTCCGACTCTTCGTAACCCCGTGGACTGCAGCCTACCAGGTTCCTCTGTCCATGGTGTTTTCCAGGCAAGAGTACTGGAGTGGGGTGGCATTGACCTTTCCATTTTATAGTGTTAGGAGAAACATATACACACACATACATACTGCTATTTATCTTCTTCCTTAATTCCTTGGGGCTTTTAGTTTATAATTTTGCCCCATGGTTTTTTAAGGAAATAAAAACTATCATATAAGAACTGTCTCATTTTTCCCACCACCTAATTTGCTAAGTTATCTGCTTTTATTCCTAACCTTCCCTTCCCTCCTATAATATAGAAGATGTATTGCTGCTCCTATCTAAAGTTAGCTTCTCCATTTTTATTCTAGATCCCACTCCTTTCTACTATTGTGTGTTATCCCTTCCCTTTCTTACACTGAGTTTCTCTCCCTGGACCATTTCCGGCAGCAGAATGTGCTCTGGTGTTTTGTGGTGTATTGTGGAATTTTTTGACTCTACGCCGCTGTCTACTTGTTTTCTCATTTTTATAGGATTCTATTCAGAATTCTGGAAAGAATTGCCTGTAGTAAATCTGTACATTTTTATATCACGTTCTTTCCTCAGCACACTGCATTTGTGCTTCTTTCCCTACAGTTCCTTAAAACTGCACTTGTTGGAGTCAACAAATTATCTCTATGTTGCCAAATCCATTGTTACTTTGCTATTCTTATTTTACCTAAAATTGAGTATTTCCTCAACTTTGGTTTTTATTTAAGCTTTTTATTTTATTTCCTCAACTTTGTTTTTCCTTTTTTTAAAAATTAAAACTCTTTCTTTTGTATTGGGGTATAGCTGATTAACAATGTAGTGATAGTTTCAGGTGGACAGAGAAAGGACTCAGCCATACATACACATGTATCTGTTTTTCCCCAGGGTTTACCTGGTGGCTCAGATGGTAAAGAATCCGCCTGCAGTGCAGGACACCCGGGTTTGATCCTGGGTCAGGAAGATCCCCTGGAGGAGAGCATGGCTACCCACTCCAGTATTTTTGCCTGGAAAATCTCCACTGACAGGGAAGCCTGGTTGGCTGTAGTCCATAGGGACTCAAAGAGTCGGACACAGATGAGCAACTAACACTACAACTATTCTCTCCGAAACTCACCTCCATCCAGGCTGCCACATAACATTGAGCAGAAGTACATGTACTATAACTTTGTTTTTCTTTGAATACTTCTGCATTACAGCACCCTTTTCTTGGTTTTCCTCCTACTACTTTGATGGTCTCTTCTTAGTCTCCTTCATAAGCTCCTCTTCTTTAAATATAAATTTTAGAATACTTCAGGCTCTTTTCTGGGCTTCCAGTTTTTTGCATCTAGATACTTTTGAGAGCTTATTTTACTTACTCAGATGACCCAAGTCTATAGCTTTGACATCTCCCAAAAGTTCCTCCTGATGTAACTAGTTTCTTAGAAACCTTCGCTTAAGACATTTTATGGTCATTTCAGACTCTCTTGGCAAAGATAGAATTTCTTGATTTCTTTCTCACCCATAGTTTTGAAACCTTCATCTCTGTCTTTTCTGATTATAAATGGTATTATGATCCAATCAGATTGGATTATAGCTGTTAAATCTTATCACATTTTAGTCTGTACCCGATCACTGCAACATGGTATATAGTAATTAAGAACTGTTTCCTGGAATCATATTGCTTAGGTTCAAATCCCAGTTCTCTGTACAGTTTCTATGGCCCAAGTTAGGTTACTTAACCTTGCTGTGCTTCAGTGTTCTTATTAGTAAAATTGTAAAATCATTAGAACAATGCTGGGACATAGCAAGTATGTTGTTTATCAGTCTTGAGTATTAGTATTGCTGATTCCACCATCACCACCTGCCCTCCCATCCTAGCCCAAACCTCCATCATCTCTTAACTGGGACTGTTGCATTAGCCTGTTAATTGTTTTCTATATGTATGTGCTAGTCCTCTATTCACCTGCCCTAAATTTCATTCTAACCCATTCTCCTACAGTAGATAGGATGATTTTTTCTCGAACATTAATTACATAACATTATTCCCAGGCCAGAAACAGCCTGAGGGCTTTGCACTCATTACACTTGCTGGAAACTTCCGACTTCCAGAGCTTTACATCTAGCCCCTGCTGACCTTTCTTAACCTCATCTCTTACCTCACTGTTCTTTCCCCACTGATAACAGCTGTATTCTCATTCTTCTTTGAATGGAGTAAGTTATAGTCTCCTCAGGGTCTTTGTACTGTTTGTTTCATGTGCCTAGAGTAAATGTTTTCCTTGTCTTCACCATGTAGATCTTCATTTACATTACCTTTTAGAGAGGCCTGTATTGACCACCCAGTCAAAAGAAGCCGCTCTGACATTCTATCTTATCCTCTTTATTTTAAATTTCTGCCAAGAGCTTAACATTGTCTAATATTTGTATTTGTTATATCCCTTCTTCACTAGAATGTTAGTTCCAAAACTCTATCCCCACATTAGTTCAGAATGTGTCCCTAGTCCCTAGTCTACTGCCTGGCTTCACAATAAAGTGATGGAGAAACTTCCAAGAATAATACAGTTATCTATATTTTTTACTTTATTTGCCAATTTTCTTAATCTGTAAAACAGTGTCCTGAATGGATCCAAGTGCAAGAAAACAGTGCCTTCACTTAGCTTTTTAGGCCTTAAGCTAGAATCAGCTCCTAGTTACCAACTAGACTCTTCATTGAGTACATATTAATAGTTGGGTTTTCCTAGGATTTGTTGACCACGGAGTTAACTGACCTATCTGAACATAAAATGTTTTATACAGCTTCTAGTTTGATATTGCTTCAATATAGCACTCCTTGAAGTCTTGTTTTATACAATTCTTAACTACCCAAATGCTCTTAAAGGAACCCGAAGGATTAAGTAGTTTTCATTTGTTGACATTTATCTTGTTTAGGCATTGAAAGTTACAAAAAATATGTGATAGAGCTTGTTATCTGTCTAGAAACTTAAGGTGATTCATCTCATTTTTAATAGTTAACCCATGAGTTTGAAGCTAATATACCAATATTTAGTTTAGTAATCAAAGACTTGTTTTATGTTACTAGCTTGAGAAATTTCTATCATTCTAGTAGGTAAGAATGAAAGGAGGAAAATTATAACTTAGTAGTGATGAAAGTTTATGAGTGACTCTGAAATGAAGAAGAGTGCTATGAGACAGTAAATTATAGGACATCCTTCGTTCTAAACTGGAGAAATTTCTAAAATAGCTTCTTTATTTTGAGCCACAGCATGGACAACACCAGCAACACAATATCTTGCAAGGATTTCTTTTTTTGTATTTTACAGCTAGTCCAAATTTTTCTTTAGTAGTGTTAACATACTCTTTTGTGCCATTCACTATCATTTCGATACTGTTGACACTTTCTCCCTGTTCCTCTACCAAAAGAGATATCTGAATGAAAAGATCCCTTAAATCCTTTATTTGGTTTTCCAGATTAACCAGTTCTTTGTGTCTCTGCTCTATCTCTGAGAGTTGGGCTTTAGTGATACTGATTTCTGTGAGTAAGCTTTCATTAAAAACTTCCCATTTTCCTTGATGAAGCATATCATTTACTTCTTCTTCAGGCAGTTCTTTTCCAGCAACTTCAAGCTGACGGAAGATAAATGCCCTGCACGTCTCTTGTTTTGCTGCTATCGTGTCATTGTATGCAAACATAGTTTGCTGAAAATGGCGGAACATTGCAGCATGCTGAAACTTAAGTATCCTTGTGACCACTGATGATGGACCACTTTCATCCTCTGACTTTTTAACTTCTTTTACTAAATCATCCAAACCTCTGTTAATGTGTTCTGCTTGGATTTTTATCTCTTTTGCAATGCTAGACTCTTTCTTCAGTAAACTCAACCTTCTCATTGAAGCCACCAGACTTTTCTGTTGCTGCCCAAATTTTTGAACATTATCTGTCAAATTGTTAATACTCTCCTGTAGTTTTTGTATCTCATGTAGATGTCTCTCAGCTACAGGCTCTCTTTCATAAATAACAGCTTGCTGCAGAAACACCCCTTGTTCCTCTGCTTCTGTAGTCAACACATCCTTGTCTTTAGAGAGCTCAGTTTCCTTTGTTCGTTGCTTCAGTTCTTGAAGTCGGTCTTTCATCTTCTCTTTTCTCCTGAAAGCAAAAATGATGGTGTTGAACAAAGAAAAAATTGCTGTTTTTCCCCAGTAGGAGTTGGTTTCACATAGCTAGATCTATCTCACAGGAAAAATCCTCATGGTTTTCTGAGAAGATGGTTAAAAATAAGAAAAATTGATAAGAATTTTCTCATAAAGATTACTCAACTAGGAAAAGTAGTGTAAAATGTCTTATAAGTTACTTTACATAATTCAGGGCTTCTGTGAGTCCTATTCAGTTGTGTAAAGTAGCTGAGTAAGCAGTGATAGAGAAATAATTGCCCCAGAGTAAGTTCTTCAGTATCATGATACTGCCACAGAATAGTTTTTTCTTGATTTAGGAAGATTTATCTTGAATGGATGATTTGACCAGATGTTTTTAGGACTTTAAGGTCACTCTGAATGTGTCCTTATTACTGCAGATACGATTCCCAGTTAATTTGGTCTATGTAATGTTAAAAACATTCTTATTTTGCTGTCCCGTGTTTAGTCACTCAGTCGTGTCCGACTCTTTGCAACCCCATGGACTGTAGCCCATCAGGCTTCTCTGTCCATGGAGATTCTCCAAGCAGGAATACTGGAGTGGGTTGCCATTTCCTCCTCCAGGGGATCTTCCTGACCCAGGGATNGTTGGGCTTTAGTGATACTGATTTCTGTGAGTAAGCTTTCATTAAAAACTTCCCATTTTCCTTGATGAAGCATATCATTTACTTCTTCTTCAGGCAGTTCTTTTCCAGCAACTTCAAGCTGACGGAAGATAAATGCCCTGCACGTCTCTTGTTTTGCTGCTATCGTGTCATTGTATGCAAACATAGTTTGCTGAAAATGGCGGAACATTGCAGCATGCTGAAACTTAAGTATCCTTGTGACCACTGATGATGGACCACTTTCATCCTCTGACTTTTTAACTTCTTTTACTAAATCATCCAAACCTCTGTTAATGTGTTCTGCTTGGATTTTTATCTCTTTTGCAATGCTAGACTCTTTCTTCAGTAAACTCAACCTTCTCATTGAAGCCACCAGACTTTTCTGTTGCTGCCCAAATTTTTGAACATTATCTGTCAAATTGTTAATACTCTCCTGTAGTTTTTGTATCTCATGTAGATGTCTCTCAGCTACAGGCTCTCTTTCATAAATAACAGCTTGCTGCAGAAACACCCCTTGTTCCTCTGCTTCTGTAGTCAACACATCCTTGTCTTTAGAGAGCTCAGTTTCCTTTGTTCGTTGCTTCAGTTCTTGAAGTCGGTCTTTCATCTTCTCTTTTCTCCTGAAAGCAAAAATGATGGTGTTGAACAAAGAAAAAATTGCTGTTTTTCCCCAGTAGGAGTTGGTTTCACATAGCTAGATCTATCTCACAGGAAAAATCCTCATGGTTTTCTGAGAAGATGGTTAAAAATAAGAAAAATTGATAAGAATTTTCTCATAAAGATTACTCAACTAGGAAAAGTAGTGTAAAATGTCTTATAAGTTACTTTACATAATTCAGGGCTTCTGTGAGTCCTATTCAGTTGTGTAAAGTAGCTGAGTAAGCAGTGATAGAGAAATAATTGCCCCAAAGTAAGTTCTTCAGTATCATGATACTGCCACAGAATAGTTTTTTCTTGATTTAGGAAGATTTATCTTGAATGGATGATTTGACCAGATGTTTTTAGGACTTTAAGGTCACTCTGAATGTGTCCTTATTACTGCAGATACGATTCCCAGTTAATTTGGTCTATGTAATGTTAAAAACATTCTTATTTTGCTGTCCCGTGTTTAGTCACTCAGTCGTGTCCGACTCTTTGCAACCCCATGGACTGTAGCCCATCAGGCTTCTCTGTCCATGGAGATTCTCCAAGCAGGAATACTGGAGTGGGTTGCCATTTCCTCCTCCAGGGGATCTTCCTGACCCAGGGATTGAACCCAGGTCTCCCTTATTGCAGGTGGATTCTTACTGTCTGAGCCACCAGGGAAGCCCATATGTGTAATTCAACTAAAACCAGTATAGTGACGGGAGATTCCAAATGAAAGCCTTAAGCAATATAGATAATATTGAATTTATCTTAAAATTTCTCAGTCTTCTGGAATTGACTAACACATTATTTGACATAGCTTTGTTTATATAAATTCATAATAAGCAGTATTTTTTATAGGATATATAAAAATCTTATTTGAGAGACACTGATGATAGACATTTACTATATCCTATGTTGGTAGTTATTCAGGAAATCAGTTGGTGTACATAGTGGTACATATAATGGTATGCATATACATGTATATACATGCATATAGTGGTACATATAGTGGTATGCATATACATGCATAGTAATATGCATATGTGAATGAAGTGAATAAAAGGAAATCCTTGTTAATAAAATACTTTATTTTCATAGTTAATCTTGACTTTAGAAAGGCATTCAGAATACCTTTCATGATATTTTTGTGGATAAGAAGTCATTAGGGAGTTACAAGTAGCTCACTGAACCACACGTGATATCAGTATCAACTAGGAGAAAAAGTCTCTAGCGTTATGCTGTCACATTCAGTGTTTGATACATTTATGCAAATATTTTTTAATCAGTTATTTGGATGTCACAGAAGGCATTCTTTTCAAAATTGTTGATGGTGCAAAATTTAGAGAGCTCTTCAGTATGTTGAAGTACAGAATTGGGATTTGAAAATTAAAGTATCATAGAACACTATACTGAAATAAAAAATATATTTAACTGAATAGGTGTAAAATGTTTCACCTAGTTGTTTAGAAAACACCTTTACATCTATAAAATGGAATACCCTTGAGTTCATAGCAGGGCCTGTGAAAATCACTAGAGATTTAGTTAATTTTGAGCTTTTAATCAAAAGTATCAGAATAATTGTTGTGCTTTCATGAATGATAGTATTATGTTTAGACTAAGACAGACATTTGTTTCACTGACTCTGTGCTAGTTAAAGCAGATAGGAGAGGGACTGTGTTAAGTATGAGATGAAAATTCATAAGTGGGGTATTTTCAAACTGTCATGGAATGAATGATATTGGAAGGCTGTGGTATATGGAGAGTTGTTGAAAGAAAAAGAGATATTTATTCTGAAAAAAAGAAGGTGTAGGGAATATCTGCAACTGTTTTCTAAAATGTGTAGGTCTGTATATATAAGAGGGATTAGACTTTATTAGGCTTTACTTGGCATAATTCCAAAAGGTAGCGGGTGGAAATTACATGGAGTGAGGTTTGACTTAGTTAAAGAAGGCATTTCACATAAGTAGAGCTGTCTGAACATGGAATGAACTGCTTCATGACATAAAAACCTTGCCGTCTCTAGAGATGTTCCAGATATTCTTGAATGATGATTCAATAAAGGATATTGTAGAAATGATACCTTTATTACATAAAAAGTTAGACTAATATTCCTTTGCTTTTAAGAAATTGACACTCTGTCAGATAATTTTTGAAGCTAACTTTATGCAGAGTTTTAAATGCTGCATTGTATATTCAATAATACCTGTCCTTGAGTAATTACTCTCTGAAGGGGGATGGACAATATACTATTAAACAGATAAATGAGATAACTTTAGATCTTGACAGATTAATTGGGCAAGGCCTCTCTAAAGAGCTATTGGAGCTGTATGACATAAATATCAAGAAGATGAGGAGCCAAGGTAGTGTATCCTGAGAATTAGACATGTGGTGCCGGAGCAGTGAATGGGACTGCTGTGTTTTTAGGACAAAATTAATGCCTGTGTAAATAGAAACCAGGCTTCACAGGTGGCACTAGTGGTAAAGAACCTGCCTACCACTGCAGGAGACTTAAGAGACTCGGGTTCGATGCCTGGGTAGATCCCCTGGAGGAGGGCGTGGCAACCCACTCCAGTGTGCTTGCCTGGAAAGTCCCGTGGAAAAGGAACATTGTGGGTTACAGTCCATGGGGTTGCAAAGAGTTGGACACTACTTAGCTAGCTACTTTAGAGCTTTAGAGAGAGGTAGAAATTAATATGAGCAGTAACACTGAAGGAGTGAAATCAGGATGGTAGGCAGGGATCAGATCACAAATGGCCTTGTGGGTCAAAGTAAGGAGTTTAGATTTTATTTTAGATACAGGGGATGATAATTAAAAGAGAAATAGGATATTGACCTAAGGTTTCTGTTTTTAATAGATCACTATATTCAGTTCAGTCGCTCAGTCGTGTCCAACTCCTTATGACCCCATGGACTGCAGCACGCCAGGTCTCCCTGTCCATCACCAACTCCCAGAATTTACCCAAACTCATGTCCATTGAGTCGGTGATGCCATTCAACCATCTCATGCTCTGTCGTCCCCTTCTCCTCTCGCCTTCGATCTTTCCCAGCCTCAGGGTCTTTTCAAATGAGTCAGTTCTTTGCATCAGGTGGCCAAAGTATTGGAGTTTCAGCTACAACATCAGTCCTTCCAATGAACACCCAGGAATGATCTCTTTTAGGATGTACTGGTTGGATCTTGATGTCCAAGGGACTGTCAAGAGTCTTTTCCAACACCACAGTTCAAAAGCATCAATTCTTCAGTGCTCAGCTTTCTTTGTAGTCATGCATACGTGACTAGTGGAAAAACCATAGCCTTGACTAGACGGACCTTTGTTGTCAAAGTAATGTCTCTGCTTTTTAATATGCTGTCTAGGTTGGTCATAACTTTCCTTCTAAGGAGTAAGCATCTCTTAATTTCATGGCTGCAGTCACCATCTGCTGTGGTTTTAGAGCCCCCCAAAATAAAGTCAGCCACTGTTTCCATTGTTTCCCCATCTATTTGCCATGAAGTGATGGGACCCGATTCCGTGATCTTAGTTTTCTGAATGTTGAGTTTTAAGCCAACTTTTCCACTCTCCTCTTTCACTTTCATCAAGATGCTTTTTAGTTCTTCTTTACTTTCTGCCATATGGGTGGTTATCATCTGCATATCTGAGGTTAATGATATGTCTCACAGCAGTCTTGATTCCAGCTTGTGCTTCATCCAGCACAGCGTTTCTTATGATGTACTCTGCATATAAGTTAAATAACCAGGGTGACAATATACAGCCTCGATGTACTCCTTTTCCTATTTGGAAGCAGTCTATTGTCCCTGTCCAGTTCTGACAGAGGCAGGTCAGGTGGTGTGATATTCCCATCTCTTTAAGAATTTTCCACAGTTTATTGTGATCCACACTGTCAAAGGCTTTGGCATAGTCAATAAAGCAGAAATAGATGTTTTTCTGGAACTCTCTTTTTCCATAATACAGCGGATGTTGGCAATTTGATCTCTGTTTGGAAGCAGTCTATTGTCCCTGTCCAGTTCTGACAGAGGCAGGTCAGGTGGTGTGGTATTCCCATCTCTTTAAGAATTTTCCACAGTTTATTGTGATCCACACTGTCAAAGGCTTTGGCATAGTCAATAAAGCAGAAATAGATGTTTTTCTGGAACTCTCTTTTTCCATAATCCAGCGGATGTTGGCAATTTGATCTCTGGTTCCTTTGCCTTTTATAAAACCAGCTTGAACATCTGAAAGTTCACAGTTCATGTATTGCTGAAGCCTGGCTTGGAGAATTTTGAGCATTACTTTGCTAGTGAGTGAGATGAGTGCAATTGTGCGGTAGTTTGAGCATTCTTTGTCATTGCCTTTCTTTGGATTGGGATGAAAGCTGACCTTTTCTAGTCTTGTGGCCACTGCTGAGTTTTCCAAATTTGCTGGCACATTGAGTGCAGCACTTTCACAGCATCATCTTTTAGGACTTAAAATTGCTCAACTGGAATTCCATCACTGTATAGAAAATAGTTTTCTGATGACCTCCAGGAGAGATCTGGATGATGAAACTAGATGGAATAAATGGGAACCATTTGGGATATATTTTGGAGGTGGAAGCAATAGGACTTATTGGTGATTTTAACATTTCAGCAGCATGTAACCACCCTTACTTGAAATGCTTTCAAGTGTTTCTCCTGACTTTCCTCTTGCCTCTTTGGCTCTTTCTTCATCTTTTTCTCCTCTCTGATTTCTCCTTGTCTTCCCACCTCTGAATACTGGAATGCTTCCACACACGGTTCTCTTTTTATCCACCATTGTTTTCAAGCCTCACAGCATTAAATACTGTCTGTTAGCTGATGACTCAAAATTATATCTCAAGTGTTACGAGACTGCTCTCGTCACACCTGTCTCCTCAACAGCTCCGTCTGAATGTCTGTGTCTAAAGTAAGCTCCTGATCTTCCTCCCAACTCCAAACTGCTGCTCCAGTTCAGTAAGTGGCATCTCTTCTGGTCTCTTCTTGCAGTCTTCATCCAGGTCACTTGACCAAAACATTTGGAGTCATTCTGAATATTCTGTTTTGTGTCCTCCCCCTGTCTGCCCTCCCCCCACACTTTATATTTAAACTAATAGCAAATCTTGCCAATCTCTTTTTCGGGTACATGGTGAACTACCTCCCTGACTCAAGTCACCACCATCCTTTCTCACCTGGATTATTGCAATTGTCTCTTTGTTTCTTCCTATGTATCCCCTTCTCCTTTGCCCCTTTGGTCTTTTCTTAATATAGAAATCAGAGTTAAAATGTAAGTCAGATCACATCATTCCTCTATCGAAAGTCCTCCTTTAACATGATCTCTCGGAGGAAAAGCCAGAGCCTACAAGGTCCTGTAAGGCTTCCCTAAGGTCTCTTTCCCTCAGCCTGTAAAGAGTCTGCCTGCAATGTAGGAGATCCAGGTTTGATCCCTGGGTCAGGAAGATCCCCTGGAGAAGGAAATGGCAGCCCACTTGCCTGGGAAATCCCATGGACAGAGGCCGGGCTACAGTCTATGGCGTCACGAGAGCTAGACTTGCTTGGTGACCGAACCACCACCACTAGGCCCTGCAGGACCTCTCCTCCCCTCTTTTTGCCTCTCTGACCCTGCCTCCACAACGCTTCACTTCCTCTGCTTCAGCCCTATTGCTCTCCGTGTTATTCCTTACACAGACCTGGCCTTAGGGCTCTAGCACTTACTATCTGAAATCTTACTGAAATAACACCGCTCTCAGTAAGGCTGTCCTCGGGCACCCTATCAGGAACCGCAACCAGCATCCCCAGCTTTAGCTTTCTTCCTAGCACTTTTCACTATATTTTACTTATTTATCTTACTTTATTGGCTGCTCTATCCCCTGAATATAAGCTCCATGAGGGCAAGGATATTTATTCATCCTGTATTTCTAGCGCCTTGACAAGTCTTATGTTCATTCAAGTTCTCATATTGAGCTCTTTATGCCTCATGTTTTCTTGAGTTCTTAATATTTGACAGGCACTGTTCTAAGTGTGTTGCATGTTTAAGAACTCTGAATTAAGTATTACCATAGTCTCTGTTTTACAGATAATAACATTCGGACCCAATCTTAGGGAACTTAACCTAGATGTCAGCTTGTAGAGTTGGGATTCAAATTCAGGCAGTCTAGCGTGAATGACTCCCTCTTTGCTATAATATAATGCCTTTTTCAATGGTGCCAGATGCTCTATAGAGATCAGTTCAGATAAGTTTTCAGAAGAGGCAGCTATTTAAATGAAGTGGTTGAGAAAGAAGGCAGATCACAAGGGATAAGACCTTGAAATCTGTTTTTGATAGAAAATATCTTTCATAGATATTAACCGTTTACTCAGAGACATTTCTGTGCACCTGAATTGTTAAGCATTTGAAGTATTGGTTGGAAACATTTAACAGCAAGTTTTTATTTCCTGAAATGCACTTATAATTTTCTGCTATGTATTTTAAATTATCTAGATATTTAATTCAAATAGCTATAGGTCTTTTAGTTTACCACTGATTTGCTATATTAGAAGTTAAAAAAGTTTCAGTCTGTATAATATATGCAAATAAGAGACTTCTATGTAGGGAAAGGATTTTATTCTCCCTTTCTCTCCACGTTTCCATTGTCTGTATTCTACCTTATTTGCAAGGAATAATTTCTCTACTTTAGAAATAGAGCTAACCCAATTTAGTGGCTTACAAAGATCTGTGGGAAAAAAATAATAAGCTATAACATTAAGCCTGGAAAATTTGTGAAAAGATTAGTTAAGGGAGACGATGAGAAGGTGGCAATATAGATTGCAGACTTTGGGTGTTAGGAAAGTAGATCAATATAAAACAGTTATCTGTCCATCGTGTTAAGCATTTCTTCTAGGAATGTATTTACTGGCCTTTGCCCTTACAAGTAGGAAATAAACAAAATAGAGGAAATTTATTTAATAGTATGTGAGCATACTATTTTTTAAGTCCTTTATTAAAGTAAAAACAAACTGATTTTAATTGAGAAAGATTTCAGTACTAGAGCAGCCAGTTAAATGTGCAGAAAGTTTGATGTTATCATTTTTTATATTTTTCACATCTGTTAGACTGTATTGGGGATTCTCTGGTGGTTTGGGGGTAAAGAGTCTGCCTGCAATGCAGGAGATCCATGTTTGAAATTTATATATATAATTTCATAGTTATTTAGAATTAATTGTAGTTAACCTGATATAATTCTTAATATAAAAATTCAGTTTTAAAAGATAAATTGTAAAGATTTTTAGCTTTATAAACTAATTTAGGTTGGAACTTCTTATGAGTTTTAAATAATTCAGTTTATGAGAACTTTCTTGTGGTCCCATTTTATCAGTCAAGATTTGCATAATTATGTCACAGTAATTAATATCCAGTCACCAAATCTTGGTGTATTACAACCACAAAGATGTATTTCTCATTCATGTTTCATGTCCATGTTGGTAAGCAAGGCCTCTCGTTCCCATCGTGGTCTTTCAGAGACCTAAGCTCCACCTTTCTGAATGTGGTAGGTTGGTAGGGCAGTTGGAAGTACTGGAGAGTTCTCATAGACATTAACATGCTGTAGCCCTGAAATGAAACAAAGCATGTTACTCTGCTTTGCAACTCCTCGACCAACTGAAGGACGATGGTAGTGATGTGTAGTCCTTACCTGTTCTCTGCAAGAGAGGTGATGAACTTGGTTTTTTCCACATCTATTGAATATTGTAATTTCCAAAATGAACCCTTAGAGTTAACTAATCAATATCTAACTAATCCTTAGAGTTAACTAATTGATTTTTCTTATGGGGAAATTGAAAATCAGAGAAGTTAAATGTCTTACCCAGAGCTTGTTAGTAGTATTGGTATAATAATGCAAACTTCCTGGCTGCTAGGCCAGTGCTTTTTTATATTATAAGATGTTTAATATAAATTTCCTAGAATGTATATGTTATATAAAGCTGGCATTGTCTATATGCTCTTTTATATTCAGTATTTTATAAATATTTGATGATTATGCTGGTGAAGATTTTCAAAAAGAACTAAAAACTATTGGTAAGTGTAGAAATTTTTATCATGTAATAACTTTGAGGAAGCAGAGTTATCACACATGATTTATTATATGCCTCTGATAAAGACTAATCTTTGCAGTATAGAAGGAAGTAATTTACTAAAGTTGGTTAGTTTAGTGAATTATCTTGAATAGTTCCATACTGTTCTTTGCTTTAGTGTTTATCACTTACTTATCTATATGCTCCTCTGGTATTACCATATTGATGCTGAAAATTAATTCCTATCCAAAGTGTTTAGGATGTCATGGTGCTTTTGAAACAGTCATAAGCTCTTTTTCTTCCTTCCGCCTTCCCTTCCTCCCTTGATTGTAGATCTGTTATTTTTCTTTATTTAATAGTAAATAGAATTAGATTATCCTTAATGAAACATGTTTTAAGTGAAGTTGAATTGTATCAGATATTATGTTTTTAAGATAAATGCTGTGTTTAAAAGAAAAAAGTTCTTGCAGGAGGTAGTGTAGCATATTAGATCTAAAGTAATTATGTTAGCATCTGTATTAGTTAGGATTTTGCATGTTAGATTTTTTTCAAGTTAAGTACTTTATAATTTAGAAAAATAAAAATAATTTGTTCTGATCTCATATACCTGTGTCAGGGAAATCTACTAAAATTTTTTGAATTCTAGCCTTGGCACCATGAAGAAATTGGCATTCTTATATTTTCTTCTGCTGTAGTCATAGCATGAGATAAGACAGGAAGTGAGGTGTATTGCATTCCTTTTTATGTACACAGACTTATGTATCCTATTCCTTTTTATGTACACAGACTTATGTATCCTATTCATACATACATGTATGTACATATATACATGTAACCTGTTACTATGAATTTTTATAACTACATTGTACATAGCAGGTATGTTTGTTGAACTACTTTTTTAATTGACTTCTGTTCCTCATAATATGGGGACAAGAAAAAAGTATTTGAGGCTTAGACGAGAAATAAGGGGAGTGGGTATCAAATCAAAACAGATTTTAATTTTTTATTCATGTGCTAAGTAGACTAAAAATTTTTTTAGTTTCACAGTTGTGAAGAACTGCAGTGCATATAATTTTCTCTTTGATTGCATGGCTTGAAACAAATCCCGAAATAAACTCTAATATGCTTACGGCAAGTTAGGTTCTTCTGTTTTTTGTTTTAGTTATCGATGAATCGATGAATGAACAGTGCCGTTGTGCCATCAAAAGCCTCTTTTTGAAGCATCATAGTTTAACTTATTTTTTTTTAAAGAAATAGGGTATTTCAAATATAGTAGCACAATATGCTTTTGCAAAGTGCTTTTAAGGAGGTAAATTTTACTGTCACTGATTTTGGAAATGAAGATATTTGACTCTGACCCTTCTAAAGGTGATATTATCCTGGGTTTCTGTGTTTTTGGAAGAACAGTTTCCTGAAGGAATACCACAGCTTCATATTTGAATAAAAGATACTTTAAAGAACTCTTTAAAATATATCAATATGTATTTCATATTAATCATAGTAAATTTACTAGCAAAAGAGAGTATTTTTAATCTTTTTCTATAAAGCTATATATGTTACTGATATTAAAGGAAAAACAGATTTCCTTTCAGTGCATGCATGTTATAGTAAATGATATTTATATAAAACCAACTAAAGTTTTACTGTGTTCATCTTGTGTATGTCTTCATTTATTTCTTTTGAACATTTAAAATATATTTATGTTCAGGATCCTTTTACATCGTTAGGTTATTTCTGCTGCTGCTGTTGCTGCTAAGTCGTTTCAGTTGTGTCCAACTCTGTGTGACCCCATAGATGGCAGCCTACCAGGCTCCTCTGTCCCTGGGAGTCTCTCCATGCTAGAATACTGGAGTGGGTTGCCATTTCCTTCTCCAATGCATGCATGCATGCTAAGTCACTTCAGTCACGTCCTACTCTGTGCGACCCTATGGATAGCAGCCCTCCAGGCTCCTCTGTCCACAGGATTCTCCAGGCAAGAATACTGGAGTGGGTTGCCATTACTTAGAAATAGTTCCTTTGTTTATTGTGGTCACCAACTGTTTTTCTTGGTGACCAACAAATGTATTTAGTAAACATCAGCAGTTTATCTTCAGTAGGGAATTATATAGGAATGCCCCTACGGCCTTGCATTATGGATATGTTCTTAACCTCATTTTTATGATTGCCACAACTATGAGTTTGACATAGTCAAACTATCATAGCCCAGTTAGTATACAGTTGTCCCTGCATATCGTGGGGGATTGGTTCCATGACGCCCACAGATGCCAAATTCCATGGCTACTTAGGTCTCTTATATACAATGATGTAATATTTGCATACAACTTATATATATCCTCTTGTATATTTTTACTTTAAAATATACTTCAAGTCATTTATAGATTACTTATAATACCTAATACAATGTAACTGACATATAAATGTAAATAAAATGTTAATGCTATGTAAATAGTTGCTGGTGCATGGAAATTTCAAATTTTGCTTTTGGGAACTTTCTGGATTTTTTTCCTAAATATTGTCCATCTGATGTTGGTTGAATCCATGGACATAGGACCTGCAGATACTGAGTGTGTGGGCCTGACCTTTCTCTAGGGATCTCTATAGCTCAGGTAGTATAAGTATGGGCCTGATTTTTCTGTAGTGATTTTGTAGCCTGAGCAAATGCATCACTCCTTGCTGTAGTCCTGGACAAACCAACAGAGATTTTCCTTCTTCTGTATGCAGACTGTGTTCTATTTTTTTCTGGTTCAATACTTTATACAGGAAACTCGACTTTAGTTCCCAATTATGCACACTCCAAACCCCAGCCTCTAAGATAAAAGTGTTTGCCCCTAGTAGCCAGTGGTTGGTGGTTGTTGTTGTCTAGTCACTAAGTCATGTCTGACTCTTGGGATCCCGTGGACTGGAGCCCACCAGGCTCCCCTATCCATAGGATTTCCCAGGCAAGAGTGCTGGGGTGGGTTGCCATTCCCTTCTCCAGGGGATCTTCCTGACCCAGGGATCGAACCAGAGTCTCCTGCACTGACAGGTGGATTCTTCACCACTAACACACCAGGAAAGCCCAGTAGCCAGTGGAGTTAGCTTTAATTCCTGCTCTCCACTTTGGCTCTGAGTGTTTTTGCTCTTCATTTCTGGCACCTGGAAATTTCCCTTGCTTACTTCAGATATAATAAAGTAGTTTAGAAATTTGTCTTTCTTTTCTTTTTCCCCATAAGATTATATCAGGCACTACTCTAGGTTTCTAGCAAGAGGAGGAATTTCTTTATATGTGCATCTTCACTGAAAGTGTTTACTTTAAAGAGTTTACATAATTCAGATGTTCCTTAAATCCTTATATTCATCTCTGTAGAAACTAACTTAATGTAGGTATTCGGGTATGCTTTCATTCTATAGATAAATTGTGTTTTCCAGTAGTTTATAACTATATGTATAATTATTTCCAATTTATCTTACGATCTTCTATCTTTATAAATTATAATATAAACAAAGTGAGATATCTAAGTGTATTAGAATTTAAAGTTGGAAGAGACAGAGTTCATGAAGGCATAAAATATTAAGCACATAGTTTTGAAATCATTTAATTGTTTAGGTAAGTGAAATTGACGATACTACCATTTTATGCAATCTTTTCTGTACCTTAAATTTATTTTTTTAATATCAGAAGAGTTCTATCCAAATATGTCATCTTTCAGCATGTTTAATGTACTGCTTTGCTATATAATTTTGAATTTTACTGTTAATAACTGATTTTATCTTTGAGCTTAAATGTAATATTTGCAAAAAGAAAGTTAGAACACTGATTTATAAATACAGTAATTAATTTGACAATTTGTTCTCTGAAATACAAAATAAACTTGTATGACTAAAAAGTTTCTCCACCCTATTGCAGATAGGGAACATTTCTAGGAACAGAAATATGAGTAAAATTTTTCTAATGCTTTAGGAAATATGCCCTGGATGGATACTCTATATAATTTATAGAGTTTTTAAAAATAAGACATTTCTTTTTATAGTTACTATTATCTGCCTGCAATGTGGAAGACCCAGTTTTGATTCCTGGATTGGAAATATCCCTTGGAGAAGGAAATGGCAATCCACTCCGTATTCTTGCCTAAAGAATTCCGTGGACGGAACAGCCTGGTTAGCTACGGTCCACGGGGTCTCAGAGAGTCGGACACAACTGAGTGACTACACTTTAACTTTTCACATTGAATAAACATTTCAAGAAATGTAACAAATATTTATTTAACATAAAATGGAATTTTTTTTTCTTTTGTGTATGAAGACAGCGTGCAGCATTTCCCTAGTTCAAGGTGAAAGCAGCTATTATTGGAATGTTCACCTGTTTGGCTGCTTACAGGAAGAAAACAAATTTAAAAAAATATTGTGAATTATGTTAATTACATCAGTTAAAATTATTATACATTTTTTGGTAATGCAACCTTTGAGTGCTTTTTAAATTCTACTTTTTGTTTAGTGTAAATAACTGTAAAATTAACTCTTTAACAGTAAGACTATTTAAATATTAAGACTCATGTAATTTTGAACTCTCATATCTGACTAAAGTAAGCTGTACATATATAACGTTTTTATATTAAATTTAAAACTGCATTGTCACAGAGGTAATGTGTTCTGAGTATTACATAGTGAGCTTTGACGTTTACCCTTAAAGCATTTACTAATGGAAATATTATTTTGATTTGAAATATTATATATTAAAATCTGACATAACAATTGTAAAATAACTTTGAAGAAATATCAAAAAATAAAACATGTTTTGATTAAGCCTCTAAACTTAAATTTGAAACTGTGTAGTTTGCATTTAAGTGATGGTGACTTAAGTTTTTAAAATTATCAAATCAAATATAATATTGATATTAAATTTTATAATTTAAGTACTAACTGAAACATCTAAAAATTGAGTACTTAAAAAGAAATTATGTGTATATTTTACAGTAGTCCTTTTACAACACGATTATTTTTTAATTTCCTGAAATTAATTTTAAAGATTCTGGGAAACAACAATGAAGAAATTAAGGCCTTATAGAGAATTTTCTTGAATTTTTAAACATTATACACATATGGCAAGTTGGGTATAAACTTCTTTTCGGAATTAAGCAGAAAAATGTTCTCTAAAGCAAGCACAGTATAATTTATATAGTCTGTTTATAGAGGAAAGAATTTGAAGTTTGTTTTTATAGGTTCTGACCTTCTAGTGTTTCTAATGGAAAGATATTTTTTAAAGGACTTAAAAGGAAATGTTGATTTTGTTTGTAGTGGTCTATTTCTAGGGACTGTAAACTCCTATCTCATTCAGCTTATCGCTAGTATATGTGAACGGATCAGCTGCCTGTAGCCTGGTAGCTTCAATTATCTGTTGAGTTCTTTTTAAATGTCACAGATTTCAATCTCTGGATGTCTCACATTAAAAAGTACAGAAAAGAGTGGTTTGTTTACCTTTGTCTTGTTCCTTTGGCTTGTTTCTGTTGCTTTTCCACCTGCGTAGCTGGAGTCTTGCCTGTGAGAGAAAATCTTGAGTATCACGTGTAACATTTTATTCATATTTTATTTAAATCTCCATCTTATAGTTCACAGGCTAATCTCTGTATGGTTTTCATTTAGTTAACTTAATTGAAAGCCACATAATGAAGTCAAATAAGTTAGATATAAAGTTGTTTTGCAGTTCGTATCAAGTGAGAACAAATTGCTTACCTCACACCTGGAGAATCCGGTTCTGCCTGTTAGCTGCCTATTCTTTAGATTAAAGGAAGATTGTTTTCACTGGAGCTAGTTGGTAACAGGAAGTCCTTGTTAAACTGTCTGGTATAGAAAACTTGGCATAGACTCTGAAATTCCTGTCCTGTAGTATATATCAAATACATTACTCACAGAAGAGGGCGTTTGTAATTAAACAAAGATTACTTTGTTTTCTAAAGGTGTGAAAGCTTGCTAAATTGATGGAATTTGGAATAAATAGGAATGAAAAGAACCTTGGGTGAAGGCTTTTTGTTCAGTTTACTTTAAAATAATTGAATTCCATCTTATTTTAGGGAATTTGCTTCACTGGTGGCTTAGCTGGTAAAGAATCAGCCCGCGATGCAGGAGACCTGGGTTCAGTCCCTGGGTTGGAAAGAATTCCTGGAGAAGAGAACAGCTACCCACTCCAGTATTCTGGCCTGGAGAATTCCATGGTCTGTGTAATCTATGGGGCCGCAAAGTCAGACATGACTGAGCAACTTTCACTTAGGGAATTAAATAGTTGAATTCCGTCTTATTTTCTTAACTCAGAAAATTACAAAATTTCAGAACTACAACAGCCAGAAAAGAGATAGTATCTTTAAACTTGCAACTTTTCTTTTTGGTATGCCTGCTATTTTTAAGTTTCTTTCATAATTTCCCACATGAAAAGACTGAAATTGTGCAGTGCTGTTAATGCTGTTTATTATATCAAAAATTCAAAATTAAGTTTTACCAGAGTGAAATACTTGTAGGAAAAATCAGACATGAAATTTCTCTTGCATGACTAACTTTTCTTACACTTTTCCTCTGCCTAAGGTGTTATGATTTGTGGATGAGAGGCAGGACATTGCTATAATATCTATCAAAATATCATTTGTATTTATTCTTTGGTTTAGTAATCCCATTTCCTGAAGTCTGTTCCCACAATAAGGAATAATACCTTCACACACTTATTCCTCACGGCCCTTTTTGTAAAAGCAAAACATTGACAACTACCCATAAACACTGCATATAGTTCTTTAGTGGCTGAGTAAATGATGAAACATGCACATAATAAACATTTTGTTTATTAGTAAAGACTATAGTAATAAAGATGATTTCTTTATACTGCTTCAGAGTAATTTTAGGATTTACTGTTTGAAAAAAAAGCATAGTGATTCACAGGAGTATATTTAACTTTTGAGGAAGAAAGGGAAGGTATAGAAACACATATAAACACCTGTTAACCAGTCACTACCAGTGAATTGCCAAGGTGCCCAAATTGTGGTCTTTAAAATACCATTTTTTCCATGTACATGTTTATATTATTAGTAAAAAACTAATGAAAGTTCATTCATCCTTCCACCATACCCTCCCTGACTTGTTTTTGTAGTTAGATATTATAAGTAACATTGATGATACTGCCATTTTTATGCAGTCTTTTCAGAGGTATTGATAGTGATGTTGCAGGAGTAGGCAGTGTTGTCATTGGGGGTGATACTGATTCAGAAACACTTAAAAGAATAAATGTAATGTGTATCTGGTTTGGATCTGAATTTGGACATTACACTTAAAAAAGTTATTGAATATTAATTTTTTTTCAGAGCTTAAGTGTGACAGTGGTATTAGAATAGTTTTAAATTTTGAGGTGAAGTGATATGACTGATGGGAACATGGAAGATATATAGATGAGCAAAAATGGTATAAATTTTAAAAGATAGGTGATAGGGTTCATTAGATTGATTATTCTACATATTTGTGATATAATATATATTTTCCTGAAATACTACCAAACCCTTTCCAAGACCGTGTTTTATTACCTTTTGATCTCTGCCGTCTGATTGGAAAATATTTGTTGTCGTTGTTCAGTCGCTCAGTTGTGCCCGACTCTTTGTGACCCCATGGACTGCAGCACGCCAGGCTTCCAGGAAAAACAGTATTTTGTGGTAATTCCTAACTTTTTTTAGAACTTGTTTTGGTTTTTTTGCTTGTTCCCCAGTTTGTTCCTAATTGAGTATAAGGTTTTCTATGTCCAGTGCTGTGCAAAATAAATTAGATGAAAGTGACCTTATTTCTCCAGTAAATTGCACTTTTATGTGACTACATCCACACCCTGGAAATACAGGTTAGCTCAAATAATGCAAGCTTTGAATGAATATTTAGGTATGTGAAACATGATGCAGTTTGTATTTTAAAGAAGAAAAAGGACTTGGGATAAGGGCCTTTGCATCACGATGCAGCGTATTTTAAGATGATAAGGCTCTAAGGTAAAAGGTGTAGCTGATGGCTGAGTGCTGTGGAAACTAGTCCATTTCTTTTTCTGTTTGTACTTTGTTGTTGGCCTGTTGACCCTTTGCTTGTTTTCTTGACATTTCTCTTTACTTGATTTCCCTTTTATAGGCCAAATCTTAAAAAATGTTTATAAACTTAATAAAAGAAAAATGATGGAATAAAAGATAGTACATTGCTCTGTAAAACCAGCATGTTCTGTAATCAGCAGGGTTAAAACTTTGCAGTAGGAACTTGGTGAGACTGTTTTTAAGAGGCTGTCTGATTGTATATTTGCTGTAAATCCACTTCACTTATGTCTTTCTAGGTTGGCAAATAAACAGGATAAGGAAGGGGCTCTAGGAGAAGCTGATGTGATCGAGTGTCTTTCTCTGGAAAAGCTGGTCAATGAACACAAGTGCTTGTGTCAGATAGTAAGTTTTGAGGCTTCTTTTGCCCTATAAATTATATTCGGTATAACTTAGTTTTTGTAAAGGTGATAAGCAGTTAGAGGGTAGGCAGCTAACAAAATAATTTATTAGTGTTTCTTTTTAAAATGTTTTACCCAGGAAATACATGATCTCACTGTTCATTTGAAATTACTTAATACAGTGATTTTTGTTTTCTGTTTAGTTGTTACTGACTTTAAAATATCTTCCACCATTTCAAAGACTTTAGATTTGATTTTGTTTAAACATTGCTGACAAATATGTAAGCTATACAAACATGTTATTCTATAAATATTGTAAAATGGTGGAAGTATAAATACACAATTTATACTTAGGAAAATTTATAATGAATTTTGAAAGTTGATATTAGAGTTATCATACAGTCTTAAAGATGAACTGAGGATTTAATAATTTATTCTTGGTTTCAGAAAATGATTCTTAGGCCATCAATCTTAAAAGATGCTTAGTGCCATAAATTCCCTGGTGTCAGAAATTAAAATTTTCTGCTATTTTTATTATGTAGTGTTAAATAGTAGTAGTATTAATAGTATTTTTAATAGGTAGTTTTCCTCTGTACGTTCAGTTTTGTCTGTCAGTGATTTTGTTTAAAATTATGTAGCACTGCCAACTACTTGTGTGATAATCACTCTCAAAGCTTACAGGTATAATCCATAAAATATTTCAACTCATATGTACATACTAATGTAGTACAAATGCAAAGATGTATTTTATAAGTGAAAGAAGCAGGTGCTTTATATCATTAATTTAATGAGTTAATTCATTTTGATTCTCCAGTAATTATACTAATGGTTTATGAATGAATATTTATAGAGAACTTTTAGTTTTAATCTTTAAGTCAAGTAAACTATTTTTAAGGAACCTTGTTCAGCAGTCTTGGGATATGGAAAGAAAATTGACAAGTCCATTAAAAAGGGCCTTTATTGGCTGCTACATATCATTGCAAGAGACTTTGATGCCTTAAATGAACGCATCCAAAAAGACACAGCAGAACAACGTGCTCTTGAGGAGCAAGAGAAGCGAGAAAGGGCTGAACGTGTACGGAAATTACGAGAAGAAAGGTAAGTAGATTAATTATATAGCACAGTGCATATGAAAAGCCAGAAACACTTCACTTTTATGAATAGTTTTTTAGTTTGCCTATTCAGGTTTTTCTTGGTAAATATTTTTTTATTTCTGTAGACTTAGCAGGTTTGGTTGATACAGTTCTAATTTTCCTAATGGTGGTATAGTAGTTATATTTATTGCTAAGGTATTTATCTCTCACAGTTTTACAATTTTTATTTCTTAATTTCTTATGACAACCTTTAGTACAGTGGTTCTCAATCCACAGGGTGATTTTGCTCCTCAGAAGATATTTGGCAATGTCTAGGAACATTTTTGCTTGTCATGGCAGGGAGGTGGCGTGCAATTGGCGTCTAGAGGGTGGAGGCCAGGGATGCTGCTAAACATTCTGTGATGCACAGACAGTCTCCCATAGGAAAGAATATGTTGTAGACTGAGATACTCCTCATATCTTACCTTCTAGTGAAAATAGAAGGTAAGCTGTTAGTGGATCAACCAGCTGAAGCAAAATCTGATCTTCAACACTGGTTTTTGTCTGAAAGGAGAATGAATTGCACTATCTCAGGTTTTAAAAACATGTTTTTAAAACTATTTTTAAAATATGTTGCTTAAATGGAAATTTTAAAAATGTTTAGCAAACTCTAAATTAAAAAAAAAGTTTATATAAATTCTACCACAGAATCAGTTATAATATTCATGCTGGAATAAAATAATACTCAGATTTGACTATATGCGTGTATGCTAAGTCGCTTCAGTTGTGTCCAACTATGTGCGATCCCATGGCCCATAGCCTGCCAGGCTCCTCTGTCTATGGGATTCTCCAGGTAAGAATACTGGAGTGGGTTGCCATCCCCGTTTCCAGGGGATCTTCCTGACAGAGAGATCGAACTGGCTTCTCAGATTTGATTAGAGGTTGAATTTAGTTCTTAATCCCAAGATTTTCTTTCTTCATTTGATTGTTACATGTCAGGGGAGGGAAGAAACAAAAAGATTTCCAAGTGAGCCCTTGTGGCATCCAAAGTTGCCTTCCATCTACCTAAGTAATACTGGCCTTCCATCTACCTAAGTAATACTGGCCTTCTGTGTGCTTTAACAGTTGTAGCCTGGTAGACAAGAACCCACTAACTGTCCTTGGTGATGCCTTTGTTAGGTGCTCCTTCATACTGTCAAGGAAATCCTCTGATTACTGGTATCTTTCATTTAATTCAGAGTCAGGGCTTACCTCTTGGAGAGATAACTTTTCTGTCCTCATGTGCTCAATAACATGAGCAGATCAGTGACATAGGTCTCTCTTGAACCAACAAGAGGTTTTAGTTCCTGTGAGAATCTTTGATTTTCTATTCTAGTGTATATTTTCATTATATAAAGCTAAGTACACCCAACCATTCATGTAAATATGCCTTCTATATATTTATGAAAACAAAATATATGGCCATAGTTTTCTAAAGGCTTCATTGCTTTTCCTCCACTTAGAAAACAAGCAAAAAGAAAACAAAGATTGAATAAAAGAAATTTAGTGTTTTTTTTCCAGTTTTACCTTTTTCCATAAAGATATCCCAGATCATGCAGTGGCTGGCTTTTCTGGTACCCCTCTCCCCTTTCCTCTTTTCTCTTAACCGTGCCACTTGTGGTCTGAATCCTCTCCTGTTTAACAGAATCCATGATTAAATTTAGATGAGAGTGTTAAAAATGAACTTTTGATTGTTAAATACAATTTAATAGATTTTTAGATTTTTATAGGTTTAGCTAATTTTGGGAAAAAAAACAACAGTAAAGCAGCTATTATTGGTATCTGAAAATAATATGTTAAAAACAGATACCTGAAATTACTTACTAATAAATGAATAACATTAATAATGAATAAGTGTCCTGTAAGTATGTTTATATACAGAGAGCTTTCACATACATTAATTTACCTGGAATAGGTCTATGAAATAGGTATTTTGTCCACATTTATGGGAAAGCTGAGGCTCAAGTATGCAGATAAATGACCAAGGTCACAGAATTAGTAAATTGTAGATCACTAAATCTTGACTTTCTAGGTTTAGGATGAGAGAATATATCTTTCCATCATAGAACTTAATTAATAAATGCCATAGTAATGAACATTGACATTGTTCTACTATACTTACAGTCTAGTTGCAGATCTAAAATAGTCATGTTTCTGTCTATAGCTGCTTCTTTTAATCATCTATTACCTTTATCTCTGGGGCAACATTAATTTTAAGTCACAGGTAATAAAAGTCTCAGTAGTAACTAATATAGAAATATTTATTTGATTTGAGTGACAAAGGGCAACTTATTTTTATAGCCTTTTCTACTTATGCAAAGCAACAATTGTTATCTAGTTCATTTATGATATATAACTGTACATAGCTCTTAAGAGGTTTAACAGTAGAACATACCTAGTTACCATTAGAGAAGAGGATAGCATTGGTTTGGGAGGGTAATTAATAAATTGATAAATACAAATCTTTATTACATAGAAAAATAATCTGTACTGCAGACATTAAGAAGTCAGTCATAGAGAATGTCATTTTTGTCAGCATTTCTTTCTTTTAAAATTCAAATGATTAATCTTTACATGGAGATAGAGGCCTGTTAACCCGCATAAGGATATCTGAAAATCAGTAATTCAAAGCCATATCCATATGTTTAAATACTGAATTTAGTAGCCATAAACCTATTGCAAGTGTTCTTAAACATGGTTTATCATTTTCTCATAAGGAATTCCAATTTCTTTCCTTCAAAATATAGAGAACAAAGAGAGCAAGAACGGGCTGAACTCCATGGAACCAGTGGTATGGCTGAGTTGGACCCAGAACCACTTATTGTTAATCCTTTCCAGCCAATAGCATCTGTAATCATTGAGGTATGGATAGTGGCGAATTGATTATTATATGTTATGAAGTTGGAAGTTCAGAAAGGAGGTGTGGAGTAGGGAAAGGAGGCAGGGAGACAGAAGTATTTCACCAGGCTTAATTATTTGTAAAATTAAAAGGGGGAGACAGGCTAAAGGTTTGCTGCTTTTTCTTCCTCTTCAGCCTTCCCTTCTGATCTAGTATAAAAAGGAAGGATGGCTGCAGAATTCACTGAGAATGAAAATGAAGATAGGATATACAACTATCTTATTGTTCTGATAAATATATTTTGTCACGTATCCTATGATAGTAGTGTTTACTCTTATTTACGTTGTCTTTATCCCTGTATATTGCTATTACTGTCTTTTTACAGTAATATGTAGATGTTTATGAAGCATTAGAGTATGTAAATGACTTTCTAGCTATTTTCCCAGGATACTTAATGTTTGAAAGTATGATATGTTCTTTTATCTCTGAATGTCATTTATTTTAATTTTAAATGTCAGAAGTTTGAAATTAATTTGTAGATCTTAATCATAAATTAAGGGTGAGAGAGAGTGTGTGTGTGTGTGTATGTATGTGTGTGTGTTTCTATATCTGTCTGTCTGTGTATCTGTGTCTTTGTTTTCCTTTTCTGCTGATGTTCAGAGTTTGCATTGGTCCCACTTTAATCACGCCAAGCAGCTATGCTTCCTCAGTGGCAGAGCTTCCTAAACCACCTCTCCATTCATACTCAGAGCTTAATGTGGCAGGTGGCTTGCATGCCCCACATGTATGTTCTCCATCCCTCTTCCCCTATCACTGCCTCCTTCCACACAGGTATTCATCTGGAAAGGTGGATGATATTTCTTCCTTGGGGCTGCTGCTGAGGAGGGAGGCAGCTCCACAGGTAAGAAGATGATTGTATAGTTTTTGGTTGCTTTATTTTTGCAGAATAGTTGCTAATATGAGATATTTGGTTTTAAGTTACTTAAGAAATGAAATAAATGGAAATAAACTATCCTTTTTATCAAGCAAGTTTTCTTCCCTCAACAACTTCTCCTTTACAATGTTACCTGACATTTTTTTCCTTTGATTTTTATCACAGATAATGAAAATGGTGAGATGTTGATTCCAGAATACACAATGAAACAATAGTAACAAACAGAGTTATATATATGCATTTAGTATAAGAGAAAGGTGGCACTTCAAATATGGGAGAAAAAAGATATTGAAACAACTGAAGAGTCATTTGGAAAAAAAGCAAACTTATTGAACACTGTATACCAAATTAAATTTTAAAAGATTTAAATATAAAAAAAAAGAAGCCTTAAAAACACTTGGGTATAATACAGTTAGACATTTGTAAACTTGGAGGAGGAGAAACTTTCAAAGCAGGACAATGAGGCCACAAATCACAGAGTGAAAAATCATAAAATGGGAAAAATAAAGTAGGTCTTATTATATTCAGGCGTGCTGCGATTCATGGGGTCGCAAGGAGTTGGACACGACTGAGCGACTGAACTGAACTGAACTGAAAGAGATGTTCTACAAGTTAAGGACAAAAAACCAAACCAAACTAATGGTAATAAAAAATATTTGAGAAACATGGGACCAAAAAAAAAATCCTTAAAAAATTACTGGGTAAATAATTAGCATATGATAGAAAAAAGGTCATTGGGTTATGATGGGTAGTTCCTTATAGAAAAAATTTAAATGGCAATTAGGATATTTTATAACTTATCTTCAGTGGTAATAAAAATAAATCAACACTGAGGTAAAAAAGTTTTATTAGTTTGGTGGATATATAAAAGATTGATAATGATTAAAACCTGGAGGGGAAAATGGCAACCCACTCCAGTATTCCTGCCTGAAAAATCCCATGGACAGAGGAGCCTGGCAGGCTGTAGTCTGAAGGGTCATCAAGAGTCGGACACAGCTGAATAACTGAGCACGATGATTAAAAAAGCACTGAAAAAGATGTGGGGTGGGGGGCTTCCCTGGCAGTCCAGTGGTTAAGGCTGGACACTTCCAGTATAGGGGATGCAGGTTCGATCCCTGGTGAGGAAGTAAGATCCTATATGCTGCACTGTGCAATCAAAACAAGGAAAGATATGGGAAAATATCACTCTTTCAATCCTTTCCCAGTGGTGTAATTTGACATTAGTCACACTTTAAAATGTGCTTTACCCATTGATCCAGCAGCATGACTGTTAGGAATTTATTCTGGACAACTAATTAATTCAATAATTGTATTTCTTGTAATAATGAAAAATTGAAAATCACGTCTTTTTCCATTGAGTGGGAGTTGGTAAAATAAGTTATGATAGAATTATTCAAAACAATAGTGTAATTGATGAAAGTAGTAATAGCTTACATATGCATTATAATATAGGGAATCCCTGGCGGCTCAGTGGTGAAGAATCCACCTGCAATACAGTAGATCGCCTGCAACGCAGGACATGTTGGTTCTATCCCTGGGTCAAGAAGATTCCCTGGAGAAGGAAATGGCAACCCACTACAGTATT
Source organism: Oreotragus oreotragus (assembly GCA_006410675.1). Classification (NCBI taxonomy): domain Eukaryota; kingdom Metazoa; phylum Chordata; class Mammalia; order Artiodactyla; family Bovidae; genus Oreotragus; species Oreotragus oreotragus. The sequence goes on from SJYX01007159.1 coordinate 84,004, forward strand.
CTTGCCTGAGAAATACCATGGACAGAGGAGCCTGGTGGGCTACAGTCCATGGGGTCGCAAGAATCAGATACAGCTAAACCGTAGCATACGACTAAACCATAGCATAATATAATACTTCCATAGCTAACACTTCTATGTCTGTGTCATGCAATATTGTAAGCACGTCATAAATTGATTGACAGAGGAAGAAATATGTATTCTTAAATCTTTGATTCTTTTCTGTCTAAAAATATACATGTGCTTGTGTTTAGTTGCTCGGTCGTGTCCTACTCTTTGTGACCCGATGAACTACAGCCCTCCAGGCTCCTTGATCCATGGGATTTTCCTGGCAAGAACACGAGTGGGTTGCCATTTCCTTCTCCAAAAATATACATAAATGTGTATATATAGAGAGACAGTCACATTTGTGTATGTTTGTGGATGTGTATGTCGTATGTGTGGGATAGGCAAAGAAAAGCACCTCTCAGTGATTTGTACATCAAATAGTGATCATCTCTAGACTGTGGAATTACTAGTAATACAAGTGTTCTTTCTTTATACTATCTCTGTTTTCTGAGTGTTTGGCAATTAGCATGTTTTAATGATACATTCAAATAATTTTTAATGGAAATATCACAGTGCCCTGAAGTTACATAATGCTCATGAATTATTTGATTTCTTCCTTAAGCTATCTTAGATATGACCATTATATTAAGAATGATACATTTCATTTTTGTCAGAATGAAAAAAAAGTTGAAAGAGAGAAAAAGAGGCAAAATACAGAAGACAGGGATGGCTGCCCCCTGAAACATAAAATGGAGCAAGAGCAAATAGAGACACAGAGCCAGATCAGTGACAGCAGCCAAAAAAACAGTGAGTTTGGAGTAGTAGAAAATTATAAGGAGGCATTAACACAGCAGTTGGAAAATGAAGATGAGACAGACGGGAGATCATCAGAATCAGGTGATAAATCTAGTTATTAAAATATATATAAAGTATATTTTTATGGTCATTGTGATTTTAAGTTTTATGTATTATATGTGACATAAATAACATTATATAAAACAAAAATATTCTTTCATTTGTCATGGTTATTTTCACAAAGAAANCGGGAGATCATCAGAATCAGGTGATAAATCTAGTTATTAAAATATATATAAAGTATATTTTTATGGTCATTGTGTTTTTAAGTTTTATATATTATATGTGACATAAATAACATTATATAAAACAAAAATATTCTTTCATTTGTCATGGTTATTTTCACAAAGAAGTGTATCATAAGATTTTTCATCTCCAAATGCAATGTTTATTATGTTTTTTTCATGAATTTTAGTTCATTAGTTTGCTAATTTATGCTTTTATTCATGATGTCTTAAAACCTAGCCCTTTGTAACTGAAAAGAGTTTCAGCTGAAAATTCCATTTTCAATAATTAGGAATATTGCATAGCCCCAGAAATCCTTAGAGTGTATTTAAAACGTTTAAAATTCTTGGAGGGTTTGTTTTGTTTTTCTTAACTTCATAAAGTTATAGTCAGCATCATTTTCTTTATTTACTTGTGATTTTTAGGGGATGCAGACATAATTGAACATTTTGAAAGCTTTATGGTAGAAACCAACACAATATTGTAAAGCGATTATCTGTCAATTAAAATAAATTAAAACAATATAATTTAAAAGCTATTTTATTATCAAATAGCCATTTTCCTCTTATTTTAATATTATATGAAATCTTTAATTTGTAGTTACTTTTCTTTTTTTAAACTAGTTATGTGATTTAACAGGAAATTTATGTCTTTTGGTGTCATAGAGAGAGACCCTTTGTTAAAATAAATTAAAACAATATAATTTAAAAGCTATTTTATTATCAAATAGCCATTTTCCTCTTATTTTAATATTATATGAAATCTTTAATTTGTAGTTACTTTTCTTTTTTTAAACTAGTTATGTGATTTAACAGGAAATTTATGTCTTTTGGTGTCATAGAGAGAGACCCTTTGGACTCACACAACCTGAGGTAGCATCCAGACTTTCTCATCTACTAGATGTATGTTATGTTATGTGGTGTTCTTCAGTCCTTGTTTTTCTCCTCTCAAAAATGGAGTTTTCATCTTTTTTTTTTAATCAGGCTTTTAGATTTCCTTAAAATAAAAGTAATTCTACAATGTTCCTAGCACAGGGCCTGATACATGAGAGATACCCAGTAACCACTGCTTTCTTGCCATTCTTAGTTGGTGATACAATAACTAGGTATATGATGTATTTATAAGGATGGTATATAATAATTTTTGTATAGTATTAAAGAATTTAATTTGGGGTCTGCCCTGGTGGCTCAGAGGTTAAAACGTCTGCCTGCAATGCGGGAGACCTGGGTTCAATCCCTGGGTGCAGAAGATCCCCTGGAGAAAGAAATGGCAACCCACTCCAGTATTCTTGCCTGGAGAATCCCACTGACGGAGGAGCCTGGTGGGCTATAGTCCACAGGGTTGCAAAGTAGACACGACTGAGTGACTTCACTTTCACTTTCAAAGAGTTTATGAAAACAAGATCTCTGTCCCTGAGAAGCAGAATACCTAACATGTATGTTTTGCTATATAAAAATACGTAGATTTGAAAGATACTTTTTGTAATTTGGGAAGTTAGGGTATCCACACTTGTACCTGTATCACTGTGTTAACAGAGTAAAACGAAATGTAGACTTAAAGTGGCCTGTAAATATATTGGAAGAGCTATTTCTAATAATACATTATTAAAGAACAAAATGTGTTGGTAGATAATTTGAAAATATTATTTAACACAAAATTGTTATTTCACATAGCAATCCTGGGGGACTTGGAAAGGTTGAGTAATTTGAGATCACACGTCTCATCTGTGGCTGTGCTGATATACACTTCCCTCAACTTTTGATCCTCTCGTGCATAGCCTGGGCTCTTCCATGACCCTGACTTATTGCCCATGCTAAAGTACCATTTGATTCTGGAAGCTCTCTTTCCTTTCTCCCAGCTGCAAAGCTTATAGCTTTAATTGTAAAAGGATGTCTCTGTTTATGTCCAGAGTAAAATGTTCTCAAGTGGCTCTAATTCATTTAAAAAAATAATGAGTTTCTAAATATACTTGTATTTCTTACTGCTTTATAGGTTTCGTAGATGTTGGCTGTTTCTTGTGTAACATAATTTCCGTTTTAGAAAATGTATTATATGTATAAGTTTAGTGATTTGGTATTATCAATTAAAATATTTCAGTGGCTCTGCTATTTGATTATTTAACTACTATACCATCCTGGTTTATGTTGTTAAAGTTTACATGTTAACAACATAGATTAACTTAAAATGTCTATATGTGCTTAAGCGAGAGTTTTTAAATATTTTTAGAAAGATTAAGATTCAATTCTGTAAGATCTAATATGAGTTTTGGTTACATACAGTTATATTGAGCATCTTGGGCATTATTTTCATAGATAATGTGCTTCAGTTTGATTAGGGTCTTTTTTCACATTTCAAAGGATTATTTCTGGGCTTAGAGCTGGAATCATTCTGAGATAAACTGATACCTCTCTTTCCCCCCCCAGGTCATCCCTAGCTTTGTAGAAGTCTCTGTAATTAGATAATTCCATTTATTTATTATGACACTTGAAAAAAAATGTTACCTTTGGAAATATGGATTTTTTTTTTGTATTCTGAATCACTTCTCATAGAACTTAAAATATGACTTTTTGCTACTTGCATCATATTTTTAAATCATTGATTCAATAAGCACTTACAGATTTATTCTTAGAAAAGACGAGTTCACAGTTTCATTATTGGTAACAATTTTTAAGTTGAAGTTATATTTCTATGGTAATAATAATATCAGTATTCTAATGCTGTTTTTTTTTTTATTATAGAAGTAACTTTTCCCAAAAGGCATAAAGTTTCATGTTTATATTCTTACAGATAACAGTAAAAAGAAAACTAAGAAACTAAGGATGAAAAGGAGCCACCGTGTAGAACCTGTTAATACAGATGATTCTGTTCCTAAGAGTCCAACACCACCCCCACCTCCTCCTCCTGGTGAGTAAATTGACATTGATCCTAAATTTAGAAATACTGCCTTAAACAGTGAAGAAAAATAAAAAAAATTATGCAGTTTTTATTCAGCATATTCNGAAGCTGAAACTCCAATACTTTGGCCACCTGATGCGAAGAGTTGACTCATTGGAAAAGACCCTGATGGTGGGAGAGATTGGGGGCAGGAGGAGAAGGGGATGATGAAAGATGAGATGGCTGGATGGCATCACCGACTCCATGGACATGAGTTTGAGTGAACTCTGAGAGTTGGTGATGGACAGGGAGGCCTTGTGTGCTGTGATTCATGGGGTTACAAAGAGTTGGACATGACTGAGTGACTGAACTGAAATGAAGGAGACAAAAGAACTGTACACAGAAAATTATGACACTGATGAAAGAAATCAATGACAATATTAACAGATAGAGAAATATTCCATGTTCCTGTGTAGGAGGAATCAATATTGTGGAAATTACTATACTACCAAGTGCAATCTACAGATTCAATATGATTCCTATCAAATTACCAATGACATTTTTCACAGAACTAGAATAAAAAAATTCACAAATCATATGGAAACACATAAGACCCCAAACAGCCAAAGCAATCTTGAGAAAGAATGGAGTAGGAGGAATCAGCCTTCCTGACTTCAGATTATACTACAAAGTCATCAAGACAGTATGGCACAAAACAGAAATATAGACCAATGGAACAAGATAGAAAGCCCAGAAATAAATCCATGCACTTATAGGTACCTTATTTTTGACAAAGGAAGCAAGAATATACAATGGTGAGAAGACAGCTTCTTCAATAAATGGTACTGGGAAAACTGGACAGCAATATGTAAAAGAATGAAATTAGAACACTTCCTAACACTACACACAAAGACAAACACAGAATGGATTGAAGAATGAATTAAATGTAAGACCAGAAACTATAAAACTCTTAGAGGAAAACATAGGCAGAACACTCAATGACATAAATCAAAGCAAGATTCTCTAGGCCCCACCTCTTAGAGTAATGGAAATAAAAGCAGAATTAAACAAGTGAGACCTGATTATACTTAAAAGCTTTTGTACAGCAAAGGAAACTATAAGCAAGGTAAAAAGACAAATCCTTAGAATGGAAGAAAATAATAACAAATGAACAGCTGACAAAGGATTAATTTCCAAAATATATAAGCTGCTAATACAGCTCAATGCTGGAAAAACTAACAACCCAATCAAAAAGTGGAAAAAAGACCTAAACAGATATTTCTCCAAAGAAGACAACATACAGATGGCTAACAAACACATGAAAAGTTGCTCAGCATCACTCATTATTGCTGCTCCTGCTGCTAAGTCGCTTCAGTCGTATCTGACTCTGTGCAGTCCCATAGATGGCCATCCACCAGGCTCCCCCGTCCCTGGGATTCTCCAGGCAAGAACACTGGAGTGGGTTGCCTTTCCTTTTCCAATGCATGAAAGTGAAATGTGACAGTGAAGTTGCTCAGTCGTGTCTGACTCTTAGCGACCTCATGGACTGCAGCCCACCAAGCTCCTCAGTCCATGGAATTTTCCAGGCAAGAGTACTGAAGTGGGGTGCCATTGCCATCTCTGTCACTCACTATTAGAGAAATGCAAGTCAAAACCGCAATGAGATTTCACCTCACACAGGTCAGAATGGCCATCATCAAAAAGTCTACAAACAAATGCTGGAAAGGGTGTGGAGAAAAGGGAATGCGATTGTACTGTTGGTGGGAATGTACATTGATACCACCACTATGGAAGATGGTATAGAGATTCCTTAAGAAACTAGGAATAAAATTACCACATGACCCAGCAATCCCACTCTTAGGCATATACCCTGAGGAGACCAAAATTGAAAAAGACACATGTATCCCATTGTTCATTGCAGCACTATTTGCAATAGCTAGGACGTGGAAGCAACCTAGATGTCCATCAACAGATAAATGGATAAACAAGATTTGGTATATATACAAAAGGGAATATTACTTAGCCATAAAAAGGAATACATTTGAGTCAGTTCTGATGAGGTAGATGAACAAAAAACCTATTATACAAAATGTGAAATGAGTCAGAAAGGGAAAGATAAATATCATATTCTAATGCACATTTGCAGAACCTAGAAAAATGGTATTGAAGAATTTGTTTACAGGGCAGCAATGGAGCAATAGACACAAGAGAATAGACTTATGGACATGGGGAGAGGGGAGGAGAAGGTGAGATGTATGGAAAGAGTAACATGGAAACTTACATTACCATATTAAAATAGATAGCCAATGGCAATTTGCTGTATGTCCCAGGAAACTCAAACAGGGGCTCTGTATCAACCTAGAGGGGTGGGATGGGGAGGAAGATGGGAGGGAGGTTCAAATGGAGGGATATATGTATACCTATGGCTGATTCATGTTGAGGTTTGACAGAACACATCCAAATCTTTAAAGCAATTATCCTTCAATTAAAAAAAAGAAAAAAGAAAAAAAATGTACAAAATTTCTTATCAACATATTTGTAAATTAAGTCCAATCATATTTATGAGGTAATAAATCACAAAAAAGTGAGATTGAGTTCCTTAATTTCAAGAATATAAGATTAGACTATATTAAAACACCAAACAGTATGTTTCATCATATTAACAGAATAAGAAACATAATCATTTCAATAGATGCAGAAAAATAATTTTGAAAACTTCAACACCTTTTCATTATATTTAAAACATTCTCAGCAAGCTAGGACTAGAAAGGAATTTTCTTAATCTGGTAAAGGACATCTATGAAAACTCTACAGCTAATATTATACTACTTAATTGAGAATTATAAAAAATTTTTCCCTTCAAAATTGAGGAAAAAAAGTATACTGAGGGATCATATCCAACAAAAAGCCACAAAAAAGAAATGCAATACAAAATATTAGAAATGAATAAGTAATACAATTTTTGTTTTCAGGCAGTATGATTGTTTTTACATAGACAATCCTAAATAGCATCATCCTAAAAGATGATATTGTGAAAGTGCTGCAATCAATATGCCAGCAAATTTGGAAAATAGCACTGGCCACAGGACTGGAAAAGGTCAGTTTTCATCCTAATCCCAAAGAAAGGCAATGCCAAAGAATGTTCAAACTACCACACAACTGCATTCATCTCACACATTAACAAAGTAATGCTCAGAATTCTCCAAGCTAGGCTTCAACAGTATGTGAACTGAGAACGTCCAGATGTTCAAGCTGAATTTAGAAAAGGCAGAAGAACCAGAGATCAAATTGCCAACATCCATTGGATCACAGAAAAAGCAAGAGAATTCCAGAAAAAAAAATCTGCTTCATTGACTATGCTAAAGCTTTTGACTGTGTGGATCACAGCAAACTGGAAAATTCTTCAAGAGATGGGCATACCAGACCACCTTACCTGCCTCCTGAGAAATCTGCATACTGGTCAAGAAGCAACAGTTCGAGTCAGACATGGAACAATGGTCTGGTGACACACTGGGAAAGAAGTGCTTCAAGGCTGTATATTCAGTGACAAGCAAAATATTTTCATTCAAATTTCTAAAAGTTATATGAATATTAAGTCTAAGAAAAAAAAAGCATGGCATAATGAAAAAAAATTTAATGTCTCTCACCTACTCTCTTTATATCTTTATGCTAGTGCGAAGTCCCTTCAGTAGTGTCTAACTTTTTGCAACTCCATGGACTGCAGCCTGCAAGGCTCCTTTGTCCATGAGATTCTCCTGGCAAGCATACTGGAGTGGGTGCCATTTCCTTCTCCAGGGGATCTCCACAACCCAGGGATCAAACTCAGGTCTTTCATGTCTCCTGCGTTGGCAGGCAGGTTGTTTACCACTAGTGCCACCTGGGAAGCTCTTATATCTTTGTGAAGTCACTGAAGTTACTCAGTTGTGTCCAACTCTTTGCGACCCCATGGACTGTAGCCTACCATGCTTCTCCATCCATGGGATTTTCCAGGCAAGAGTACTGGAGTGGGGTGCCATTTACTTCTCCAAGGAAATATCTTTGTAAATTGCCTTAAATTTTTTCAGGAAAGATGTTTTCTGGTTACAAGTGCTACATAAAAAGTTATACTGAACATTTCCATATTGAAACAATCATTTTCGTTTTGGTCATAATTTTGTGGGTCATGAATTTGAGGAGTCATCAAGCCAGCTGTTGTGTGGGGTGTCTGATGTGGGTGCATCCAGATGTGGGCTGTAATTGCAGTCATCTGAGGGACTGCCTGTGCTTGATGTCCAATGTGGTTCACTAATGTGAAAATAACTTGCTGGCTATTTGCTGGGACTTCACAGTGAGAGGAGTCTATAATGGCCTGTCCAGCGTGGTGGTCTAACAGTAACAGGACTTCTTAAATGGCTGCTCAAATCTCCAAGCATGAGTGTCCCAGTGAACACAACAGAAGCTATGTCACATTTTCTGATTTAGCCTTGGATGTCATGCAGTCACTTCTGCATTCTGTTAGTTACAAATGAGGCACAAGCTTACCCAGATTCAAGGAGAGAAGATATAAGAGCACAGTTCTTCTTAGGAGCTGTGTTAAAGAATTTCCATTCATTAAAAAAAAAAAAAGAGCCACAGATAAAGAGAAAGTAAATGAATAAAAGAAATGTATTGTTTTGTTTTGACTTGAATTGTTGAGATCCATAGAGATCCAGCACATTCTAAGCTGAGTAGACAATAATTTGAGAGGTTTAGATTTCATCTAAAAGTTGAGATCAATGTTGTTGTATTCTTATAATCTCTCATAATATCTTCACCTAATAAGTACAGTGTTCATAATTAATTCAGTAGCTGGAGATAAGTGATTAGGATTTCAGAGGAATTAATATAAATGTGTCCTTTTGGTTCAACATTTTCTCAGGGATGGAAGAATAAGCTACTTGTTAGTGCATCTACATTGGAGCAGAGTTAGGTGAAAATATAGAGCTATCATTCTGTGCTGTGCTGTGCTGTGCTGTACTAAGTTGCTTCAGTAATATCCAACTCTTTGCCACCCTATGCACTGTAGCCCACCAGGTTCATCTGTCCATGGGACTCTCCAGGCAAGAATACTGGAGTATTTTCTCTCCTTGAATCTGGGTAAGCTTGTGCCTCATTTGTAACTCATAGAATGCAGAAGTGACTGCATGACATCCAAGGCTAAATCAGAAAATCTGACACAGCTTCTGTTGTATTCACTGGTACAGTCATGCTTGGAGATTTGAACAGCCACTAAATAAGTCCTATTATTGTTAGACTGCTAAGCTGGAGGAGCCATTATAAGCTCTTTGGTTGACAGCCTAGTGAAGTTCCAGCAAACAGCCAGGTGGAACAGTGGTAAACAATCTGCCTGACAAAGCAGGAGACACAATAGATGTGGGTTCAATCTCTGGATCGAGGAGGGCATGACAACCCACTCCAGTATTCTTATCTGGGCAATCTCACGAACAGAGGAGCCTTGCAGGCTACAGGCCATGGAGTTGCAAAGACTAGGGCATGATAGCGTGACTGAGCGCATGCGCATGCAGTCAAGCTTAAGAGAAAAAAATTGAACTCTCTGAAACTTTTGCAAATTTGTTTTCTCCCTGCAAAATTCATTTCACCTTATAACAGAGCATGGGCTGAGTGCCAGCAGAAACAATGAAAGCTACAGATGTGTAGTTTTCATTCAGTTTACTTCAGCCTTTTGAAACATGTTGAACTAAGAAAGGAGAGGTGGGATCCATAAACTTAGTCTTTACCTTGAACTTCACCATTTATTTTGGAATGAGGACTGGGAAAATGCTTATTTAAGACTACCTAGATTCCTTCATTCAAGCTGAATTTTGTAATAAAATAGCAATTTATTTGTTCAGTTCTCTTGGCTCTGACATAATAATGCATTGGTTAAATATGAAGCCATATTATTCTATCATGCAAGAAAAAACTTAATATATCCTCAAATGGTTCTCAGGGTCATTTTTCAAACAGGTCTCCTAATTTAGTTGGAAACTAATGGCTTATCCCCAGGAAATATGCATGAAAACTGTTATTTTATGATTGTGTGCAATAGTAAATGAGATGTTATATAAGCAATCAATCAACTCTGTAAAGCATCATCTGTTCTCTGTAATAAATAGTTTCCTCTCAACATTTGGTTAATTTCTCTTGCTCTGAACTAAAAAGTCTCGTTTGAATCCAAACTGCAGTGATAGAGCCACATACCTATCTGTTTTTGAGGTTGTGTTTCAGGGACCATATACTTTTGTAAAAGGGATGAAGTTGGGTTATTTGTAGAGACTGTCATACAGTAAGTCAGAAAAAGAAAGCAAATACCCTATATTAACACATATATGTCTGTAGAATCTAGAAAAATGGATCAGTTTGGTTCAGTTCAGTTCAGTGGCTCAGTCGTGTCCGACTCTTTGCNAATAAAAGTAATTCTACAGTGTTCCTAGCACAGGGCCTGATACATGAGAGATACCCAGTAACCACTGCTTTCTTGCCATTCTTAGTTGGTGATACAATAACTAGGTATATGATGTATTTATAAGGATGGTATATAATAATTTTTGTATAGTATTAAAGAATTTAATATGGGGTCTGCCCTGGTGGCTCAGAGGTTAAAACGTCTGCCTGCAATGCGGGAGACCTGGGTTCAATCCCTGGGTGCAGAAGATCCCCTGGAGAAAGAAATGGCAACCCACTCCAGTATTCTTGCCTGGAGAATCCCACTGATGGAGGAGCCTGGTGGGCTATAGTCCACAGGGTTGCAAAGTAGACACGACTGAGTGACTTCACTTTCACTTTCAAAGAGTTTATGAAAACAAGATCTCTGTCCCTGAGAAGCAGAGTACCTAACATGTATGTTTTGCTATATAAAAATACGTAGATTTGAAAGATACTTTTTGTAATTTGGGAAGTTAGGGTATCCACACTTGTACCTGTATCACTGTGTTAACAGAGTAAAACGAAATGTAGACTTAAAGTGGCCTGTAAATATATTGGAAGAGCTCTTTCTAATAATACATTATTAAAGAACAAAATGTGTTGGTAGATAATATGAAAATATTATTTAACACAAAATTGTTATTTCACATAGCAATCCTGGGGGACTTGGAAAGGTTGAGTAATTTGAGATCACACGTCTCATCTGTGGCTGTGCTGATATACACTTCCCTCAACTTTTGATCCTCTCTTGCATAGCCTGGGCTCTTCCATGACCCTGACTTATTGCCCATGCTAAAGTACCATTTGATTCTGGAAGCTCTCTTTCCTTTCTCCCAGCTGCAAAGCTTATAGCTTTAATTGTAAAAGGATGTCTCTGTTTATGTCCAGAGTAAAATGTTCTCAAGTGGCTCTAATTCATTTAAAAAAATAATGAGTTTCTAAATATACTTGTATTTCTTACTGCTTTATAGGTTTCGTAGATGTTGGCTGTTTCTTGTGTAACATAATTTCCGTTTTAGAAAATGTATTATATGTATAAGTTTAGTGATTTGGTATTATCAATTAAAATATTTCAGTGGCTCTGCTATTTGATTATTTAACTACTATACCATCCTGGTTTATGTTGTTAAAGTTTACATGTTAACAACATAGATTAACTTAAAATGTCTATATGTGCTTAAGCGAGAGTTTTTAAATATTTTTAGAAAGATTAAGATTCAATTCTGTAAGATCTAATATGAGTTTTGGTTACATACAGTTATATTGAGCATCTTGGGCATTATTTTCATAGATAATGTGCTTCAGTTTGATTAGGGTCTTTTTTCACATTTCAAAGGATTATTTCTGGGCTTAGAGCTGGAATCATTCTGAGATAAACTGATACCTCTCTTTCCCCCTCCAGGTCATCCCTAGCTTTGTAGAAGTCTCTGTAATTAGATAATTCCATTTATTTATTATGACACTTGAAAAAAAATGTTACCTTTGGAAATATGGATTTTTTTTTTGTATTCTGAATCACTTCTCATAGAACTTAAAATATGACTTTTTGCTACTTGCATCATATTTTTAAATCATTGATTCAATAAGCACTTACAGATTTATTCTTAGAAAAGACGAGTTCACAGTTTCATTATTGGTAACAATTTTTAAGTTGAAGTTATATTTCTATGGTAATAATAATATCAGTATTCTAATGCTGTTTTTTTTTTTATTATAGAAGTAACTTTTCCCAAAAGGCATAAAGTTTCATGTTTATATTCTTACAGATAACAGTAAAAAGAAAACTAAGAAACTAAGGATGAAAAGGAGCCACCGTGTAGAACCTGTTAATACAGATGATTCTGTTCCTAAGAGTCCAACACCACCCCCACCTCCTCCTCCTGGTGAGTAAATTGACATTGATCCTAAATTTAGAAATACTGCCTTAAACAGTGAAGAAAAATAAAAAAAATTATGCAGTTTTTATTCAGCATATTCATAATCTCGTGAATCTGTGAGAAAGGTAGAATTCTTTGTTTCGTCTGCTTAGTTCAGAATTTATCAACATAAATATTGATTTTTTAAATTCAGAAATAAAATGCTTTATGAAAGTAAAAAAAATAGTAAAAATTAATAAGACATCTTTACTTAAGTACCTCCTATAATGGATTCAGGTCCTGTTTAGAATATCAGTACCCAGATTGCTAAAAGGAATGTAATTGTAATGAATGGATGGTTAGTATGACCTTTTAGAAAATTGGATCTTTCATCCTGAAAATTAACATTTGAAGCCAAGATGTTTGAATGTTTCCATTATATTTCCAACATACATCCTGACCTTCTAACTAATGTTATGGAGATTAAATGAAATACTGTATATAAAACGCTGGGGCATAGTAATTTTGAGAAATTTTTCATCACTAAACATTGTACCTCACATATTCAGTAAATACCTTACAATGTATGTGTTTGTCGTTTCCTTTTAGTCTTGCTAGAAGGTGTAAGATGGTAACATTTTCCTTTGAGTCCCGTTTTAGGACTCATTTCTGATATTCCATTTAATAAGTGTATATTTCTTTTAGCTTTTCTTGGGACTTAGATTAGTAACCTAAGGTTATTTATGATGGTGGTGAGGATGCTTATATTTTTTACAAAAGGGAAACAAAAACTTAAAGCAAGTATTACCAACCTAAAATTACATTTTAAAACAGAAACCATTTAAAATGGGTTTGTGGTTATTTGGTGCTATGCCATTCAATATGTATGAATTGACATTGAAGTTGTATGCATTGCTGTCAAGAGAGTGATCCTCTTAACAGACCCAAAGAGATATTGTTTAACAGTGTTTTTAAATGTCTTTTCTTTTTCTTCAGTTGGCTGGGGAACCCCCAAAGTCACTAGACTTCCAAAACTTGAGCCTCTTGGTGAAACACGTCATAATGGTAATGCAAAAGGATCAGTTTTCAAATATCTATACACATCACATTCATTTTTCTTTCCCTCATTACTTCAATAAACTTTTACTTTGAGGAGCCTTTCAAATCCACAACCATCCTTTTTCATTATACTTCACTTTCATTTATTTAATTTTTTATTCTTAAGTGTCCTTTGCCTCAATATAATTAACATTTATCTTAGAAAACAGAGGTAAAGACCCTCATAGCTTGTGTTTATCCATTATATGTTAATGTAAATAGTTGTAAAAGAGAAAGATTTTAAGGCAGCTTAAATATGAGACAGTACAATTATGGTGTTAAAAACTTCATTGTTTTTAACTTCTATCTATGCTCAGTATACTCAGTGATGCATGCATGCTAAGTCACTTCAATCATGTCCAACTCTTTGTGACCCCGTGGACTGTAGCCTGTGAGGCTTCTCTGTCCATGGAATTCTCCAGGCAAGTATGCCTGAGTGGACTGCCATTTCCTTCTCCAGGGGAATCTTCCCAACCCAGGGATTAAACCCACATCTCTTATATCTCCTGCACTGGCAGGAGTGTTCTTTACCACTGGCGCCACCTGGGAGGCCCCAATGATGATAATACCATGTAATTGCTCTTTCTCTGCTTCTAATAATATTCAGCTGCTGAAATTACAGTAAAGAGTAATGCAGTTTGTAAGATCAGAAACCAAATCAGTAAACCTAAGAAAGTTCAGCTTAGTAAAAGTGAAGTCGCTCAGTCGTGTCCGACTCTTTGCAACCCCATGGACTGTAGCCTGCCAGGCTCCTCCGTCCAGTGGGATTTTCCAGGTAAGAATACTGGAGTGGGTTGCTATTTCCTTCTCCAGGACATCTTCCTGACTCAGGGATTGAACCCACGTCTCCTGCATTGTAGGCAGATGCTTTACCATCTGAGCCACCAGGGAAATTCAGGTTACTGGAAAGAAAATAGTAAAAGTCTTCATTGAATCAAGGAAACACTTTTTTGGATGAAATTAACGTAAGGTATAATACAGCCAGTATAGGGTATAAGAGCTCCACCTGGAAACTTGAAAAAGGACAGTGGGGAATCCAGAACTGCCCTGTACAACAGGCAGAAGTTCTGATTTTTAACATGCAAAAGGATGATTTATACATATAGAATTGTAGCTCAATAAAATTAATCAAGAACATCTCATTTCCTTTTTGAAAACTCTGTTTACCTAATCTAGAACTTCGTTTCCTAAGAAGATCCATTTACTAGAAAAGAAAAATTCAGAAGTTTAGTCATTTGAAAAACATTGTATATAATTTGAAGTTATATCAAACTATATAAAACATTTTATTCAAAAAGTATTTAAATTTAAATGTGCTGCTTGCTTTCTTTTTCCGAAGACTATATCAGTAATGAGATATTTCTTCGTAATCATTCAGTTCAGTTCAGTCACTCAGTCGGGTCTGACTCTTTGCCATCTCTTGGCCTGTAGCACACCAGGCTTTCCCGTCCATCGCGAACTCCCGGAGCTTGCTCAAGCTCATGTCTGTCGGGTTGGTGATGCTATCCAACCGTCTCGTCCTGTCTTTTCCAATGAATCAGTTCTTTGCATCAGGTGGCCAAAGTATTGGATCTTCAACTTCAGCATCAGTCCTTCCAATGAATATTCAGAACTGATTTCTTTTAGGATTGACTGGTTTGATCGCTGCAGTGAAAATGAAAAGATTTATTTAAATTTCTAAATACAGAAGGTTTGTCCTTCAACTTCAGAATAACAGGGAAGTCACATGGCTTTTTGGTGCTAACTTTTCATCATGATGTTTTTGTTGACTATAATAGATTCAGTTCAGTTCAGTCGCTCAGTCATGTCCGACTCTTTGCGACCCCATGAATTGCAGCACGCCAGGCCTCCCTGTCCATCACCATCTCCCGGAGTTCACTCAGACTCACGTCCATCTAAGTTATTTGTGACTAGAGCTTAGGTTCATGTAGGTGGAACAAGTAAGAAATAGGAAGTTTAAAGTTATAGAGAGATATTGAAACTAGAATTATGGCTTATAGCCAGATTGTTTAGGGCCTCACAAATATATTTAAGATGTTTAGACTTGCTATAATTTTATGAGACAATATACATTTTTAACAGGGAAAATTGTATTACAAGAGTTATAGTTTAAGAAAGTAATTTTTGTCTCTATATATGTATAGACTAGATTGGAAAAGGCAATGGCAACCCACTCCAGTACTCTTGCCTGGAGAATCCCAGGGACGGTGGAGCCTGGTGGGCTGCCGTCTATGGGGTCGCACAGAGTCGGACACGACTGAAGTGACTTAGCAGCAGTAGCAGCATAGACTAGACTGTGCCCACACTAAGGTTAGGATCCCAGTTAGAAGCTGTTGCAGTAGTCAGAGTAAGAAGTGAAGACTGGGAATGGGAATGGAGAATAAAAAATGTGTTTAGAGAATATTTGAACAGTCATAAGTTTTATATGAAGAATGAATGTATGGGATGAAAGAAGAGAGGAACAGAATATTATTTGGTTGAAGGGGCTAGATGGTTGGTGCTATCTCTAATACTGACAATACATGAGGAGAAAGGAAACTTGCTTTGAAAGTGTCTGTAGGCTTATCTATTTGGAAATGTCTATAAATCAGTGCAAATAAGATTCTGGAACTCTGGAGAAAGGGGACTCCGGTGGGTAGAAGGGAATAGAAATGCTTTGTCCCTAATAGATGTTGTATATTTGTTTACTGAATGAATGCAGTTGAAGAAATGATAGTTTCCTGTTTCTGAGGGAAAGTATGTAGAATAAGGAGAAAAGAATGGTAGCATCTGGGGGGACATTAGTTAAAAACAACTAAAAAAGAGGTTGAAATGGGCTAATAAGAAAGTTGTTTTTAGTTGTTTCTGTTTTTCTTTGCTTTCCTATATTTTTAAATTAGAACTCCTAGAAAAGAATTGTAATGAATTAGTTAAGTTTAAGACCACTGTTATTCTAATATATCAGTTAATTTTAAGTAGATCAATAAATTTAACTTCTTAAAGCCGAAAATTAAACATTCTAACTTTATAACTTTTAAAATTTCATTATTTTTCCCATAAATTTTAAGTCAAAGTATACCTTGTATAGCTAAAAAAAGTGTAATCAAATCTGTTTTCATTATAGAGAAGAAAGTAGGTATAATAAATTTAAAATTTTAATTAAAAAGTTTAAATTAATTTTTAGTATTTATTGCGAGATTTTTGTTTTGAGATGCTGATAGTTGCCAATCTTATCATTGCATCCTCTTCTCTTTCCTAACTGTATTAATATATATTTATTTGAATGTGGTTGATGGGAAGTAGACAAGAGACGTATAATGAGCAAAGGGAAATAAGTTAACTGCATTTGGGTTTGGCACTTAAAATTTATTGAGATGAAAAATAATTTTTTATAGTCAAATTAGGAATTAAGGCAGATTCTTATTTATTCTTTGATTATAGACATTGATTCCTTGATGGCAATTCAGTTTTACTTTTCTAATTGCTTTATTTTCTCTAAACCTTACTCTGGGTAATACGTAAGACATACATTCAGAGAATAGACTTAACTGAATCTATATTCACTTTGTAAATACTCTTAAGCCATACTTCATAAACATTACGCATTATGAGAAATAAACATTGTTAGCTAAAAGTGCCAAGTATAAAACTAAAGAATATTTTCAAATCTTAAAATATGAATGAAGATTATATTTTGTATGTTCAGTTTGAACCCCTTTATTAAAATGGGTATCAATTAATTTGGTCATAGCAGTTGGTCAGTTTGGTCAACTTATATCCCCTGCAGTTAAGGCAATAAGAAACCTGTTTTGTATAGAATGATATAATTTTCTGGCAATGAAATAATACAGAATCAACTGCAATTGATATTTCTTGTCATGTGTATGTGATTTGGGTACTTTTCAATTCTAGAAGTAAAACATAATAGAAACTATTCATTCTGGATTAATCATTAGTTCTGTGATATGTTAAAATTCTCATTAATTTTGAAAGCAAGAAATTAGAAAAGGCATACTTTCAATTCAATTCAGTTCAGTCGCTCAGTCCTGTCTGACACTCTGTGATCTGTAGCACGCCAGGCCTCTCTGTTCATTACCATCTCTCGGAGTTCACTCAGACTCACGTCCATTGAGTCCGTGATGCCATCCAGCCATCTCATCCTCTGTCGTCCCCTTCTCCTCCTGCCCCCAATCCCTCCCAGCATCAGAGTCTTTTCCAGTGAGTCAACTCTTCACATGAGGTGGCCAAAGTACTGGAGTTTCAGCTTTAGCATCATTCCTTCCAAAGAAATCCCAGGGTTGATCTCCTTCAGAATGGACTGGTTGGATCTCCTTGCAGTCCAAAGGACTCTCAAGAGTCTTCTCCAACACCACAGTTCAAAAGCATCAATTCTG
>SJYX01007159.1:106559-127272 GCA_006410675.1 Oreotragus oreotragus
TCACTTTCTGCCATAAGGGTGGTGTCATCAGCATATCTGAGGTTATTGATATTTCTCCTGGCAATCTTGATTCCAGCTTGTGTTTCTTCCAGTCCAGCGTTTCTCATGATGTACTCTGCATAGAAGTTAAATAAGCAGGGTGACAATATACAGCCTTGACGTACTCCTTTTCCTGTTTGGAACCAGTCTGTTGTTCCATGTCCAGTTCTAACTGTTGCTTCCTGACCCGCATACAGATTTCTCAAGAGGCAGGTCAGGTGGTCTGGTATTCCCATCTCTTTCAGAATTTTCCACAGTTTATTGTGATCCACACAGTCAAAGGCTTTGGCAATTGTATCTTATAATTTTATTAATAGCAGTACTAATAACTGTATACTATATTCCTGGCATATTGCTAAGCACTTTTAAGTACGTTATCTCATTTTAATTCCTCTAATAGCCTTGTAAGATGGGCAGTTTGTGTGTGAGAAACCTACACCCACGCTCACACAGCTATAAATGACACAGAATTTGAAGTTAGGTCTGTCCAGCTTTGAAATCTGTACTTTTAATTCATTTTATTAACATTGTTATATTAAGATTTGTTAGAACATCATGGCAGCTTAGTTATTTGCTTTAAATTTATAGTTGCTTGAGCAGTCATTTTCTCCTAATTTTTTTTAAGGAGAGAATATAGTTTATTTAAAAATTTTTTTAAGTAATGACATAATTGTGGCAAATATAGTATTGTCTGTGGTATACTCTGGTAGAGGCTGCAAACTGATGACACAAGAGCACCTCTCATTGTTGAACCAAATTGATGCTCAAAATCTTTGAAATAGGAGTGTACATGATGTTGGTAAGTTTCATTATTGGTGGTGCTAACCTTTATCATTTGAATAAGGTGATATTTGCCACATTGTAAAATGTTACTATTTCTTTGTAATTCTCCATCCATGGGATTCTCCAGGCAAGAATTCTGGAGTGGGTTGCCATTTCTTTTCCAGGGTATTTTCCTGACCCAGGGGTTGAACCCGAGTCTCCCACATTGCAGGCAGACGCTTTAACCTTTGCACCACCAGTGGCTTCCCTTTGTAATTAGTAAATACCATAGAAGTGATACTTTGGGATATGCAGACATTCTTTTCTCCACAAACTTTAGCTTCCGTTTTAGCATCTGTCATTGGATTGTATGTGCAATAATTTTTACTGCGGTATTTGCCTAATTGTAATTTTCTATTACTCTTTCTTTCCTTGAAATTTATTCAATTTCATTGTTTTACTTTTTATTTTTTCCTTCCAGGTTTATTCAAATATAATTAATCTAAAGCACTGTATAAGTTTAAAGTGTATAGCATAATGTTTTGACTTACATACATCATGGAATGGTTGCCACAGTAAATTTAGTGACTATGCATATATCCCTTTCACTTTTCACTTTCATGCATTGGAGAAGGAAATGGCAACCCACTCCAGTGTTCTTGCCTGGAGAACTCCAGGGACAGGGGAGCCTGGTGGGCTGCTGTCTATAGGGTTGCACAGAGTCAGACATGACTGAAGTGATTTAGCAACATACAGATTAAAAAGAAAAAAAAAGAAAAAACTTTTTTTCCTTGTGATGAGAACTCTCAGGATTTATTCTTTTCACAACTTTCATATATAACATACAGCAGTGTTAATTATATAATTATATTAATAATGTTTTACATTACATTCCTAGTACTTATTTTATAACTGGAAGTTTGTACCTTTTGACCACCTTAATCACCTTACAAAGACACTACGTTATTACTGACCGTATTCTCCACTCTGTACATTTCATCCCTGTGACTTATTTATTTTGTAACTGGAAGTTTGTACCTCTTAATTTCCCTCACCTGTTTCCCTCATTCGTGCACCCCATCTGCTGCCTTGCCGTCCCTCCCTTGCCCAGCAGCCATCCATTTGTTCTCTGTATCTATGATTCTGTTTTGTTTGTTCCTTTGTTTTTTTGTTTTTTAGATTCCACACATAAGTAAAATTATACGCTGTTTGTCTTTCTTTGACTTATTTCACTTAGCATAATACTCTCTAAGTCCATTCATGTTGTCAAAAATAGTAAGATTTCCTTTTTATGGCTTAGTTATTGTATGTGTGTGTGTGTATCACATCTTTATCCATTCATCTGTTGAATGGCACTTAGTTTGCTTCCATATCTTGGCTACTGTGCATAATGCTGTAATGAATATAGGGGTGCATATATCTTTTTGAATTAGTATTTTTGTTTTCTTTGGAAAAATATCCAGAAGTGGAATTGCTGGATTGTACGGTAGTTCTATTTTTAATTTTTTGAGGAATCGCCATGCAGTTTTGCATAGTGGCTGCTGTGCTGTTTACATTCCTGCCAACAATGTATTAAGATAATTAATTTTTCTTACCAAATTCTTAGAAGTAATAGACATTGGATAAGAACATGGATTGTACAAATACTGATTTTATCAGGGCTTTGGCAACAGTTTCCATTAGTTTGGGATGTTTGTTATTTGTTTTGTTCTGATTAAATCAGTAGAGATTAATTTATAACCTCGAGTTAAAAGTATACCCTAGTGGTTGTTTTTTGAATTTATTCAACTTTTTTCCAATTCAGACTTTTTTCCCCAATCTGCCCTATGCAATGCTTCACTTATAAGGTCAGAGTTTCTTACTCTTTTAAAGGTGTTGGTTGGAAGTAAATGAATTGTGTCAGAAATCTTGATTTACCATAACAGTTACATATTGTTGGTATACCTTCTTTACATAGATTTCTATGGAAAGCCACTACCTCCCGTGGCTGTGCGACAGAGACCTAACAGTGATGCTCACGATGTCATCTCATAACCAGGTCATATGGATGTGCTCTCTTTACATCAGCAAGATGAACTGGAGGGCCTTCTTTCTCAACAGAGGAAAACCTTGAACATCGATGACTGGGGCAAGATAACCATAGCAATATCAGTGAGCCAAAGACCTGACTGTTCTGATAATTAATTGCTTATCCATGGTCTTCATGGTTTTAAAAAAAAAAAAAAAAGACCAGCAAATGGGACGAGCATTTGGAACAAGTTAGCTAGAGTTAGTGTTGACTCTGGTTTATACATCCCCACTTATGGGTGTATTCCTGAAGGAAAGCCTGTTAAGAAAAAGAGCCAATGGACTCTGTACATTTCCTTTACTATTTAATAGTCTTTATTTCTTTATTTTAAATGTTTGTAAGATATGTGTGCATGGAAAGGGGATTCTTGGGAATTTATAACCTCAATTTTTAACTTTTTATATTTTTCTAAAAGTTTTGTTTAAGGATTTTAATTACTATGATATTGACTGTACACTTTTCTATAGATACTTTGTTTCAACTGTGTCTGGAAAATGGAATTGATTTACTTGACAGACATGAACTATACAAAGGAGATATATTTATATGGTTTAAAGTGTGTTTTATAATAGTATTGTTCTTTAAGTATACATCTTAATTTGACCTTAAGATATTTTTAAAATAGATTCTCACCTTTTTATTTTACCAAATTATATTATTTGAAAGCACTAATTGAATGTTTATTGCTGTTTGTTTTCTTTGATGACATTCCAATAAATGAAAGACACTTGCAATTCCTTTTGACTTAAATGCTTTTTAAGTTAGTAGGAATGTTTTATGAGATACTATTAAAAGTCCCAGTAAACCCCTCTTTCAAAGATTAGATCTTTTCAGAAATCAGGGTGCTCCTTCTCACTCCCTTGTTCTGTCAGAAGTTTCAGTAACTCTTGTAGGTTATTCTACCTCTTTTGTGCCTTGAAATTAAAGGCAAAAAGACTGAGAAAGCTACTATAGTCCAAAACTTTATTTTATAAGTGAGAAACACTTGGGTACTACCAAAATAAGAATAAAATGTTAGTTTAAATTACATTTATAAGGAAACAATTCCAAAATAATTAATTTCAAATAATAGTACTTCCCTTGCACTGAAGAATGGCATCTATATATTCTGTTTTCCAACTGGCATTTAGATAAACTTTTAGATATATATTTTGAATAATAGATTAAAATGTTTAATTAAAAGCATCCATATACATCAAGGTGAAAATACTGTAAACAGAAATCACCTTGTAAAAACTGGTAAGTCAGTTTGGCAACTTGTACTGATAATATATATATATATATATATACTGATACCTGACAGTAACACGATTAAGCATGTCTCAGGCAGTTTAATACAATTATTTACTTAAAAAATTTTTGTTTTGAGCATCATATAGAGTTTTTTGGAGTTTTGTACATGGAGCTTACCTAGCACACTGAGTAGAAAGCATTCTGTTTCAGATAAAAATTCATAACAAATTTGATAGGTGACTGAAGTGTAAGGAAGAGTAACACAAGAAGTCAGAATGTAACTTTTCTATTGGCATTAGAGAAAAAACTGGCTTGTTTATCTTCTTGGTTCTTTTTTGTAAAATTTACATTAGTTCATTTTTTAAAACCTAAACTCATACTTTTGCATTTTTACACTTCATCTTGTTTGGGAATACATATATCTTTAAAATTTTTGTATCTTGCCAGTGATTAGTGTACAATAATTACTGAATTCTCTTAATAAAAATAAAATCATTTTTAAGATTTTGAAATTAAATATATGGTAAAATAGAATGTTTTATATATCTCAAAAATTAATTTGTATTCTTAACACATTCTAAAAATATTTTTAGTTTTGTAAATCCATGTGGCTTTTAACAAGTTAAATGCCTATTTTGTTAGATGCTGCCTTTTCATTCTTAATCACTATGAATTATGACATTTTCACACAATAAAAATAGCTTATATCAGTATGTTGTTTTGTTTTTCATTCGAGAAACTTAAAGATTTCTTTTTGGTAGTAAAATAAAGGATTTGAAAAAATATGATTGTTGATATTTCAAGTTGAGAAGTTAAAATAATATATTTTTGTTGTTTTTCATTAAAAATTTTTTCCTCTGCATACATTTTTACATATGTGAAACAAACATTATTTTAAAGACTGAAAAACAAGATCGTATTGCCTTATGATTCTAGATGACTCAAGGACTGTCTCTTGAGATAAAACTATTATTCAAAAGATACAGCTTCACTTATTTGGAGGATAATTCTGTATGCCTTTATGTGTAAAATATATAACATATATACAATTTTGTATGTCATCGCTATGAATATCAAATAGTTTTTTATTGTTGTTCTAGAAACAACAGTAGAAAGAAATGTTGAAAAATGCTAAACTATTTTAGCTATTGTTTGTTTTCTCCTCAGCTTTTCAAACTAGGTTTTTTAAAACTTGTCTCTTATAATGGAGGAAGCAAATTCATAATTTTGTAAAAATTAAATGTCATGTTTCTGCAGGTTTAAGATTAAATGCTTTTTAAGTGCCAAATTATAGAATAGAATTCACCTAATTTGTAAACATTGCACGCAGCCATGAAATTAAAAGATGCTTTTAATTAAAAGATGCTCCCTGGGAGAAAAGCTATGACAAACCTAGACAGCACATTAAAAAGTAGAGACATTACTTTGCCAACAAAGGTCCATCCAGTCAAAGCTATGGTTTTTCTAGTAATCAGGTATGGATGTGAAATTTGAACTATAAAGAAAGCTGAGCGCTAAAGGATTTATGCTTTTGAACTGTGGTGTTGGCGAAGACTCTTGAGAGTCTGTTGGACTGCAAGGAGATCTAACCAGTCCATCCTAAAGGAAATCAGTCCTGAATATTCATTGGAAGGACTGATGATGAAGCTGAAGCGCCAATATTTTGGCCACCTGATGTGAAGAGCTGACTCATTAGAAAAGACTCTGATGCTGGGAATGATTGAAGGCAGGAAGAGAAGGAGCAACACAGGATGAGATGGCTGGATGGCATTACTGACTCAATGGACATGAGTTTGACAAGTTCCAGGAATTGGTGATGGATAGGGAAGCCTGGCTTGCTGCAGTCCATGGAGTCGCAAAACTGAGCAACTGAACTGAACTGAATTTGTAAAACTTCTGTGAATAATTGAGACTCATTCAGCATTAGAATATGCCACTATGTTTGAGGCTGATCTCTTACTTAGTGTTCTTTTACTGTGGCAGTATTTTACTTTATTTGCTACTTGGTTCTATTTGCTATGCTTTTTGTATTACTCAGTTTCTCCCATTAAAGAAAGATGGCAAAAGCTTATGAAAAATGACACTGCCTATGTAAATAAAGCTGTAGGTTATATATTTTGTTACCCTTGGCTCTGCTGCTAAGTCGCTTCAGTCGTCTCTGACTCTGTGCGACCCCATAGACAGCAGCCCACCAGGTTCCGCCGTCCCTGGGATTCTCCAGACAAGAACACTGGAGTGGGTTGCCATTTCCTTCTCCAATGTGTGAAAGTGAAAAGTGAAAGTGAAGTCGCTCAGTCGCGACCCCATGGTAGCAGCAGCAGGACCTGTCTCTTATACACATCTAGATGTGTATAAGAGACAGTTGTTACCCTTGGCTCTGCTGCTAAGTCGCTTCAGTCGTCTCTGACTCTGTGCGACCCCATAGACAGCAGCCCACCAGGTTCCGCCGTCCCTGGGATTCTCCAGACAAGAACACTGGAGTGGGTTGCCATTTCCTTCTCCAATGTGTGAAAGTGAAAAGTGAAAGTGAAGTCGCTCAGTCGCGACCCCATGGACTGCAGCCCACCAGGTTCCTCCGTCCATGGGATTTTCCAGGCAAGAGTACTGGAGTGGGGTGCCATTGCCTTCTCCTACCCTTGGCTCTACCACTTAAAATTTCTCTAACTGAAGTATACTTTGCAATTGAGATTCTGCTAATACCCTCTAGTTTATCAAGAAATACATTCCAGTGTATCCAAAAAATCATATATTTCAAAGCTTATATTAAAAATGCTTTAAATTATCAAAATAGTAATAATCCATTGTCTTTATGGAAACACAATAGAAGTCTTTTTTTTTTTAAATAGTAAATCAGAAATGAATTTTCTTTATTGAATGGGAGTTTATGTTAAAGGGAAAATATGAAGAAAATCACTTGTTAGGTTACAGCAGGAGTTGTGAATTCCTTTTGCCTGCTGATGAGAAAACAACTTACGTCCTGGGTAAATGAAACAATGATCTCCAAATTTTATATGTCCTTTTCAGTAAACACTCTTGGTATACATTAAATGTGAAGTTACTGTATTAGTTTGCTAGGACTTCCAGAACAAAGAATACCACAGACTGGGTGACTTAAACAATAGACATTTATTTTTTCATAGCTCTGAAGACTGGAAGTCCAAGATCAAGATGCTGGCAACCATGTCTGAAACCCTTCTCCTTGGATTACGAGTGGCCGCCTCCTCCTGTTGTCTTCACATCTTTTCTCTGTGTGCATTTGCTGTTAGTGTCTCAGTGTGCTCAAATTTCCTCTTTTATAAGGACCCCAATCAATTAGATTAGGACCCACCCTAAAGGACTCCCTTTAACTTAATGACTTCTGAAAAAGCCCAATTTCCAAATAGTCACATTCTGAGGTAATGGATGGGAGAGGGCAGGGAAGGGGAGAGTTAGGGCTTCAACATAATGAATTTTCAGGGGAAAAGTTTTAGCCCTTCGTTAATATACATATTCTCCCGTATTTTGTATGTATGCCTTCCTAACTTTTTTAAAAAAGATTAGAAAAAAAGTTAAAACCAGTTACTACATTCACTTCTCAGCTCCAGAGGATTATTGTCAGCTGTAGTTTGTAGACACCATTTTGGAGGGCTGTTATTAAAAAAGTGAGAGCCTCAACTGACTACTAAAGTGACGTCCAAGATTGCCTCACCTGTAACTATACTTTGTTCTCTTGCTTTGATGGTAAGTTTCTCTGTTGTGTTTTTCTGCCATTCAATTTAAGAAGCTAACACTTTTGATATCAGATTGTTTTACTTACAAACCCCGTCTTTACCTTTTTGATGCATAAACCTAAACATGAAGTACTTTCAGAGGTATTTTATATAAATATGAAAATTCATAGTTTATTCTGAAATACTTATTAAATGACCTCAACAATAAAATTGCGTAAGTACGTAGAAATTATTTTCCTGTATAGCAGTAAGTCCTTATATTCTTAAGCTGCCTCAGTCTTTATCACAACAATTTTAAAACCCTTTCATGCATTGGAGAAGGAAATGGCAACCCACTCCAGTGTTCTTGCCGGGAAAATCCCAGGGACGGGGGAGCCTGGTGGGCTGCCATCTCTGGGGTCGCATAGAGTCGGACACGACTGAAACGACTTAACAGCAGCAGTACAATTTCTGGTGTTTGTGTCAGCTTAATTTCTTATCTCATGTTTGCAAAAACAAGTCTTTCTCTAATAGTTTCTGTTCTTAAAACTAAGTGTAGAACTTCATTCTCCAGTAGCTATTTGGTGTTGGGTAAGGAAATCCATTATTATTCTTGTGATACAGATATTGATTCTAATAGATTAGCAGGTTAAATGAGAAAGGTCAAACTAAAGAAAAAAGAGAAACTGAAGCAGCTCCCCTCTGTAAGAAGAAATTTCCAAGAAGTGGTATCAGTTACAAACAATTGTGTAAAAATTTAATATATTTTCATGTTTATTTTTTAAATTTTCATGTTTAAAATCATGATTTTAAGAAAAATTGGAAAAGTACTTGAAACTGTGATATGGTTAATAGCTCTAATATAAAGATAAACCTAAATAGCACTAAGACAGCTCCAGATAAATGGATATGAGTAGGTAAGTTACAATAGAAATACAGTAATAAGATTTGAAGATCTATCAGACTAAGGACATAATTGAAAATTACAAGATTATCAGACATGCAAATATCATGGAAAAAAAGTCTATCAAGATAATATGTTAACCGGCATACTTTCAAATACTATGCAACGTCTAGGAATTATGTACTGTATGTGAAGAATTTTTAATAAAATGCTTATAAAAACAGGATACAATTTCACATAGTTTTAGCAGACTTGAAAATGCATAAAATTAGAGAAACACACCAAAATGTTAATAGTGATTAAGTGAAAGAGGAGTGGGAAAAAATTGGCTTAAAGCTCAACATTCAGAAAATGAAGATCATGGCATCTGGTCCCATCACTTCATGGGAAATAGATGGGGAAACAGTGTCAGACTTTATTTTTGGGGGCTCCAAAATCACTAAAGATGGTGATTGCAGCCACACTTACTCCTTGGAAGGAAAGTTATGACCAACCTAGATAGCATATTAAAAAGCAGAGACATTACTTTGCCAACAAAGGTCCGTCTAGTCAAGGCTATGGTTTTTCCATTGGTCATGTATGGATGTGAGAGTTGGATTGTGAAGAAAGCTGTGCCGAAGAATTGATGCTTTTGAACTGTGGTGCTGGAGAAGACAATCTTGAGATTCCTTCGGACTGCAAGGAGATCCAGCCAGTCCATTCTAAGGATCAGTCCTGGGTGTTCTTTGGAAGGACTGACTGATGCTAAAGCTGAAACTCCAGTACTTTGGCCACCTTGTGTGAAGAGTTGACTCATTAGAAAAGACTCTGATGCTGGGAGGGATTGGGGGCAGGAGGAGAAGGGGATGACAGAGGATGAGATGGCTGGATGGCATCACTGACTGGATGGACGTGAGTTTGAGTGAACTCCGGGAGTTGGTGATGGACAGGGAGGCCTGGCGTGCTGCAATTCATGGGGTCACAAAGAGTTGGACACGACTGAGCGACTGAACTATTGGCATTATGCATGATTTTCATTCTCATAGGCTTAAAAGTTTTTTTCTTCAATAAAAATCAGAAAACAGTTATGCTAGAGAAGTTATAAAACAATATAATAACTAATATGACCTCTTTCCAAGCATAACATATCCCTTTTTCCTTAAAGAAAAAGTTTATATGATTTTTACCTTAAGTTTTTTATATGTCTACATTGCAATTATACTACTAGCACATTGATTCATTAAATGCAACCATCTGTAAGAAGTACAGGAAAAAACTATATGAAATCTCTTAGAGGCTTAAAGGTAGACTAATGATTTTTCCTTAAACTTTCAACAAAATGATTCATTTAATCTCCTGAATACTGTACTTTTTTTTACACCAAATTAAATTCATTTTTAGATTATTGGATAACGTTTAAATAAATATATTACACTTCAGATCACAATAGAGGTAATGAAATTTATCTTTTTATATGGTCTTAAGATTTGCACTTATAGTATATACTTACATTGATACTTTGAGCATCAACGGTCTCAAAATGATGATGCTCATTAAATATTAGGCACTACCTTAGCACTGACTTTCTCTGATAAATTTCTAATTGATATTACAAGGGAACAACTAGAGTAACACTAACATATACTTGCATTGATATTTTGAACATCAAGTGTCTCAAAATGATGATGCTCATTAAATATTAGGCACTACCTTAGCACTGACTTTCTCTGATAAATTGCTAGTTGATATTACAAGGGAACAACTAAAGAGTAACACTAAAATGAGCAAATAAATTGCTATCCTATCAGAATGGGTGTGATCCTTTCCAGAAAACCAGTGACACTTTCCCTAGTAAAAGTGGGTGAAGAGGTTCATTTTTTAGAATGTAAGGTCATGTTGGTAGTCAGCATTTGGTATCAGAACTTGATGATAATCACTAAGATCAAGATAGTGACTATAAAACACAGTAGCAGCTAACATTTGGGTATAACTATTTCTTAATCTCTATGCTAAACGTTTTAAGTGTGTATTTAAATCAATTTAATCCTTTATCTCTCCCCGAGAGAGAGATTATTCCACTGAGCCATCTCTAGGAAACACGTGACAATTTTTTTCATCATATCTGTCCTTTTATCTTGAGTCCTGAGTCTGGGTTAATGGGAATCTTCAGATTTGGTATATTAGCAGTAGCTATCTTCGCCTCTGAGAACATCTTAAAACCACCATCATACAAGCTGACTCATTAGAAAAGACACCTGATTCTGGGAAAGAGTACAGATAGCAGAAGGGGACAACAGAGGACGAGATGGTTAGAGGGCATCACCGACTCAATGGCCATGAGTTTGAGCAAACTCCTGGAGTTGGTGATGGGACAGGGAAGCCTGGCGAGCTGCAGTCCATGGGGTCGGAGGCAGACACGGCCGAGCGACTGAACAACAGTGACAAACACTTTCATTCTTTTTCTGAACTTCAAATACAGCGCAGAAAGAAATTTTTCAGAGCGAGGCATGGTTTCTGAAGACCCTCCGCCCAAGGCTCCAACCTGGGGCTCCGGCCACGCCCCCGGAATAGGTAGGCACTGACCCCGGATCGATCCCTGGGTCAGGAAGATCCCGTGGAGAAGGAAATGGCAACCCACTTCGGTACTCTTGCCTGGAAATTCCATGGACGGAGGAGCCTGGTAGGCTTCAGTCCATGGGGTCTCAAAGAGTCGGACACGACTGAGCGATTTCACTTTCACTTGCTCTTGCCTCTCGCGGGACGTGTTAGTTGCTCAGTCGTGCCCGACTCTTTGTGACCCCATGGACTATATACAGCCTGCCAGGCTTCTCTGTCCATGGAATTCACCAGGCAAGACTCTTGGAGTGGGTTGCCATTCCCTTTTCCAGGGGATCCTCCCGACCCAGGGATTGAACCCACGCATTCCACACTGCACGCAGTCTTTACCTTTTAAACCACCAGGTAAAGCATCGCGGGATCGGGATGTTTTAAATGCGAGATTTCGTAACTCGGGCAAAGCAGAATGTCGCGAGAAGTTAAACCGGAAACGTGAGGGATGGGAGAGAATTCCGGCGAAAATCCTGAGACGGGCTGTTCTTTTGTTCCCTGGAAGTTTTAGATACCTGGTGGAATTGATTTCTTGTTTGATCTCTCCTGACGGGATGGTGTTGACCTTGGTGAGGGCTGGCACCCAGCCGCGTGCCTGAGCCAGAAGCATTACCGATCGATGACGTTGCGAGGGAAGGGGCTGGGATGCGGGGAACTTGGTGATCTCAGGCTTTCTTTAGCTTCAGTCCAAAGCTGTAGAATAATGCTGAGTGTTTTGACGCTTGCTCTTCAGCGTTTTCTGTTTTCTCCCGATTCACCTCCGCTGCAAATAACCAGTCTGCACTCTAGCCTGCAGGCTTTAGTATCCTTTCAACTTTGAGCGGAATGGAGGCTTTTGGAAGGCTGAAACTGCCCTTGTCCCCGTGTTATCCTGGGAGATTAGAAGAATGTTACACAATTGGCCTTCGATAAACTCTTTGGATTAGTAAATGAAATAAAACTGCAGCGCAGTTTCCACAGGAAACTAACGTAACTTTTCTTCTAAATGCACTTTATTTTGGAATGATTTTACATTACTGCTAAGATAATACATGCTTTTTTCCTGAGTTCCCTTGATGTTAACATCTAGAGTGGCTTATTTAGATTAATTTTGTTCCTTTGACACACGTTCCTATGTTAGCACCACAATTCCACTTCACCTTTTGCCTTACATTTGAGCAATAATCATTTGGAGAAGCTTTTTTAATAAGTAGATTATGATAATATAGTTTCAGTACGTGTGAGGTATAGCTCCTATATTAACTGGTAATAGGGGGGGAAAAGGGTGTTCTCTTAAGAAAAAAGACTGTGCTAGGAATGTTGAAATTCAGTAAATTTGTAACAGACTGTGTCCGCAAACTTTTCTTATCATCATAGCTGAAAGCAAAACCAGAGAGGAAGCTTGCAAAACAGGTTTGCAAAGTTGTATTGGATCATTTTGAAAAGCAGTATTCCAAAGAACTTGGAGATGCATGGAATACAGTAAGGTCAGTATAATTCATATTTTGATGCTTTATGAAAGAACAAGAAACAAACCCTTCTGGGACTGGGGTGCTGTGAAGATAAAAGAGTTTAAACCATTTTTTGCTGTAGCTTCAGAAGTGAAGAAGGAGGAGGAAATAGCTTGAATCAGGAAGATGGAAAGGGGAGAAAGAAAACTTTGTAGTCATAATTTTGTTATAAGCAAAAATTGTTATACCTTGCCCTGATTAATTGCTT
Source organism: Oreotragus oreotragus (assembly GCA_006410675.1). NCBI lineage: Eukaryota > Metazoa > Chordata > Mammalia > Artiodactyla > Bovidae > Oreotragus > Oreotragus oreotragus. The sequence continues at coordinate 119,539 of SJYX01007159.1, forward strand.
TGATCTTCGAAACAGGACTGCCCACCAGTCTGACAAAATTAATTATACTGTAACAGAAAAGTTTGTAAACTTCTGAGGATATTTGACTAGTTTCTGAAAATTCAGGAGATAACACGACAAATCTTTAAAGCCATCACTGCTTTATCATGGCTAAAGTCACGGTTGGGTGATCATGTTTCTTGTGTATGTCTTTAGCTGTATGTGTTTTAAACACACATGCCTATGCACGCACACACACACAAATTATTTAAATGTTTTATAGAAAACAGAAATGAGAAATAATTCAGTGCATAGACATGAGAGAAGTTTGACTGATTTGTATATCAGTGAGTTTTGCATTTGGTCAGTATGTTAACTCTTGTGGGTTCTTTACATTGAGTGTCTGATGCACTATACCATACCCTGTGAAACACAGTAAGACAGTCCTCCCCATGTCCAGTTTTCTGTGAAACACAGTAAGACAGTCCCCATGTCCAGTTTTCTGACAGTCTGGTATTCATAGGAGAGGAGGAACATGATTAAAACTATATAAACTGCTAATTCCGTAAGTATCCCAGTAGAAGTAGGCAGGAGTACCCAGTCTCCTGTAACAAGGCCTAATGATGACAGCAAAGACTAAGGAGAAGCCAGGTCTTGGTAACTTGACAAAGTAGGAGATGGTTCTGAAATAATTTTAGACAAACTGTTTCAGAAACTGGTAAACACTGTAGCTTGAAAATGTAGTTTATAGTTGGAGATTTATTTCAAAACTGGAGTTTTTAAATGAGTGAAATGAGTGTCTTCTGTCACAGAGAAGAAAAGAGGGATCAACAGTGAAGTGTGTAATTAATTCATGAGGTTTTCAGTATGCAGAATTAACTCAGATAGAATAATAACCAGATAGCCAGACATCTTCAGTATGCTTATTGTGTGCCAGGCAATAGTGCCTTTATTTGATGCTTGGAAGAAAGCTCCCAGGTTTCCTACTTTTCACATGAGGGAACTGCACATAGTTTAAGTATTAAAATTTGCCCAGGTTCACTCAGCTACTAAGTGACAGAACAAGGGTTTGTGTGCCTCTCTGGTTCACAAACTCCTGCTCACTCCTATTCTATATGCCTCTCATACCTCGGATGTGATTAGGCATAAATGGATGATTTAAAAAAAAATTTCAAGAGGTGTATTGTCTTCAGACTTAACAGTAATCTGGCTACTCAGACCCTGTAATGAGTTATTTTTATATTTAATGTGCTCGGATAGATTTATAAATTATTATTTGACCCTAACCAAAATGAGCAGTGAACCTCAAATCCATTTGATTAGCCATGCCTTCTGCTTCAACTACCTTTTTGTTGGGTTTTCATGGTAATTTAAGTTTTGCATAAACATGTGCTAAATTTGCCGGAAGCAAAATAAAGGCTTTCTCTGCTTAGAAAGTAGCCTGAGCATGGAGCATGGCATGGGGAAATAAGAACAGAAGTGTTTTTGTTTTTTAACTGTTTATTTCCAAGACATAATATTGTGCTTGCAGAGTCTATGTACTTCCAGGGAAGGGAGAGTGGGTTCTTGTGCTATCTAGAAAGCTAATAATTTGCTCAGTATTCTTAGTAATAGTAGTGAGGAAGATTTAGTGTTTAATTTTATTGCTCCGCAAAAATCTTTCTTGTCGTCATCCTTTGAGCAGCCCTTTGAAGCTGAATTTACCCTTATTCGATTTTTGCCTTGTTACCTACATGCTCTTCAAGTGAGCCCATTCATGTCGCGTTTTAAAGGTCCCTCAGTATGCTGTTTCGGAGAAGGCAATGGCAGTCCACTCCAGTACTCTTGCCTGGAAAATCCCATGGACGGAGGAACCTAGTGGGCTGCAGTCCATGGGATTGGGAAGAATCGGACACGACTGAGCGACTTCCCTTTCACTTTTCACTTTCGCGAATTGGAGAAGGAAATGGCAACCCATTCCAGCGTTCTTGCCTGGAGAATCCCAGGGACGGCGGAGTCTGGTGGGCTGCCGTCTATGGGGTCGCACAGAGTCGGACACGACTGAAGCGGCTTAGCGGCAGCAGCAGCAACAGCAGCCATTCCATGGGAGGAAAGCAGGAAACAATGTCAGGCTAGAGTAGGAGACCATCAGCTTATTGTTAAAGTCCCTGAAGACTGAAGGGAAAGTGGCTCAAGAACGTATCTTGACGCACTTCTGTGAACTGATTATTTCTGGATTTCTAAACCAGACTTTTCAAATGATTGTATGAGCACTCTCTAGTGGGCAATAATAGCAATAAAGCAAAAGGGATTTCTTTATTGTAACTATGAACTCTTTGTGGGTTCTATAATCTGTGCAGTTACACAGAACTAAGCAATGGTACTTAGCAATGTCTAGATAATTTTTTATCCTCATCATTAGAAAGAATGGAGAATAGAATAGTAAAGAAAAGAAGTCACAGAAAAGTTGAAAATCATGTTATGTAACAGACTTTGTCCAAATAATATGCAATTTTCAAGGGATATGTGAGCACAGGCCAGTTACCGTAATCGACTTCCGGATGCTCAGCTTTCACATATGCTCTTTCAGAAGATTACGCTGCTTCCTTTGATTAAGGGGGTGCTTAATCCTCTTTCCCAATCTGTCCTTCTACATTTGTCTTTGTCTCACTTTCACTCTCCTGACTCTTCCACATTGCATTCCCTCCAGGGTGTCAAAAATCCCTCTGCAAAAAACTATGGGACTGCTAGTGTAAATGACTACTACCGGACTCTTTGACAGATCAGGTGGTCTTCAAGTTTTGCTTTCAGCAAAAGTAAAGGACTTGCAATTGAGCTGTTAGCTAACAAATCATTTAAAATATTTCTGAAGATATTTAATTTAGTGATTGGAGACCATAACAAAGTATTTTAGCAAAAGGGAGACATTGCTGTAACAAACTATATTTAATTCTCATCTACTTACATAAGTGAAGGTTTTTCGTACCCCTTCTAAACACATAAGATAGGAATTGATGTTGGACCCTGGTCATTTGTTGTTGTTACTTAGTCATTCAGTTGTGTCCTGACTCTTTTGAGATCCCTAAACTGCAGCCACCAGGCTTCTCTGTCCGTGGGATTTTCCAGTCCAGAACTTTGGAGTGGATTGCCATTTCCTTCGCCAGGGGATCTTCCTGACCCAGGGATTGAACCCACATCTCCGGTATTGCAGGCAGATTCTTTGCCACTGAGCCACCACAGAAATTGATGTTGAACCCTGATCATTATAGCACTAGGTAATATTCATTCCCGGATGCATCTAATTTCATTAAGGGAGCCATTTCCTGTGAATTTTTTCTTTTTATGTTTAGAAGGAAAGTGAAAGTCGCTCAGTTGTGGCTGACTGTTTGCAACCCCATGGGCTATATAGTCTATGGAATTCTCCAGGCCAGAATACTGGAGTGGGTAGCCTTTCCCTTCTCCAGGGAATCTTCCCAACCTGGGGACTAAATACAGGTTTCCTTCATTGCAGGCAGATTCTTTACCAGTTGAGCCACAGGGAAGCCCCTTTTTATATATAGAGATAATTATCAAATGTATAAGTTATTTTGGTCAATTTTGTACTAATTTATTGATAACTACTCTGGAAGCTACTATTTTAACACTTAGAACTTTAAGGCTACAATGAAAACAAATTTAGTATATGCATGCACATGTGTCTGTGAGCGTGTATGTCTGAGAGAGAAATATAGGATAATAAAGATTAAAAGCACAAAATTGTATTAGGACTTAAAGTTACAAAAGTTATATGGGGAAATATAAAGAAAAGGGAAAGGAACAGTGTAAAGTTTCCACCTGTTCAAGAAGAGTCAGTCCATGAATTTTTAAATGGACAGTGATGGGTTTTAAAATCACTCTGGTATTTAGGTTCCACAGGATAGATTTAAAAAGCAGTGTAATTTATATTGTAAAATGTCAATTTTTACAGTATGCTGGAAGCTACATCCTTAAACATACGGTAAAGATTTCAATATCAACTTAACTTTTGCAGAGGGTACAGAGTTTTTTTCCCAAATGGTGCCAGTGAACATGCTAGCAAAACCTGTGCAGGCCACTGATCTTCTGGGTCCCGGTTCTCCTGATTGCTGGCGTGGTTGAGCTTCTGGCTTGGAGACCAGTAAGGGAAGTCGCTTCAGAATCTTGAGAGGAGGCCCGAAATACGGCATCTGGCCAGTGTCTTCTTAAGTCTTCTAGTATACGCTCTCTCCACTGTCTGCCGGGCTACTTTCCCATCCATCAGAGCTTTCAAAATGAGTAGGTTCCGGGGCATCATCCCACCAGAGCAGGCACTGGAGTGCCAGGGAGAGCTGAGATGCACGTTAAAACACAGCCCTTCTTTCTCAGGGCTGGTGGGTGCCACCCTGAGCCACCTTAGCAATCCCATCATTGAATTGATCCTGTTGGAGCTGCTCCTCAAAGGCCACTTAAGGCAAGCTGTTCCCATTGCTAAGAGACAATAGGCTGCTTCCGAGAGGCAGGGCCTCTGGCACCAAGTGAGGTTTGGAGAAGAACTTCTCTTCCTCTTCCGGTCCTGTACCACTGGTGCTGCTGTACCAGGCCTCACACTCCTATTAGACTTCAAAGCCAGAGGATTTTGAATCAAAGACTTCTGCTTCAATAGTGATGTGACCTTGGAAGCTGCCAAATCTCTGAAAACCTCAGTTAGCCTGCCCTCTAAAATAAGCACAATAGTTGCCCCTCACAAAAAAGCCCATAGTAAGCATCTGGTCAGTAATCTTTATTATTATTAATATTGTCAGGGTGAGGTGGAGCCAGTGGATTGGAGGGTAGGTAGAAAGGCTTCTCTGGAGAGAGAAGGCCTACTAGCAAATAGAGTTAGCCAGGCTGCAGGTTGGTGAGAGAGGAAAGGTCATGTTAGTGCAGAGGGGCCAGTTAATGCTAAGATTGTTCAAGACTAAAGAAAACTTGCTGCAGGAAATTCAGGTAGTTCAGCTGGCTGGGTATAGATTAGGAGGGATCAGAAAATTGGTTTGTTCTGAACAAGGGCTTATTTTATCTAGTTGTTGGAGAATGAGATAGGATTAATTTCTGAAGATTCCTGCCACATCCTGCTGTAAGTACCTGTTTTTAAATCTAATGAGGTTGTCCCCTCTTAGAGTCTTTCAATAACTTGTCATCTATAGGAATTTAAAATTTATAAGATAAAAATTTAAAACTTGATAATCTTAGACTTGTCTTATGTAATCTTCTGCTACACTGGGCTACTTTTAATTCCCCAAATGCACTGTTCTCCATCATACCTTGGTACCTGTACATACGCTGTGGTGTTTGTCTCACAACTTGTGTTCTCTTTTCATCCTGCGGCTAATTCCTCATGCTTCAAGATTTAGCATATTGGATACTGTACAAGAATCTATAGTGTCCGTGAACTAAAGTCCTTGCATACANAAGCCATTCAGTAGCTCTAGCAAACTAAATTGCATTAATTACCATCTATAATCTTTGGGGAAACTTTGAAACTATATAATTCAAACAAGTTTACAATGTCAGAAAAAAATGCTACTTCAAAAGTATAACTTCTGTTATAATGTTATATATTACCATATTTACCACATATATTTTCCATCTCTTGAGTGTTTTTAATTTTTTTCTAGTTTTATTTTATTGAAAAATAAATTATGGAGCCATAAAAATTATGTTAATAATACATAGATTATGACTTTCTAAAAAAGATGAAGTATTCTTATTTTTTTTAAGTTGTAAATAAATTGTTCTTATTCCACAGGATGACATAAATAATTTGCAAAGAAATTCCATAAAATATATTAAAACCTACATGAATATATCTTTTCATGATTATTTAGATTTAGTGTAATCAACAAATACTGTTAAAAAGAATAGCAAAATTTGAGGGCAATTACTGATGTTTGTAAACCTCTTTTTATTCCATTAAAAAGATGAGAGGCTTCTACATTTTCGTGTTCCTATTATTCTTTCATTGTCAATGTGCTAATCTAAAGAAGACTCCCTAGTTCTTCCAACATGCTCTGGAATATACATTTCCTGTCTGAATGTTGCATGCATTTGCTTTTATAATAAATCTGGAATAAGTAAATATATTAAGATGATACATATTTTTCATTTGTCACATTTGAACAGATAAGACTTGAGACATGAGCACAGACAGTGAGCTGAGTGAAAGTTAATAAGCTTGGGAAAGAAAAGGCAAAAGTTATCATAAATAACCCTTTTCTTCAGAATTTTACCTAATTTCAGTTCTAATTTGTCTATCATTTTCTTATACTTTTTCTGTAACACAGATGGTATGCAAAGCTGCTCTATATACTTTCTATTTAATTTTTAAAAGTCATATTTGAAATAGTTTAGGCCAGTTTTCTACTGTTATGTCTTGCCTTGGGATGGCTGTTAGACTGCATCCAAAGTAGTCTAAACAGAGACAACTTATATATTTCAGATAATTACTAATAAAAATAGTAGAAGTAATCAAGAGTATTAAGATTCACCAGGAAATTCACAGCAAATGGAAACATCATCTTCATTATTTTTATAAAAAAAGACAAAAAGGCCCTACTGCTCAGAAAGATTATATGATTGATAGATGAAAATAACCCCTGGCTTCTTCAGGATTAAACACAATTCAAACCTCTAAAAAGTCCTCAGCTATCAAGACAAGCTTCTTCAATTCAGTTCAGTTCAGTCACTCAGTCGTGTCGGACTCTTTGAAACCCCATGAATCGCAGCACACCAGGCCTCCCTGTCCATCACCAACTCCAAGGCCTCCCTGTCCATCACCAACTCCCAGACTTCACTCAGATTCACGTCCATCGAGTCAGTGATGCCATCCAGGTCTGGCTTTCTATACAGCTTCCCTAGCTTTCCCTTAATTTCCACTGTAGTCCTACCTCTTCCTGCTATTTCTTACTGTTGTATTTCCTGATCCACTAAACATTAATTTCCCTAAATGTAATATTTTTGTTGCCTCTATAACTTTTAAAGTATTATTTCTTTTAGGTAATAATTTTCATCTGACTAAGTGAAGAACAGTCATATATCTAAAGCCTTTATTGAAAACAAAACAAAGACTTCCTTGGAGGAATAGTGGTAAAGAATTCACCTGCCAATGAAGGAGACACAGGTTCGATCCCTGATCTAGGAAGAGCCCAGCCAGAACAATTGAGCCTGTGCTCTAGAGCCCAGGAACTACAACTACTGAAGTCCGCGGTCCCTACAGTCCTTGCTCCACAGCAATAACCCATGGCAACAAGAAATCCACACGCTGCAACTAGTGAGTAGCCCAAGCTCATAGCAGCTAGAGAAAAGCACATGTGGCAACAAGACCAAGCACGGCCAAAAATTAATTAATTAATTTAAAAAGAATGATAAAAAGCAAGGAGTCAAAAACCATTTCTAATTTCATACTGCTTTGTCACTTTGAACTTTATCTAACTACATTGTTAAGGATGAGGTCCAAGCCAGTTTGCTTAGAAACAGAGCCAGGGATTATGGATGATTAATCAGTTCAGTTAAGTTCAGTTGCTCACTTGTGTCCATCTCTTTGCGACCCTATGAATCGCAGCACGCCAGGCCTGCCTGTCCATCACCAACTCCCAGACTTCACTCAGACTCATGTCCATTGAGTCAGTGATGCCATCCAGCCATCTCATCCTCTGTCATCCCCTTCTCCTCCTGCCCCCAGTCCCTCCCAATATCAGAGTCTTTGCCAATGAGTCAACTCTGCATGAGGTGGCCAAAGTA